>JAJOZX010002342.1:170000-337500 GCA_023014485.1 Bathynomus jamesi
CGTTAGAAAGGAACGGTCGTCCAGTGCCATTTTTGTCCATTTGTCAGAGTTATCCCATTGTATTGATTGGAATAATGCTTCAGTTTTGTTTCACTCTAGCAACATTGTTAATAGAAATATTCTTGAGTCTGCTATTATCCAACTTACAAATAACTTTAACATGAGCAAAGGTCTTTTTTCAACTCGATCCCGTTGTGTTGAATTCGTTCAGAACGGATTTAGACAAGAAGGGCAGAGTGCTAAAACTTGGATAGTTTTCCCTTGTAAATTTGTATGCTCTTACAATTTTTATTTTTCAATTTATTTTTATATTTTTTAAAATATTTTTTGTGACATATATCATTCAGGCATTAACTATAAAATTGGTTGTAAACAATCCATTTGATCTTGTGTTGGATTCGGGCAAAGTGCTAAAATTGGTAGTTTTCCTTACAAATTTGTATGCTCCTCCCACAACTTTTATTTCGACATTTATTATATATATTCTTTTTTTGTAACCTGTATAATTATAGTCTTGAAATTTTCATTTACTTCAGTGTTCCTGAGGATGTCATTAGACGAAAGCGCTTGAGCACCATTTTGTGTTTCCTTTCCTTCGTGTTTTTATTCATATATATATATATATATATATATATATATATATATATATATATATATAAAATGGGTGTGTGCAAACATGGGGTCATTACAAGGTTTTAATATACTGAATAAGCGCTCCACTGGTGCACTGGAGGCAAGGATGCAAAGATGCTTGGCAGCGAGAACAGATACGTCAGGATACAGATGTGCATTGTCCCTCCACCATGTCATGGGATTGCAGTCCTCATCAATGCAGGGCTGGTCAAGGTAGCTGTCCACCTGGCTGACAATAAGATTCTGAGAAGCTGTAGAGGGAGCTGGAACAGCCATAAAATTGAACAACTTGCACCGCTTTGGTGCTGGCTGGGACTGGAAGGAATCAGAAGCCGCATATATATATATATAGATATTGAAATTACACTGTAATGAAAATGTAATTACCATTACGATAATAAAAACCCACTCTAATAGACAGAGTTTATTTCCACAACAGTTTCGATGCCCACTGGCATCCTCTTCGGGTGGATACAGAAAAGCGAATGAACCAAAAACAAGAGGGAAACCAGTCCAGGGACCATTAAGAAATTCGCACCTCGGTTAGATCCCGTTCTCCCGACACTGGAAGGGCATTTTTATTAAAGGGACCCGCTTATAAGCACATTCGCAGAAATTTAAAACTATCTTCTTGTTCTATACATACAGATTCTATTATTTTTTTACATAATTATTACATTTATTATTAAATTTATTACATTTAATATTGCATTATTATTTATTACTGAAATTATAAATTTATTATTGCATTGATTATTACCAGTGGTGGGCACGCGCAACGATTTTTGTAGCGCCGCAGCCGCAACCGCAACTCTGCTGAAATAGTTGCGCCGCACGCGCAAGCGCAACCCTTTTCAAAAAGTTGTGCCGCAAGTGCAAGCGCAACCAAAAATGTTGCGCCGCAAGTTGCGGCGCAACTTTTTGCGGCGCAACTGCCCACCTTTGATTATTACATTGTTGTTTATTATACAGAAATTATAAACCGAAAAACGAATGAAAAAGGCGAGAAGGAAACAATCCAGAGACCATTAAGAACTTCGCACCTAGGCTAGATCCCGTTCCCCGGACCCTAGAAGGGCATTTTTATTAAAGGGTCCCGCTTATAAGTACATTCGCACAAATTAAAACTATCTCCTTGTTCTATACATACAGATTCTATTATTTTGACATAATTACTGCATTTATTATTGCATTTACATCTTTTAAAATTTATTATTATTACCTTTACACTAATTATTACATTTATTTTATTACATTTATTGCATTTATATTTATTTCCACATTTATTACTTCCATTATTACATTTACATTTATTATTCCATTTACATTTTACCAAAACAAAAAAAATGAATGAACCAAAAGCGAGTAAGGAAACAATCCAGAAACCTTTAAGAAATTCACACCAAGAATCTCATTAAAGGGTCCAACTTATAAGTACCTTCGCACAAATTAAAATTCTCCTTTTGTTCTATACATACAGATTCTATTATTTTTCTTTTGACATAATTATTATATTTATAAAGTACCTTACTTGATTCCCAATCTATAGCATGATTATTTTGGCTGGCGTGATAAAAAATGGCATTATTAGTATTACAACTTCTGAAGGCATATTTGTATTCTTTAATACGGGTTTCAATATTTCTTCCAGTTTCTCCTACATATACTAAATCACAACCTTTACAGGGAATGCTGTAGACACAGGCTTGTTCCTGTTTTGCAACGTTATTCCTAACCAACTTACTTTTCACGGTAGACGAATATTTGAACGCCAAAGCAAACTTAAAATCTTTCGTCAACGGTTTTACTCTTTCTAAGCCGGCAATGTAAGGCAAACTCACATATTGTTTTTGGTTAACTGAAGGTTCCCGAGGGGCATAAAAAGATTTTCTGGCTTTAAAATACACCTTTCTGATAAACCACTCAGGATATTTTAAATCCTTAAAAATATTCCAAATCTTTGAATTTTCCGGGTCCAGCAAATGTGGGCCACAAATCCTGAGTGCTCTTAGAAACATGGAAGAAATAATTAAGCTTTTAACCCCTTCATCATGATATGAAAAATAATGAATGTACGAATTACAATGAGTAGGTTTTGTATAGACCGTGAAATTGGGCTTTCCGCTTTCGTTAATGACCAAAACATCTAGAAAAAGTAATTGTTTGTCGTTCTCCCATTCATATTTAAATTTAATAGAGGGAACAAGATTATTTAATGACTGAAAGAAAGTGTCAAAGTTGTTCCAGTGGTCAGGCCAAAATGAGAAAATATCATCTACATAACGAAACAAAATTAGATTCCTGGGACATATTGTTTGCAACAATTCCGACTCATAATATTTCATGTATAATGTACTCAGTATTGGGGATAAAGGGGACCCCATTCCTATACCAAAACGTTGCAAATAAAATTCTTCACCGAAGGAGAAGGCATTATTGGTGACACAGAGTTTTATCAGTTCTAAAAATGCAGATGTGGGCATGCCTAGTTCTGCGTTACATGTTGGCAATTTTCTATCTAAAAAACTAAGCACATCATCAATGGGAACTTTCGTAAACAAGGCCTCAACGTCAAAACTGATCATTCTTCCCCGTTTTAAATCTAAGGTCGGGGAAGAATGATCAGTTTTGACGTTGAGTCCTTGTTTACGAAAGTTCCCATTGATAATGTATTTAGTTTTTTTAGATAGAAAATTGTCAACATGTAACGTAGAACTAGGCATGGCCATGGGCACTGGGGCAATAGGGCATATCATACTCTGGGTTCAGGGTGGAAATTTTCGAAAAACAAGATGGCTAATATGTATTCCTATGTAAAAATTAATTCTAAGATGGGCTTATTATTTGCAACTTTTCCGAAAAATCTCGTTTTCATGGTCAAAATCGCGATTTTCTGATTTGAAGGCTGCCTAACGCAGCCTCAGGGCACCCAAACCAAAGCGCGCAGCTGTTCTGCATATGATTTAGTTTAAAAGCTGCTTTTCTGACCTCATCCTTGCTTTCTTGCGTGTTTCAACACCTCTGGGTGCTGAAAAAATGTTTAGATTTCACGTAAAACTTAAGAATTTTAAGTTTTTCTTCAAAGAATAGGTGCGGCTCACCAGCTCTACTCTGATCGAGTAGCGAGAGACTTGCCACCTCCACGTGTAGGTTTACACGCCTGCTCTTCCTGGATCCCTGAAAAGCGTGGCCTCATAAGATCTTATATTATGATCTTATGAGGACTTTCAGCTCTTATGAGCATTAACGATGGCTTCAGCCTCTTCATCAGCCACTCGAACCTGAAAAGCTCTTAAGTATGTCCTGTTTCGATCTGAACACTGGGAGCATTTCTCGATGGTCTATCCTGGCTCTCACCCACCCATCTCTCCTCTCGTGACCGTACACAGCTTGGGAAGCAGTTGAGACTTCCTGTACAGCTCTCTCGCAGGCCTGAGTATGAACAGAGAAAGCGTCCACTTTGAGTGGAGTTTTCCTGAGATCCTCGAGCTCAGTCAAGGTCATCTTGCAGGTGAAAATAGGCTCGTAAATATTCTCTGATTCCCAGTTGATGAGATCCTCAGGTGAAGTGGCTTGCAGATTGACTTTGGGATTTTTATGGGGCCTCACTGTCGTATTACTAAAGTCTCTTCCTTCTCTGATCTTCTCTATCTGGCTCACAGCAAAAGCTCTCTGATGCTCATCCTCACTACACAGGAATGAAGCCAGGATGTTCTCAGGATGTGCGTGGTAAGCTCCTCTTATCACTGCAGCAGAGATGATATTCCTGACCTCGGTAGTCGGTAGTCTGGTTCCTCAGCAGCCTCAGGCTTGAAAAAACGTGTGCAGGACCAAATTTGAAGTGGTGCTTCACTTTGATGTCGTAGTACATTTTGAAGTAGAAGTTAAGGCAGAACTTCACGAGGACCTCGAGCCTCCTCAACACCTCCCCTTCAATCCGTGCTCCCTCATCCACAACAGCAAGATGGCCTGTGCAGTAGTGAGCCACCTGGCTTGGTTCAGAGGTCCGCACTTGAGACCAGCCAACTGTGGACTGAGACTTCCAGACTTGATGGCTTTAATCAGAAGATAGCAGTTGTGCTGGTCTGTGGACAGAGATTTGACTATCTATACTGGCAGCTCTATGATATCTTCAGTTCCTTCCACTGGTTTGAAGTTGAAGTTGACCTCAAGTTCATTCACTTTCTCAAGAAGTTTTCCAATAGGCCCACTGAAGCCTGACCGGGGAGTTACAGGGCCGTCCAGCTTGATGATTAAGTGCCTCAGTGGGAGCTCGTTCACATGGAGCTGACAGATCATCCAGTGGCACTTGCGACCCAGCATCTTCTCCAATAGGGCTATGGCTAGGGTTGCCAAGTCAACAGATCTTGAATAAAGGACATTTGCACGCTACCGTATATTCCATTGCTTATCATGATAAAAATTTACTTGTGCAATATTTTTTACAATTTCTTTATTATATTCATAGATAAAATATGTCTAGAAAGTCGTACACTTGTAAAATCACACTACTGTATTGAAATGAAACATTTTTAAATTTCTTTATTATATTTTGTAAATTAAAGACAGGAAAATATTTACAAATCATTATAATGAATGAAGCCTTTATTTATTTATAAAACTGTACTTATCTTGACTTCGACCAGCCTTCAGTAAAGCTGTATCATTTTTTATTTTGCCAGCAAAATCGGCACAATTGTCTTTTAAATTGAAATAAATCAAAAGTTCACTTTTTATTAATTCTACTGAACATCTGTTTCTGTCATCTCGCCACTTAGCATTCATTACACTGAAAATTCTTTCGCAATATGCTGATGTTCCAGGCACCGACAAAGCATAGGACACCACTTTGAAAATATTTATACATTTAAAACCATTGCTTTTTAAGATGAGGTGCCATTTACCTGCCGTACTTAAGCAGTTCTTAAAACTTTCAGTGTTGGAAATAGCTTCAAAGTTGGTTTGGAGAATAGAAAGCTCATCAAACAAATCATCCATGTTCAAACCCAGTTTATCAATCATTTTAAAATTCTCCACTACTTCTATAAAAGCTTCATATTTTGGGGATGCATTGTCTTGGAAGCAAAGGTTGGATAGTATACCAAAACACGAATTTTTGCTGAAATCAAATTTCTCTTTCTCCGTCTCAAATTTTTAGTGATGAATAAAATTTTGAGAGTCAATTACTGAATTAAAGGACATATGGCGTCCTTTCCGAGTTTATCAAAGGACAAGGACACATGAGCTGAAATAAAGAACTGTCCTTTGAAATAAAGGACACTTGGCAACCCTAGCTATGGCGCCTCCAGACCACCCCGTGTTGGTGTTGGTAGAGTCTCCTCCAATCATTACAAGGCTCTCGTCAGCTCCGTGATCCAGAAGCCACTCATGCAGGCCCTGAGCGATCTTATGAGCAGGCTTTTCTCCTTCCTCAGGTTCCTCGGGAGTGAAATGGAAGAGGTACTTTCCTTGAGGCTCCCACGTGATAGTGTAATGCTCCTTGATCACTTTGCCAGGATGAAATCTCCCTGTCACTTCGTCATATTTCAACAACTTTGTGTTCCTATCCTGCTTGCCATCAAAGAATATCCCAGAGATCTTCTCCTCCACTGACCTCTGCGTGAGAGCTCCAACTGATGAGGCCATTACTTCCTCCTTGGCCCTCCAGACTTTCATGCCATCTATGGCCAAGTAAGTTAATGTGTCTAAATGGCAACAAATTACGACAAAGGGTTAAAAATATGAGGTTGTGTTCAACTGAATATTGGTATTTCAACATAGAACAGAAAACCGCAATTTTGAACATGATAACGCGATTTTTGGGAAAAGTTGCAGAAAAGAAACCCCTCTTAGAATTAAATTTTACATAAAAATACATATTAGCCAGAGTGAAATTCGGACTCGGAAAAGTATGATATGCCCTACTAGGGCAATCCCTTGTCGCCCCTCCTCTCCAATATTTATATGGAGTTTTTCGAAATTACTTACATTCCGAGAATCCTGGGGTTGGCATCCCATGGCTGCTGTACGTCGACGATATTTTGTGTATCTGGCCCATGAATCGTGACCTGGATGACTTCCTCCTTCAGTTAAATGATCAAGTCCCCTCCATTAGGTTTATTTTAGAAGTGGAACAAGACAACTCAATCCCGTTTTTGGATGTGCGTGTACATAGTGAAAGCGCAGGTTTTAAGTTTAGTATCTATCGGAAAAAAACAAATAATTTGTCCTACGTACACCTTTACTCTGGACATGACACCCCTATTAAGAAGGCCATATTTTCTTCAATGTTTCTCCGCGCTCTTAGGATCACCAGTCCAGAATACATCGATGCCGAATTGGAAAAAATCAATGGTATTCGAAGTGATCTGTACTACCCACCTGCGTTTATGGAATCTTGTCTTAACAAGGCAAAACGAACCTTTTATCGTGTGAATAATAACACTCGCACTTTGTCAAAGAATATTTTAGTACTTTCATTTTTCCCGGGCTTTTTAGGCATTGCTAATGTACTTAAACTTTTGGATATTAATGTAGTATTTTCATATAACAATATTGTGAAAACTATCATAGTAAAAAATAGTCCTACCAATAATTCAGGCATTATCTATAAAATTGGTTGTAAACAATGTGATTCCTTTTACATTGGTCAGACGGGAAAGGATTTGCACACGCGTGTAAAACAGCATCAATATTCCGTTAGAACGGGACAGTCGTCCAGTGCCCTTTTTGTCCATTTGTTAGAGTTATCCCACTGTATTGATTGGAATAATGCTTCAGTTTTGTTTCACTCTAGCAACATTGTTAATAGAAATATTCTTGAGTCTGCTATTATCCAACTTACAAATAACTTTAACATGAGCAAAGGTCTTTTTCAACTCGATCCCGTTGTTTTGAATGAATTCGTTCAGAACGGATTTAGACAAGAAGGGCAGTGTTAAAACTTTGGTAGTTTTCCCTTATAAATTTGTATGCTTCTCTTACAATTTTTATTTCTCAATTTAGTTTTTTTTTTTCTTTTTTGTGACCTATATATCATTCAGGCATTAACTACAAAATTAGTTGTAAACAATCCATTTGATCTTGTGTTGAATTCGTTCAGAACGGATTTAGACAAGAAGGGCAGAGTGCTAAAACTTGGGTAGTTTTCCTTTATAAATTTGTATGCTCCTCTTACAATTTTTATTTTTCAATTTATTTTTATATATTTTTTATATATTTTTTGTGACCTATACAGTATATCATTCAGGCATTAACTATAAAATTGGTTGTAAACAATCCATTTCATCTTGTGTTGAATTCGGGCAAAGTGCTAAAATTGGTAGTTTTCCTTACAAATTTGTATGCTCCTCCCACAATTTTTATTTCTATATTTATTTTATATATATATATATATTATATATATATATATATATATATATATATATATATATATATATATATATATTGTAACCTGTATATAGTCTTGAACTCTTTATTTACTTCAGTGTTCTTGAGGATGTCATTAGACGAAAGCGCTTGAGCACCATTCTGTGTTTCCTTTCCTTCGTGGTTTTATTCATCATAAATATTTTTCACGTGTTACTTTCGTGAAATAATTTTCATATATACATATATATATATATATATATGTGTGTGTGTGTGATGTAGCGGTTGCCATTTTTCATAGATCTGCGGTTGCGGTTGCGGAACTTACAAATAGAGCTCCGCGCGGTTGCGGTTATGTACCCAATAACATCATAATATTACTATAAAATATTATTAGTATAGCTATTATTATAAATATTAATATTAATATATCATTAATATAAAAGATTCTACAAGGTCCATCTTGTGGAAAACAATCAATCCAGGCACCTCAGCTCGTAAAATACCACAGTTTCAAGGAGATATTCAACCGAGCTCGTATATTCAGATTCCCCTTCAGTATTTTAGATATTTTTTTGATATATTCAGTTCAAATAAATCCTGATAGCTTTTAAAACTCACAAGGCAGGAACTTTAGCAATTTATAGGGACGGTCATTTACATGTCAGTCATACATCTACCAAGGTTACGAATGTATTGGAATTCTTCTACCAGAATTCCTCAAATCACTGAGTGTTTTTCTAGGGAAAGATGGGAAAAAATTAAAAGATTTTTACACTTCAATGATAACACCAATATGCCAGAACCTAATGATAGGAGTAAGGATAGGCTTTTCAAAATCAGACCACGGATAGGCTTTTCAAAATCAGACCACTAATAGATTTCCTCTTGCAAACATTCCAAAACATTCCTAAACAGCAAATGTTTTGTGTAGATGAGCAAATTGTGCCCTTCAAAGGACGTTCATCCTTGAAACAATATCTACCCAATAAACCGAACAAGTGGGGATATAAGCTCTTTGTCCTCTGTGGTTGTGCTGGATTTTGAAATTTACACTGGAAAGATTGAACCGTTACATAATTCTCTCGATTTCGGTGCTAGCTCAAACATTGTAAAGAGACTGGTAGATATTATCCCTAGTAACAAATCCCATTGTCTTTTCTTTGACAACTGGTTTACTACTCTAAAACTTTTCCCAGTATTACTTGAGAAAGGAATATTTGCTTTTGGAACTGTAAGATCGGACAGACTAGAAAACTGTAAAATGATCAGTGATGGTGAGTTGAAAAAGCGAGGTCGAGGGTTTTATGAAGAAAAAGAGGCAACAATTCAAGAAGCTGATATTCGGGTATTGAAGTGGTTGGACAACAAGAGTGTGATTCTTGCAAGCACTTTGCAAGTGATCATGTCATCAGCATTGTTCGTGGATATGACAGAAAAAAAGGAATATGTAGCGGTGTCATGTCCACAGATGGTCACAATGTATAATAAGTATATAAGGGAAGTAGACCTTCTTGATGCCTTCATTTCATCTTACCATATTCAAATAAGGTCGAAGAAGTTTTACCACAGCTTATTCTTCCACTTTATTGATATGGTTATTGTGAATTCTTGGTTACTTTACTGTAGAGATTGTAAGTCCCTAGAAGTCCCAATAAAAAACAAAGTGATCCTTTGGAATTCAGATCTCAGGCAGGTAGCGGAAGGCTTATGCAAGGAAGGGAAGAGTCTCATTACATCAAAACGAGGGCGTCCGAGTGCAGAGTCAGAGGGTCACGCTTCGAAGAAAAGAAACGAAAGGGATCGTGTGGGCCTATACCAAGTGCAGCTGTAAGGGGAGATGGAATAGGTCATTGGCATATTGTCTCTGATCGTAAAAATCCAGGTTGTGACAGGAAAAGTGTAACTGCATGTAAAAAATGTAAGGTATACTTATGCCTAAATTTGAATGGTAATTGTTTTCATGAATTCCATGTACAATAAAAGATAACTTGCAATATATTTGTAAATTTTTTCATGATTACGGTCTCTGAAAAAAAAGAGAGAATATAATAGGTCGGAATTCGAGTTTTCTCATTTTGGACGGTTGTGCCACCCAAAAGTTGCCAATTGGTTGAACTACTTTGTATTTATGCATCACTTTTCGTTTTTATAGGTCAAATAAGAGAAAACCTTTTAATATGTGTTTTTTAAAACCTTTTATTTCTAATTTCGACGTTAAGAGGTTAGAATATTATTCCTTTCAGTTCATATATGTGGCTTATTCATTTAGGGAAATATTTGGTGGGTGGTTATCATGAAGTTGAAAATCTATAAAAGTGACTTGTTTCCCGACCATAGATTCAATTTCTCTCTTCATCTTACTAAACAAACAAGTTTCTCACTAGAAGTGCTTTAATTTAAATTAAACTTAATTGTTTTGCCGTAGAGTCGCGAAGAAAGTAAATTATTTTTATTTTATTAGAGCTACGTTGTAGCCAATGTCGTAACACCGCTTCCCATTGATCAGTGAAGTTAAACGCCATTGGGTCTGGAGAGTAGTTGGATGGGATACCCTCCTCCGCGTCCAGATTACGTAGCGACCAGTGGTGCGGATCCAGGAGGAGCTGAGGAGGCTCAAGCCCACCCCTCATTGATAGAGGTTTCGCATTCTCAAAGATGTTTCCTGTCTCAATCAACCACATTCTCTCTGAGTAAACGAGCGTGCAGGAGATAAATATGACGTTTAGTGCGTATCCTTTTAGGGTGGGTACGAATGTATACATTTGTATAGGTGCGTGAGATTGTGCGGTCATGCGTGGCGGCCATCTTTAATCTGTCGCGGTCGCGTCCAGTCTATTAATGTCATTTCATGTCATGGAGGTGATGTCGGAAAAAGTTGTTAAAATTTTTGCCACCAAAATAAAATTGGCGGATCCTCCTGAAGTGAAGAAAATTTGTTTGACAGGAAGCCGGGATAAATCCCCGGGGCCCGGAAAGAGGGGCGATAAAATATAAAAATATTAATAAAGCAATTGATTAAATAACAGAGACGAAATATAATTAATGAACATACATTTTATAGAGATTATCATAGTCAAACTGAAACGGATAAAATATTATCCGCGGTCCACCAATGCCCAAGAAGGACTGACAGATCTGGGAACCATTGTAATTGAAAACCAGTTAGCCCGTACTTTAAATTTCATCAGAATCATTTACCACTTTGCTAGAGAGAAAGCAAAGAAAGTACACTTCTAATTATGAAAATCTTGCAGTAAACAACTGCTCGCCTGCATGGACTGGTACTGCATTTGTAAATTGTATGGTGATAGAATTAATATAATTGATTCGAAAAATAAATGGTCATTTTCCTCCGAGTTGTTTATTCATACTGTATGTTTTGAATAGTGACTTGGACATATAATCAGTTTGCTTGTTATGTACACAAAAAACTCATAATAAAATACTGAGTAAACAGGGGGGCCTATATACCAATCCTTCCCCGGGGCCCGTGGCAGCTCTCGGCGGTCCTGCCCATTGGCAAATTTGTTCATAATTCATTCCTCACCAGAATGAGATAATTTACAGTAATTCCCTTTACAATAATTTTACAACATTTCACAGATTTACAGGAATGGCAGCAAGCTAAAGATTGGCAGTTGTAAATGTAATTTTAGTTATCTTATTAACAAAGAAGAGTTCTTTTTTCTGAATTTCGTTGGACAGTAAATTAAAAATTGGCTGTTCATTATTTCTTCTGTGAGACGTTTTTTGGATTAGGTTGAAAATCAAAAGAATTATAGAATAGCTGTTCTTCTAATAAATTAGTAATCATTGGACATTAAACTTATTACAGAGTGTTTTAGTGGGTGGAGTTGCATATTTTTTAGGTTGGGTTCAGAACCGCATCCCATACCAACCAGGCTCACCCCCCCCCCACCACCACCACCAAACAAAAATCCTAGATCTGCCACTGTTCGGATCCCACATAAGTCCCCTTTAACAACTATTCCGCCTATAAATATGAATAAGTGAAAATGTTTCGGAATGGATTTATATATATATATATATATATATATATATATATATATATATATATATATCTGTGTGTATATATATATATATATATATATATGAAAATTATTTCATGAAAGTAACACGTGAAAAATATTTATGATGAATAAAACCATGAAGGAAAGGAAACAGAATGGTGCTCAAGCGCTTTCGTCTAATGACATCCTCAGGAACACTGAAGTACATAAAGAGTTACAACCTATATATAGATTACAGAAAAAAAAATATATATATATATATATATATACAATAAACGGAGAAATAAAAATAAAAATTAAACATTAAAGGATTGTGGGAGGAGCATACAAATTTGTAAGGAAAAACTACCGATGTTTTAGCACTTTGCTCGAATCCAACACAAGATCAAATGAATTGTTTCCAACCAGGACCGGGCTGTGTGGAGGAGGCTGGTCAGAAACGCCGACCCCGCATAGAGGCGGGAACGGGCGAAGAGAAAGAAGAAGAAGAAGTTATAGTTAATTAAAAAAAATAATAAATTGAAAAATAAAAATAAAAATAAAACTTATAAGAAGAGCATGCAAATTTATACTGGAAATCTGCCCAGGTTTTAGCACTCTGCCCTTCTTGTCTAAGTTCGATGTATATAAAAATAAATTGAAAAATAAAAGTTATTAGAGTAGCATACAAGTTTACCAAAGGTTTAGCGTTCTACCCTTCTTATCTAAATCCGTTCTGAAGGAGTTCAAAACAACAGGATCAAGTTGAAAAAGACCTTTGCTTATGTTGAAGTTATTTGTAAGTTGGATAATGGCAGACTCAAGAATATTTTTATTAACAATGTTGCTAGAGTGAAACAAAACTGTAGCATTATTCCAATCAATACAGTGGGATAACTCTGACAAATGGACAAAAAGGGCACTGGACGACTGTCCTGTTCTAATGGAATATTGATGCTGTTTTATACGTGTGTGCAAATCCTTTCCCGTCTGACCTATGTAAAAGAAATCACATTGTTTACAACCAATTTTATAGATAATGCCTGAATTATTGGTAGGGCTATTTTTTACTATGATATTTTTCACGAAATTGTTATATGAAAATACTACATTAATATCCAAAAGTTTAAGTACATTAGCAATGCCTAAAAAGCCCGGGAAAAATGGAAGTACTAAAATATTCTTTGACAAAGTACGAGTGTTATTATTGACACGATAGAAAGTTCGTTTTGCCTTGTTGAGACAAGATTCCATAAACGCAGATGGATAACACAGATCACTTCCAATACCGTTGATTTTTTCCAATTCGGCATCGATGTATTCCGGACTGGCGATCCTAAGGGCGCGGAGAAACATTGAAGAAAAAATGGCCTTCTTAGTGGGGGTGTCATGTCCCGAGTAAAAGTGTACGTAGGACAAATTGTTTGTTTTTTCCCGATATATACTAAACTTAAAACCTGGGCTTTCCCTATGTACACGCACATCTGGTCCAATATATATATATATATATAATTATATATATATATATATATATATACACACAAAACTTTTAGAGCCAGGAAAGAATTTACTGCCATTATAGATCCCAATAAATTTCTTTACTTCATGAGACCAGATTTTGTGCAAGATGGCTAAGTTTTATTAAAATGAACAACATTTTCAGAAATGAAATAGTGTTGAAAAAATATATATAACTTGTATTTCAATATTAGTATTATGACAATCCAAGGAAGAGTTTATTGGTCGCAATACATTTATTTACTTTATGAGATCAGGTTTTGTGCATGATGGATAATCCTTTCGATGAGCAGCTACTACTTTTAGAAGGTATTGTTTTTATTCTTTATCTGTTGTTATAGAATTACTGTATTGAATTTCTTAATTAAAGCGATGCCTCGTTCTGCTCTATCACTGATGACTGAAAGTGAGGATATTTTCTTCTGTCCTTTGCGGAAGCTTTGATTTTCGCTCCATTTCATCGGATTTTCCTTTAGAAAACCTTTATCTACATTCATGGCTGTAAATAAAAATTCGGTTTTTACGGTCACGAAATCCGAGAGTCTTTTCTCCCGAAAACTCACCACCTTTCCATCAAACCGTTTTGCCTTTCCCGTTGAAAGTTTCTTTAGATTTTCAGCCAAAAGTTTCTTTTCTTCAATGGAAACTTCAGAATCAAAGAATGGCAAACCGATCAGAGGCTTTGAGAAATACCACAGGTGCCGTTTCATTGCTGTGTACGCAGCCCTGGAAGAAGACTTCGCTTCTTTTTCAAAAATTTCTAGAGTCTGAAGAAATTCTAAGTCAGCCCTTGGAGCTCTGTCAGCTCTAGCAGCTATTGTCCATGGTTTGATGTACGCAAGAGAAACGAAAAGGCAGACACTTGTGAGTCCTTGAAGTTCTCCAGTTTTTACCTTAAATTGCTTTTGAAGAAGAAAAATCTTGAGCGAGTAAATTGCTTTTGCCATCCATCTTACATTGTGCAAGGCTCCTGGTGCTTTTAGTCTGCAATGACTTATATTACTTTCACCTAAAAACAGCAAAACTAGATGCAGAAGCTCGTAATAGTCTTTTCGTGGATGATGGTCAACCTCTAAAGAGCGCTTTACAAAGCTTACTGCTAAATCCTTGAACATATTCAGTATATTGCTGTCCCTAAAGTGTTATTGTACTATTACTGTCCTTGACCGTTGTTATATCTGTATGGTCCATAGAATCTCAACATTTCTGAAATCTTTGGAATATTAGTATATCAGGTCCACTGGATGGTCCCATACACACTCTAAATATATCAGCGAGCACGACTTCATAAATATGATGTCTGCAGTTAAGTAAAGCAACTCCTTTTGAAGTATTTGTTCCATTTTAATACAAACGCCAGATTTGATCCCAGTGTTACTGCCCGTCGTATCAAAACATATTCCAGTAATTCTTTTCTGAAGCCCACAATCAGAAGCTAATTTAACAATTTCAGTTCCAATTTCTTGTTCTATCCCAGCACGTGCTTTTGGAATCCCAAGAAGTTTTTCCTCGCCTTTTGCAGACACTAAGATAGCAATCCTGTCAACTTTGTTCTTTCCAGTCATTTGTTGGGTAACATTTTACCATCCCAATGTATCACAATTGGCGCACCTGGACATATTTCTTCATTTTTGTATTTCTCGGCCAAAGTTTCCCTACGTTTTTTAAGTGCTCTGTGCGTCGTAGTTGATGAGATCGACAAGTCCTTAAGATCGTGACCTAAACTTCGTGCAGTCATAGCATAGGCCATTGTTGCATTCCGGCATGAAATGTTTAACCTGTCGTACGTAGCTGCGAGACTTTGGGTAATCTGAATCTTCTTCCGCGATGAAGAAACAGGTTTGTTTGGCATCCTGATGAAGTAAGCCTAGAAGGCGCAACATATTCTTCATCAGATGTTGTTGTTGTAGTTTCCTCGGAAGAACCGTCCTCTTCTAGTTGCGTAACTTGAAACTGTTCTCTTCTTTGCTGCTGGTCCTTTTTTACCTTATGCTGAAATGCTTCTTCCCGCTTCCTCTTCCTCTTTTCTTTAAGACTGGACTTCATATCCAAAGAACCTAGGCTGGAACACTTTAGATCCAATTGCTGAAGAAGTAAGAACGACTCGTCTTCTTCACTAGACATTAATTCCATGGCATTTGAATGTGATATATCAAATAAATCTTCCGAGTCTTCCTCAAATATTTGTTCAGCCATACGGTAAGATTCTTGAGGCTTGTGACTGCTGTTAACGAGGGAGTCATACTTAGAAAGAAGATTTCCCATTTTTCTCAGAGCGCTGTCACGCCGCATGAAGGGAATACAAGCTTTTTCCCAAAAAACTCGAGTAGCATCGAGAGTCTCATTCATACACTTTGTTCTACCTTGACCTAAAATTTTCTGATGATAAAAGAATTAATTCAATATTTGACCCTTATTAGGTAGCCGACAACCCAGAATTTCAGGAGATAGTTGGCCAATCAACCAAACTCGGTCGAATCTCTAGTAGCCATAGATAAGTCAAAATATCTGGGAAATATATATATATATATATATATATTATATATATATATATATATATATATATATATATATATATATATATATATATATATATATATATATATATATATATATAGGGTGGGCCGAAAGTCTGGATCCATAGGAAAATATTTATTTTAATACATAAATTACAACAAATGGTAAATACTTAAAATGAATATCAACTTTAACTCGTAAATGCGTATCCGTGATACTGTACAGTAGTTCGTACTCCAGTATAAATACTCATACTTTTTTATTTCAGCCCAGAAATGGCTTCGAATCTAACAACAGAAGACCGGGTAGAACTTGTGCTCATGTACGCAAGACAGGGCGCTACACACAGAGAAGTTGCTACCGAATTCAATAGAAATCATCCTGATAAGCATCCAGTAACACATGCGGACTGTTGGCAAGTTGTTTAAACGTTTCAAAGAAACAGGAAGTGTACATGATCGACGGCGTTCTGGTCGTCAAAAAACTGCAACTGATGAAAATACCTCTGCAATGGTATGTGAAGCTTTAACGAATAGTCCAGTAAAGTCAACAAGATTATCAAATGAAACACGCATCTCGAGAACGTCAATTCGAAGAATTATTAAAAATCATAAATTCCATCCCTAAGTGTCTCGATGTCAGAGGCCGCCAATTTGAGCATTTGTTATAATTTGTTGTTTATACTGGAGTACGAACCACTGTACAGTATCACGGATACGCATTTACGAGTTAAAGTTGATATTCATTTTAAGTATTTACCATTTGTTGTAATTTATGTATTAAAATAAATATTTTCCTATAGATCCAGACTTTCGGCCCACCCTGTATATATATATATATATATGGACGGAAGACAACAATATGAAGTTTAACACCGAGAAATTTCAGCTATTACGGTACGGAAAAAGAGAAGACCTAAAGTCCATGGAATATTATACCCCAAATGGACAGGAAGTCCAGAGAAATTCCAGAGCAAAAGATTTAGGGGTTGTAATGACAGATGATGCGAAATTTGAAACACAAAATAAGATAGCAGTAAACAGAGCAAAGAGAATAACGGGTCTGATATTGAGAACTTTTAAACGAAGGGATAGGAATGTAATGATCCCCCTACTGAAAACCCTGATAATACCCAAACTGGAATACTGCTCGGTCCTAACATCCCCATATAAAAAAGAAGACATTAGACAGCTGGAGGGATTCAAAGAAGTTTCACAGCCAAGATCAATGGGTGCAAAGAACTAAATTACTGGGAAAGGTTACGAGAACTAAACCTATATTCACTGGAAAGGAGAAGAGAGAGATACACCATTATTTACACTTGGAAAATAATGGAGAAACTAGTCCCTAATCTTACTCTGAATCCCATAACTCCCCAAACAACGGTGGAAGGTAGAAACGGTAGACTGTGTCGTATTCCCAAATTGAAGGCGAGACAGGGAACATCCTTAACCCTGAAAGAAAATAGTTTTGTAGTGAGAGGACCAAAACTATTTAATCAGCTGCCCAAAGACCTAAGAAACACGAAGGGAGTTGCAGTGGAAATCTTCAAAAGAAGACTTGACGCCTGGCTCAGAACAATCCCCGATGAGCCGGGCGTACCTGGCTATGTGAGGTGGAGAGCGCAAGAATCCAACTCACTACTTCACCAGGCCAACTCGAGAGGAGGGGCGACACGCTTGACCTTCGCGAAATGAGAAATCATCACGTGGAACCTTTGTAAGGTTGTAAGGTAAGGTATATATATATATATATATATATATATATATATATATGATTGGAAATACAAAATCCAACGTACATATTTACTTTCTATCTTTACAACAAATATTAATAATATTTATATGGCTAATATTGTTTAATCTGTAATTCTCTATAAAAATAATATACATATATCTTAACAAATTATGTATTATTAAAATTATTGGAAGCAAAACATTACTAGAAACCACATTTTACCTACCTTAGGAGTTTAAAAGCGTATACACACTCACACAAGTAAGTAAATGATTCCGAGCGTCATCAAACATTACTGTTAAGTGAAATGCGCCAATTTGTGGGACCCTTAAATATTAACCAGTCATGCTAAAACTTGTTCAAAATACGTAGTAAGAGTCTGTAAAGACTCGAAGCAACATAGTGGATCAAAGTAGTAAGGAATTTTATATTTCACCATTATTAATTGGAAAAAATATATATATATATATATATATTTTTTTTAATTGCAAACGACACACAGTGTGTATATAATGCAAAGAACGACGCTTTTTAGAAATGTGTCCGCACAAGAGAGGAGAAAATGAGCAATGAAAAATGAGGCACCTACCAGGAATCGAACCCGGGATCATCCGATTGCCGGTCAGATTGTGACGTTTGGGGAATGTAATAACGTTAATTAATGCTTATAAATTAGCCAAGAGATAGATTTGTTCATGGAAATAAAATACACTTGAACGCGGGAAAACAATGGCCGCGTGCCGCGTTCAAGCTATGAAATTTCTTCCTTTCGGAAGAGATTCATAAAATTCTTTCTTAAACAGATTTATACGAAATAGCCATTCGAATTATGTAGTCAAATATGAATAACCATGCTGCTAGAGCTAGTCCAGCCAAAACAAACGAACAGACCGCATTCCGCTGTTTATCCTTTTGTGTTGCCATTCAGCTTTCTTTTAGTGACTTTTCCCTTTAGTGACTTTAGACTATATACATATATACACACACACACACGTCACCTCAGTATTCTACTCCAGCATTCTTCTGGTTCTAGGTTTTCTAATTCATTTACCCAGATTATTTTTCCCAGACAGTTATTTATTGATGTTCAGTCTGACTTGTGCAGGTTTAGGTCAGAGTATGGCAAGTTCATTTGGCATGGGTCCTGATTACATTTGAGGAGAGACAAGTTTGTGAATATGTGCATGACATTGTGGTCGGAGTGTATAGTTGGTGTTATAACAATGTGGTCAATTGTAGTTGCATTATTTGTCAGCACTAAATGTAGGATATTATTATGTCTTCTTTATTTATACTGAGCATGATGATTAGGAGTTCACAGGCTCCATTTGGGTATGCCGTGAGCAGTTCACTTTGAATGTTTTCAGGGATGTACACCAGGACACTACCATTTAGACGGCTTTCTCTGTCACATCTATGGGTGGTATACCTTTAATTGCAATTTCACTACTCATGATCATGGGGTTTCAGGTGTGTTTCTGTGAGGGCTATAACTGTGCTAGTAGTGTTTTCCACTAGGCTCTTTAGGTAAGGTACTTTCGTATGGTTTAAGTTTGGGTAAAGGCCCTGGATGTTTAAGTAAATTAGTGATACCTTTGTGGAGCCATCTGTTTCATCTCCCACATGTAGGGCATTTGTAGGGTTCCTGCTGGAGGTCTTATTTGCGTTTGTATGAGGAGCCCAAGTGAGCTTTGAATGTCTTGTATTTGTCTCATGGGGTGATAAAACCACAATGGGGTTTCATGGTTGCTTCCTGTACTATTATTACCAGTGGGCTTACCTGGACCTGCTACATCAGCATAAGCTCTGGGTGCAGGAATGGTATTTGATCTTGAGTTTTCTTGCATCCGTTGGGGCCAGATGGAGCTGATGGATAGCAGGTTCACTATCCTCCATTGATTTTGGTGTGGCTGCATTCGGATTGTTCCTTTCAGGTGGGCCAAATTGCAATTCTCTGCATGAGAAATTTGAGGATGAAGATAGAGGCATCTTGCATTGGATCTACATCCAGAAATGCCATTACAGGGGTGTGCTGGGACCAGTTCGGTCCGGTTCGCCCGAACCGGTTGTTAAATTTTGATTGGATCACCGAACCGTTTGTTTGTTTTTAACAAATATTTAACAGTCAGTAGAAATTTATCTTGAAATTTGCAATTTGTCAGTCAGTCTTGATGAATTTTACGAATGATCATGACGCCTGGGATTTGTCTCGTTCACAATTTTTGTGAATTATAGCTTTAGTTTACAATGTCACATTTGATGTTACATTCGTTGGGATGCTGTGCCATATGTCAAGACTTGGCTAAGAAGTCATCGTCAAGCTGATGATACTAGAGTTCGTGAGAAAACTGATACTCATCCATCGCAGAACGAACTGGCTATATGGAAACTTTTTGAATGAGACAGCATGATTGAGAAGGTAAATTTATAACTAAATTTTTTTTTAATTTTTCAGGATTTTATAGAAAAATATAGATAGTATCACAAGCAGTAGTCGTTTCAATATTATTTATCTTTTGATGAAAAATTAGTTTATTTTTAGATAATTATGTCATTAGTGAGTATAAAGAATATGTTAAATAATTTCTGCCAAAATGTTACAAAATGCTGTTTGGAAAAGCTAAAATGCGTTGGCTTCCGGGGTTCCGCCTCGGACCCCGCTGGGGGAGCTATCGCTCACACCATACCCCCTAGCTTAATGACTCGCGCCATTGGCGCTCGCCGATTTACATCCCTATCTGTATCAGAACCGGTTGTTAAGAAATTGGCAGCACACCTCTGTGCCATGACCGTCATTTATAAATTTTTTGCAGAGTGGTGGGTGAGCAAATTACCATTCTCTTCCCTTAAGTCCATATTTACACAAGCCTCTCCTGTAATACTTGCATACTGGCTTCTTGTTTTCACCTTTGGCTTTTTGGTGACTGTGTACTGTGGGTTTGTTCACTTTGTTGAAGGTCTTAATGTCTATTTCCTGTTCTTGTTTTGTCTCTTTTGTGCCCTTTTTGCTTGCAGTCTCCCTCTCTCTAGTGTCTCATCCTGAGGGTTTCTCACTTTTTCAGCAAGCTCTGCATTGGCAGTGATAATTTTACCTATTTTTACTACAGTTTCGGCAAACTGTTTATTTAAAAGGACAGTCCTTCTTGCAACATTTGGTGTTTAACACACCCAGTACATGGCTTAGAAGGCTTTTCCTCCTGTTTTCCTCCTGTTTAGTAGTATTTGCCGCATACCTTTTATTTGTTTGTCTAGTAGGCTCATTAAGTCTGCCAGGCCTAGAAGATTTAAAGCTATTTACGTGTTGGGCCTTATACTGTGACTGCCAAAAGCTCTAACATCTTTAGCAGCTGCTTCCCTCGCCGCTATTTCTACAGCCTGACTAAAAGTTAGGTTCTGTATAGATAATAGGGCTCTCTGGGTAGACTCCGGATCTTTTCCGTTTGACTGCCGCCATTGAAACATAAGAGGTGAGTGCCCCCAGCCTTCTTTACTTAGCCTTATAAGGCTAACTAACGAAAATATCACGCCCTAACCTAACCAATCGTTAGGTCAACTGTACGACCTTGACGATTGGTTAGGTTAGGTCGTGATAGTTTTGTTAGTTAGCCTTATAAAGCTAACTAAAGAAGGCTGGAGGCCCTGATCTTCAGGTAATCCCCTTATTTTTCTGAGTACACGATTAAAACTTAAAAATTAAGCATGGATCTTGAAAGTAATTAAAATTGTTTATAAGAAACAAAATTTGAAGGGGAAATTAAGAAAAGCTTTTTTATAAAGTAACTTATTTTGTATCATCAAGACATTTCAGTTAAAATACAAAATACAAAAAGTTTAATTATGTTTCAATGGCGGCAGTCAAACGGAAAAGATCCTAGACTCCTCTTTGAGACCCATTACAAACCTATCTCTTAGCATTTCGTCTAATCTGTCCCCAAATTTACAAGTACGGCTACAGGCTTTTATACCTGCAACAAACTCTGCAATGCTTTCATTCGCAGTCTGATGCCTCGAATAAAATTTGAAACGTTCATAGATGAGAACTACTCGGGGTTTGTAGTGATTGGTTAGGGCCTGTACCAGTTCATTATAGGTGCAAGTTTTCATTGCTTTGGGAGCAACTAGGTCCATAACTAAGCCAAACGTTTTAGGGCCTATTATAGTTAGGAAGGTAGTTATTTTCTTAGCATCAGGAATGGAATTTGCCTCAAAAAACAACCTCACCCTAGTGGCATAAGCTTCGAAGTCCTCCCCAGAGTCTTCGTAGGGGCTTATATGGCCAATCACCGACATGCTAGAACAAAACCTATTTAGGCCAAATAACGTGAAGTAGGTTAGGTAGGGTTTAAATTTGATCTAGTTACTCCCCCGTTAGGGTTGAATAGGAAATTGTAATAGGGTTAGGCAGGCCCGGATCTAGAAGAATGGGGGCCCGTGGCTAATTTTTTTTTTGGGGGCCCCCTTGGCTACAATTTTTATTATATAAGGATTATAAGCTTTGTTTACGAGGAAAATTAAAGGTTTTCAGAACAAACATATTACTTTACTTTATTTATTTAGTTTTCAGAATAAACATATTACTTTACAAATATTTTACTTTATTTTACATATTATATTTTCCTGAATTAATAATTTTATACACACCTACCTACTGATTATGAGCTGGCAACCGATTGAACCGACGAGCCTTTTTTTGTGCAAATTCATTAATAATATTTCGAAAATCGACTTCTTTGGCCAGAGCATGTTCAACACAGAGAATTGCCAGTGACTGTAATCGCTTTTGCTTCATTGTTGAACGTGTGCAACATTTCAGTCGCTTTAACTTAGAAAAACTCCGTCCGCCGGTACAATTGGTCACCATCAATGACAAGTACATTCTGTATGCATTTAAGACATTGGGGAAAACTTCTCCAAATTTGGAGGCCCCCCTCAAATGCGGGGCCCGTGGCTGCAGCCCACATAGCCCACCCCTAGATCCGGGTCTGGGGTTAGGGCTGAGTAGGAATTAGTATTAGAGTTAGGGCTGAGTAGGAATTAGTATTAGAGTTAGGCCGGCGGGACATAAGCTATAGTACGGTAGCTTACCAACACAAGCCAACCAAATCGAAAGACCCACACTAGGCTAGGCTACATCCAATTTTCCAAACAACCAAATAAATCGAATAGACCAAATCCCACCCTCGTCGGCAAATGTAATAACGTGGGGGGTATTAGACCCCGTTAAGTATTAGGTTATTAAATAGAAAATAAAAGTACTTACATGTGCTTTGATTTAGGTCTTCTTTAGGGCCTACCCAGTGTTGGGCACTAAAGCGTTAATCCGATAACAGTTAATTAACGAAGTTAACTTTTTTTAACGGACTATTAACGGAAGTTAATTTCCATTTATCGTTATCGGACCAGTTAACTTCCGATAACTCGATATTTAGTCTGTTAAAGTCCGTTAACACGTTAACTGCGAGGAGTCATTCACGGAAGATCACCGCTCCGCGAATGAATTCAAACCGCCATAACTTCAGTCTGCCAATTCCGTCCTCTGCCGCAGTGGAACGGCTCTTCTCTCTCGGCAAGGACATCCTGAGGCCCAAGAGGTCAAGACTGGCAGTTGGGCCTAACTTTGAGAAGTTGGTCTTTCTGAAGGGCAACCAGCACATTGTGTCATAGTCTTTAATAAATGTGCCTAAAATTTAATTTTACCTTTCAGTTCCCGCCATAATAATTCTCTGGTAAATTAAAATTTAGTTAATGGTTAGTGGTTACAAGGGTTTCAAAACATGTAATCAGTACATTTTTTATTAAAAATAAAAAAAAAAGTTAAGCAAAAAAGTTGCAAAACTTGATAAAAATACAGTTAAATACCTATTTATTGTTGGATTTTGCATAAATAAACATTTTCTATGGGTTTTAAAGCTTTTTTCCTTGATTTTTTTAAATGTTAGTAAAGAAATAGTTATCGTTAACGGATTATCGTTAACTTCCGTTAACTTTGTAGTAAAATTATCGGATTATCGTTATCGGAGTTAAAAATTGGGGTTAACGGATTATCGTTATCGAAGTTAACTTTTTGGTTAACGGTGCCCACCACTGGGCCTACCATAGCTGCCAGCGTCCCACAAACAACCTAATAAATTAGCTAGCCTTACTAAGTTAGAAGCTATAGACATTACACCTTTGAAAAAACTATATAGGGCTATGGGTTGATTGCCTGTGCCCTCATCCGTTGGAAATTTCCAACAGACGTCAGTGGAGGGTTACCGACAAAAGCCCTATGCTTTTTCGTTAGAGAGTTATAAATATGTAGGTCTTTAAAGGACCTCTTTATATTTATATTGATTACGGTAATTCTAGCATCGGGAGTTGGGAAAGCTTATGGTATTGAAAAACTGAACTTGCTCACCTTATTTTTGCTGGGTCTTTGTTTGTTTCGATGTAGGGCGTGACGGTCATTTTCGTTGTAGGGCCGCCACGATGGGGTTACGCGGCGAATTTACTTAAGGTAATTAATATTGGCAGTCACTATATAAACCCCTGAAGGAATAGGCCTATCCTTTTATCGTCATTAGGTTTTATTATTATAAGGATTTCACTCAGGACTTGAGGGAAAATTTAGACACGTTTTCCCAGTTTAAAGCGTTTGCTTGGAATAAACAGCCCTGAGAGCCGTTCCTTGGTTCGCTTGTATTTTCATTATTATTTGCCGATCTAGCAAGATTTTGTTGTTTGTTGTGTCTACTTCTTTTTGGTAGACTAAATAATAAATTGGGTTTTCTTGTTGCTATGTGGGGCTGATTCATACATACAGGTTCCTTGTACGTATGGCAATTCAATTATTTCATTCCCAATAGGCTATGTCGCCAATCCCGAGGCAATTTTGTATAGATATTTAATTCAATTAATTAATAATTTATATTTAATTATGAAATAAATGTACCACATATGATACCATGTTGTGAGCGCGTATAGTTTTTCCATAACACCTAACTGATATAATAATTAGACAACTTCCTGCTTGAATTTAGTACTTTAGAAACATCACCAAATTAAACTTAGCACCAACGATTTAGCGCGATATAAAATACATGCTGTTAGTTCAGCCCAAATCAACGAACAGACCATGTTCCGCTGTTTATCTTTTTGTGTTGCCATTCAGCTTTCTTTTAGTGACTTTTCGACTATATATATATATATATACACAAAGGTGGGCACCCGGGCCTAAAAAAGGACCGACGGTCCAGGTCCAGGTCCTTGCCTCAAACTGGACCGACGGTCCCGGTCACGGTCCTTTCTGAAGATAGGACCTAGGAACGACTCGGTCCTCGGTCCTTATATATAATATAAGTGAAAAATTTGATTAAAATGAAAAATTGCCGGGATTGCCGGGTTCAGTTCTTCCGCTAGGAGCTCCAGTTGCTTGACTTGAAGTTGAAGCACTAACATCAGTAGATTCTTCGTCTCCTCCAGGTGTTGAAACAAGTTTCAGTTCAGTCTCAGTCTCTTTCTGAGTCTTCTGGAGGAAACGATCCATCTTCTTTAGAACTTCAAATAATCACTAAACACACTAAAATCACTAAAAAAGACCGTCCGGAATTGCTTAAAAATGGACCGTCGCTCCTCATTTCGGTCCTCACTGAGAAAATGACCGACTTTCCCGCTCACGGTCCTTAAAAAGGACCGAGTTCCTGGAGTTCGGTCCTTTTGGAACTCGGTCCTGCCCACCTTTGTATATATATATATATATATACACACACACACACACACACACACACACACACGTCACCTCACTCATCTTCAAAGAAAAATTGGATTCAGTTGTGCAGAAAGAAATGGAAACCACAGAGCAACAACATTTGTGTCTGAGATAGGACGTAAAGAAATGAATGCTTATGAAGCCACTGGTAATAGAAGAGAAAATTTAAACCTCTTATTTAATGCTCTGGCAACAATTCCTCCAACTTCAATAAAGTCGGAAAGAGCATTTTCTGCTGTAGGATTACTCATCACAAAACTCCGAAAATCTTTAAGTAATAATAGTACTGATCATCTGTGTTTTCGAAAGCATTATTTTAAGTCGTAATCTAAATAAATCAATAATTTCAGTTTTATTAGTCTAGAAAGTTTTTATCAAAGCATGTTTTTGTTCAGTAAAAGGAAATTTTCTGTTTAGTTATTTAATTTATTCCAGTACTTCAACCTTATTTACTTTTTTAATCCCGGCAATTTCCCGGGATCCCGAGATTGCAAGTTTTTTAATCCCGTTTCCTAGGATTAAGAAAAGAACGGGAAATGCTCAGCCCTACTCAGGACCACATTAGACGAGGTCCATTACTCGAATCTCCTCTATCGTTAAACGAGATGCACTTTTTAATTGAAGATAGAATAGAACAGAGAACGAACCTGGGCAGTCCAACTCAGTTTTTCGAGATGAAACATGTCGGATACCGCGAGGACAAAGGTTTGCGTAGTGACGAAGTTTACTTACAGAAAGTACCAATGGAAAGAAAGGTCAGTCACGTAACCTGGTTAAAAATTTTAGTATACATGTAAGACAACTTTATATAGATCGCTTGTGTACTTTCCTATATATAGTGTTTTTGAAATAAAGTATTTGTCAATTTTGTTTACAATTGACGAAATTATTTTAGATTTTGGTCGCTATTTTAAATGGATATACTCGTAACTATTTCCAGCGCCATTAATTTCTTTGGAGAAAAAGCTAACGCAAGTTTAACATTTAAGGATTCTTAAACAGCGCCAATATTATGTATGCTTGCTTTTAAATGTGTCATTGCTAACTTTAGTCACGTATAAATGAATGATTTTATTATGTGCTTCTAGTGGTAGTTTTAATAAAGTATTCATAGTGTTAGCACTTTAAAAATCCTTAAACGTTAAAGTATAGTTACCCTTTAATTTTGTTTTCTTTGATTTGACGGTTACAGTAAGGGATACCATTATAAACTATTTAGTAACTTGAGGCAGTTTATTTTACAAACAAAAAATTGATGTAAAACTTCATTTAAAGTTTTAAAGTAAATATTTACAACAATGTGTAATTCTTTTTAATTTATTTTTTATTAGCCGATAGATTAATTAAAAATCACCAATACTCCATTTAATTAATGGAGACCGTTCGTTTTCTAACTTGCGTTTTCACTTTTCTGTCATATTGTTGCATTATTTCTAGGGAATTTGTGTAACCTGTAACTATTTTCAGTTGAACTTTTACAATTCATGGTTTTGCACTTTATTTGTTCTTGTTAAAAACAATGCATGTTTCAGCTTCAAAAGCCCTTGCAACAGTCAGCTGATTCCATAATACATTAGGCATCCAAAAAACTTCTGCCTCGTTTCTCTTCTCTGTTTTATGATAATGATAATCTTTATTGGCACTTGGCAGGAGATAAATCCCATTAAAAAAGGTACAGTATACATTATTAATACCACTTGAATTTTCTGTCGACAGGCTTTTCAGCCTCTTATGACAGCTCTAATGTTACAGTAGCCTACTTCATCAGCTGTCAATGTGCACATGCGGCCGCTGGTGACCGAACTGAAATCGTACTTTTCTTCATAATTGTATTTTGAGGGTTGATTTGCCCACAGCTTATCAAGTCTCGACTCAAAAGACTTTACAGTTGGTGCCATTACCACGTATTCAGTCAGACTATTCCATATGTTTACATTTCTATGTATAAATTAATGTTTCCTCTTATTTATCCTGTTCTAATTTTCTTTAGCTTGTATTTATGGCTTCTTCGATTATCATTATTCAACTCAATAAAGTTTGTAACTCTGCAGTCATATTTGCCAGATAGTATCTTATACAGTTCGATCACATCACCCCTGAGTCGTCTATATGTCAATGTTGGTAGACCCAATTTATGTAGCCTTTCTGGGTATGAGTCGTTCTTTAGATTTGGTATCAACTTTGTTGCTCTGCGTTGAACATTCTCAATCATGGTTATATACTTTTTACATTGTGGTGACCAAACTGCATTTACATATTCAAACTAAATTTCAAAACTAAAAAAAACAGGATTAACTAAAAAATTAATAAAAATAATACACGTAATGAAACTGGGTAGTTTTTTTTTTTATTATTACTAAAGAAGTAAAGATAATACTAAAAAATAAAAATAAAAAGTACATTTAATGAAAACGTCAATTTTGGTGTAAAATGGAGCTGTGGACAAACACATTTTCATACTAAGAAGTTCATAGTCTATAATCTATATGGTTATAGATAGGTGGTATGTGGGTATACCCCAGCGACCTTAACACCCCTGCCTTGCATAGTTACATTCTGCCCTTAATTGGGATACGGTGGAATCGATGGCAAAGGGTCGATGAATGACATCCAAAGGCGGTTGGTAATTGCAATTGTCTTAAACCTCCAATGCAAGACGTTTGGAAACGCATGGGAGAGGCTTTCGTCTAGCAGTGGAATACAGCGACCGCATGAGTGATTCACTGATTGAAGAAATTGCACGGTATATCTATCTATCTAGTCAGACCACGCTTCTACAAAATTTCATTCACTTTTGCGAAATCTAGAAAAAACAAGTCTCACTAAAGCCTATCTATATTCACTCGGTGCATACTCGGATTATAAAATTTAAATAATTTATTATAGGAGATTTTGAATAAAAAATTTTAAGCCAGTTGATACCTTAGCTTTTATTTTAAGCGTACTGTGGTATTTTCATAAATTTGTAGTCTCACTGGCCTTCTCTCGATTTGGCAAGAGTTTGATTTGAAGTTTTGTATATTTAAATGATTCAGATAAGAGATTAGGTAATAAAATGTCTAAATTTGCAGATGATACAAAAGTAGTTGCCCCAGTTACAAATGTAGAAAATTCTTGTAAACTACAAAAAGATGTTGATAAATTAATAGCCTAGGCACATAAATGGCAGATGGAATTCATTGTTCGAAAAAGTAAAGTCCTCCGTTTTGGTAAAAATAATGAAAACTTTGATTATAAGATACATGGAAACTGGTTAGAGGATGTTAATCAGGAAAAGATCTAAACATTATAGTTAGTAGTGATCTAAAATTAACTTAGAGGCTTGAAATAAGGCAAATAGTTACAAAAGTAAGGAAGTAATCTGTAGATTATATAATTCTTATGTTAGCCCTCACTTGGAATACTGCATGCAAGTCTGGTCTCCTCACCATAGGCATAAATGATATGGCTATGCTCGAAGGTGTTCAACGTAGTGCAACCAATCTTATCCTTATTAGTTTGAGAAGATTGAAATATAGTGAAAGATTAAAGGAACTGGGCCTGTTTAATTTTGAGAGGGCCTGTTTAGTTTGAAGAGAAATATGATATAGATGTTCAAAATGTTTTCAGGTTTGAACACTCAGGACAGTTTAGATTCATTCAAGTAGCTTTCTTACTAGAGTGTGATGGAAGAACTCGAGGGCATAATAAGAAAATTATAAAACAGACTTGTAGACTGGATCTGCGAAAATACTCTTTTAGTCGTAGTGTAGTAGAATTTTGGAATGACGTACCAAATTTGGTAAATAGTAGTCCTTAGTTAGTTCTAAGAAAAATAGGGCATTTTCATGGAAGAAAGAGACAGTTTATGAAAACATGAAACTTTGGTAGCTCTGTAAATAGTTTTATGTTAATTAACTGACTTGAAGTTAACATTTCTCAAAATGTTATTATAAATAGCTTAGGACTTGGATAACGTCGATAGACCCAAGTGGTTTCATGTTTTCATAATGTAGTGGAAAAAGCATGGCCTGATTAGACATATGTATACTTTGGTACTAACGACAGTTCGTATCAATGACCCTTTATTGGTTGAAGAATGTAAACTGAATATCTGACCAACTCGCCCTCAGCACTCAGTCAGCAGTGAAGGGAAGTCCATGGGTCCAATATAATGCCAGGTTTTAGTAGTTTTGCTCCTGTAGTTAGGTATTCTCTCACGCTAATGTTGATATTTTAAAGTATTTAATTTTTTTTTTAAAGTATCTGTAGGCCTGTTACCGTTTCCATTTTATAATAGAATGATCCGCAGTATTTTGTCTAATTTTTTCCTTGAGTTTAACTTGGATTCAACCACGTACGGTACTCGTTGAGTTTAACTTGGTTTCAACCACGTACGTTACTCGGTGATATATACACTTTACTTAAACTTGTGGGTGTACACTGTACAGTACAACTACAGTCGTTTCGGCTCAATGCATGCAATCTTGGTCCAAGGTCTGGTAGATTGGCCCATGATATACAAGCTAGATTTTTAAGCACGATGGTTTCTTGCAAAACCAGTGTAAATAGTACTCGGCTCACTTTTCAACCGTAATGTCTAATACTAGTGTAAGTTTGGCAAAAGAGTGATGTACAGATTGTAAGAGAGAAGTAACACCAAATCCAATTGAAAACGAGTGAAAGTTATACAGCTGTCCCTGCTCAAAATACTTGCTGGGATTACCAGTATCATGAGTGAGATCTTAATTAATGCACTTATTAGTGCTTATATGTTCACCTCTGAGATTATTGTGGCGATATCCTATTTTGGCATCCCAAATTATTTAACAATTACAAAATAAACAAATAGTGTCCCAAATGGTCATTATGCAGAAAATGACATGGCCTGAAGTTGAATTAAAAAATATGTTTTTCTAGTGTATTTTGGTGTGCTCTGTTCAAATATAACCTTCATTTCCTGTGCAAATGAAAAGAAATATGATTTCTGGTACATTAAAATAATGCACCAAAAATCATATTTATTTTCCATTTGCACAGGAAATAAAGGTTATATTTCAACAGAGCATACCAAAATATACTGGAAAAATGTATTTTTGACAACCTAACCTAAATAAACTTTAACTAAACCTAACAACCTAACCTAACCAATCATGAAGGGTGTACAGTTGACCTAACTGGGCATTCAATTAACCTAATCAGGCATTCAGTTGACCTAATCAAGCATTCAATTAACCTAACAGCTTAATATTGGTTATTTCACCTAAATATCTTCTGATCTTTTTGTATTAGGCACTCTCTGTCACATTTTGGGCAAGTTAAGGATGAGAGAATAATGCCATAATTGATAAAAACATCTAGTGCTTTGTCTTAAGAACATAAGAAATTTGGTAATTATGTATTTTATCCCACTCAGTCATTTTACATACCAAAATACATTTTTCTAGTAGTATTTGATGTGATTTGTTCAAATATGACCTCCATTTCCGTCGGAAATGAGATCCAACAAAGTTATAGTACTTTGAAGTTTGGCTCATTTTCAAGGGAAATGGAAGTCAAAATCTAAGCAAAACACATCAAATATTACTAGGAAAATGTATTTTGGTATTAATTAACCTAACCTAACCTAACCTAACCTAACCATGGCTAAATGAGCCTAACCATGGCTAAATGAGCCTAACCATGGCTAAATGAGCCTAACCCTGGCTAAACGAGCCTAACCCTGGCTAAACGATCCTAACCCTGGCTAAACGAGCTCTCGTCTGTATCCACCACCTAATCCATAATAAGGTAATACTCTAGGCTCATTTAGCCAGGGTTAGGCTCGTTTAGCCAGGGTTAGGCTCGTTTAGTCATGGTTAGGTTAGGTAAGGTTAGGTTAGGTTAGGTTAATTAATACCAAAATACATTTTTCTAGTAATATTTGATGTGTTTTGCTTAGATTTTGACTTCCATTTCCCTTGAAAATGAGCCAAACTTCAAAGTACTATAACTTTGTTGGATCTCATTTCCGACGGAAATGGAGGTCATATTTGAACAAATCACATCAAATACTACTAGAAAAATGTATTTTGGTGTGTAAAATGACTGAGTGTGATAAAATACATAATAACCAGAAATTTTTATAGTGGGCACACTAGGGGCCACTTCGGCCCCTCGAGGTGGCTCCACTATGTAAAAACTGCCTGTACATTGGCAATAACCAATTTTTACAAAACTAATTAGTATAAATTTAAAACTAATTAATTATCAATTTAAAACTAAAGATAGAATCTCTGGATCCAGAGGATCAAAGTCATAATAGGCTACTATCCACAAATATGTTACACACTATATCTATTTATAACTGATATGCAAATATCAGATCCAAAGAATCCAGTCAATTTCATTATGGTACCCATCAATACCAGTACCATGCCAACCAAAAATAAGTCACGGTCCATATCAATTGCGGACCAAGTCACAATTTACATCCATATACATTATAATATATATACTTAAGAGGAAAAGTGTAGGTGTGGCTATAAAGACTGTACAGTAATGTAGAAATGTGTGTGTACCCATTTTGGGTCTCCCATTTAAAGGTGTTTGTGGGGCAAGTGAAGATCATGAGTTTTTCAATACCTCACAGTACTATGGGGGGCACCGCTCGGCAGAGGAATCTCTTTAAATAGGGTGTGTAAGGACAGAGAGTATCCCCTAACCCAAGATGCTGCCTCCCTATATCCCACAACACCTGTGTTGAGCTGTGGGATCTATCACCCAAATGCACATAATATATATGAAATAAACTAGTACCATTCATGCAATAAAAACAGGCTTAAACACCATCACCAGATGTCCCTTGCATCTAGGTCCCTTCATCTAGGGCATATGACGAATCAAGTTCTCAAAATCAAAACCACACGAACAGCACGTCATAATTCTATCACAAACACAACCAAACTGAATCCAATTAGGAAAAAGAAAAATAGCCAGAATAGAAACCAACCAACTAATTAAGTTGCAGAGTAGCGAAAAAATAGCCCAATCAGGAAAAATATTTTATGAAAAAAAGTATATTATAGCCAAAACAAGAAATATATTTTATTAAAAAAGGGTAAATTTATAGTATTATACCTGTCTCCCTTTGGAGGTGAAATTTGTTTTTCTTATGGTTTTTGATGCGTTTTGAAAGAATCTGACCTTCAAAACTGTCGGAAATGATTCATTTTTGAGATAATCCCCCTTCCCCCAGCCTGCAATCTGGGGGGACCCTGGTGGGAACTGGGAGTTCTCGGGTGGGGGAAATCGTAGAAAATGAGTCATTTCTGATGGTTTTGAAGGTCAGATTCATTCAAAACATCAAAAACCATAGGAAAAATAAATTTCACCTTCAAAATTGACCTATCCTAACTTAACCTATCCTAACTTAACCTATCCTAACTTAACCTATCCTAACTTAACCTATCCTAACTTAACCTAACCAAACCTAACCTAACCTAACCTAACTAAACCTAACCTAACTAACCTAACCTAACTAAACCTAACCTAACTAAACCTAACCTAACTAAACCTAACCTAACTAAACCTAACCTAACTAAACCTAACCTAACTAAACCTAACCTAACTAAACCTAACCTAACTAAACCTAACCTAACTAAACCTAACCTAACTAAACCTAACCTAACTAAACCTAACCTAACTAAACCTAACTAACCTAACTAAACCTAACCTAACTAAACCTAACCTAACTAAACCTAACCTAACTAAACCTAACCTAACTAAACCTAACCTAACTAAACCTAACCTAACTAAACCTAACCTAACTAAACCTAACCTAACTAAACCTAACCTAACTAAACCTAACCTAACTAAACCTAACCTAACTAAACCTAACCTAACTAAACCTAACCTAACTAAACCTAACCTAACTAAACCTAACCTACAAACCTAACCTAACTAAACCTAACCTAACTAAACCTAACCTAACTAAACCTAACCTAACTAAACCTAACCTAACTAAACCTAACCTAACTAAACCTAACCTAACTAAACCTAACCTAACTAAACCTAACCTAACTAAACCTAACCTAACTAAACCTAACAGTGATTGGGCAGACATGTAATGGTCAGCCGTGCGCGCACACACACCAAACGAACGTACGAACACACACTAGATACACACTAAAAAAATTTTTATATCTCAAAAACAAAGCATTTGCGATGGAAATGCTATACAGTGCCCGCGAAAAGTATCCGATCACCCTTAAAATTTGTATTTTTTACATAAAAAACAATGTTTAAATGTATACTAACCTTATATTAGTATTTTGTCATCTGTCCTTTGGTTTGGATGACTTGTTCTAGACGTTTTGGCATGGATTTAATCAAGTTTTGACAAACTTCCACTGATATTTCCTTGCACCATACCTTTTTGATGGCCTCTTGTAATTTTTCGACTGAGCCAGTGTCGTGGCATTCAACCTTATTTTTTATTATTAGCCACAGATTTTCTATCGGATTGAGATCTGGACTATTACCAGGCCAATCCAAAATATCAAATTTATTGTCAATAATCCATTTTGTCACTATTTTGGCCCTGTGACATGGTGCACCATCATGCATGTATGTTTTTGTCCTTTGGATTGCCATTGCCATTGGAAGTTTATCCTGTAGCATTGCTAAATACCGTGCACCATTCATAGTTGTGTTCTTCAGAAGAAAATATAAGTTTCCACGCCCATAGTAACCGAAACAACCCCAAACCATCACACTTGGAGGGTGTTTCATTGTCTTTAGGGTGTATTTAGGGTCCATCCTATTTGAGCCAATAGGCCGGTGAACCTTTTTTGGACAACTTCTGAATGTCAAAAATGTCGACTCATCGCTAAATAAAACCTTCTTCCAGTCATCAACAGTCCAATGAATGTATTTTTTACAAAATGCGACACGTTTTTTACGCATTTTTTCATTAATGAACGGTTTCTTAGCAGCATGGCGAGATGGTAATCCGAGTTCTTTTTGGAGCCGCTCCTGGATAGTTCGTTCAGAAACACCAGATAACAAATTATTCATATTAAATTTTATTTCTTTCGCAGTTATTGTTGGGTTTTTCAATACTAAACGTTTCATAAGTTTGTCTGTTCGCGAATTTGTTTTTCTCGGTCTGCCAGATCGTTTTTTAGGGACTGGCGTGGTTAGGCCACCATTGTTCTTAGCCCGTGAAACCCATAAATTAACGGTACTTTGGGATATTTAATTCCTTAGCTATCTGTCTCTGTGATTTCCCACATGCATGCAAAGCAACAATAGCACCTCGACAATCACTCTTAAGTTGTTTTTTAGCACACATTATATATAAATTTTATTTACACCACTTTCTGTAAAAAAAAAAAAATATCAAGAAATTTACACAAACAGTGAAATCTGACAAATTTGAGACACAGCCACCCGCAACGAAGGCTACCAGAACACTAATTTGAGAATGCGTTGGATAGCTCTCATATCAGCGAGCAACCTCAAAGTTACCAGATGTCGCTAGAACAAATAGAAAGTGAATTACGTGTCTCTGAATATCAAGGGAAAATATTGTATTTTCTTGAGTGATCGGATACTTTTCGCGGGCACTGTAGAAGAAAAGTGTCTTAGAATTAAAAAATCTACTTAATGAATATAAAATAATTGCTGGATGTTAGACAGGTGTAATACTATAATAATACCGCCAAAAAAAGTACATTTGAAAAAATTTGCTAAAAAAATGAGTGATAAATTTGAATAAAGTGAATAAAACTACCTCATAAAAAGTTATTTTGATTTACAGGTCCAGCCCATGTCATTTAATCCATAGTGACCTCCCAAACACAAGCAATTGACAAATATGTATATTTATCGCTTCCTGACATTATTGACTGCCTGGTTAGGTCAATTGTACACCCTTGATGATTGGTTAGGTTAAGTTGATATTTTTATTTAAACTAATAAAAATAGCATGATTTAACCTTTAACTGCACGTGCCCTGGTACACTGTACCGGATTTCAATTAAAGTCGCCATAATTCTTTGAGAATGAGTTGAAATGCTTCCAATGAGTCATTACTCTATCAGTACGACATCAGCTGTTGATGAGGGTGGTCGTTGTTCATTTGACCTCTTCTATAACAGTTTTGGGAACCATTTTTGAAGACCACCACGTTCTTTTGGCATACTGTGCCAGGCGCGCACAGTTGTGTAAGTGAAACAGATGCATACTTTTGTGATATAAAAGTGAAATAAAGGCATAAAAACACTATTTATATTTGATACTTGCATCATTTATTTTCTTGCAGTTTAAATTGTGTATAATGCACTAACTAGGCCTATTTATGGCTGATGATCTATCATACTAAAATTAGCAAAAGTATTATCTTTATTTACTTATATATATATATATATATTAGGGTGTCACTTCAATGCAAAGTTTGAAATTTTCATGCTGACACCCCGCGAATCTATTCCATTGGTAAAAAAAACATGGTGACTGAAAAATCTTTTTATTTGAAAATAAAAAGGTCGCCCCCGCCTTCCAAAGTTTAATGCTTGCGCGGCGTCTCCATAATCGTTCATTAGATATCTATATTCTCTATATATGTGTGTGTGTGTGTGTGTGTCTGAATATCTGAGAAATAAAGTGAACAATACTTAATGATTCACCGTTTCTCATTTCAGCTACGTGATTTCTGGTGATGGAAACCCGGAAGTGTATATACCTATTAGGGGCAGCGGTTGATGAGGTGAAAGGATGCAAGCTTCCTTCCTACAGGCAAGCATTCGGTTACTTCCTTACCTTCACCATGAAAAGAAAATGACAATACGTGACGCGTTGAGGAAGTCACTTCGAGCAGTGATGTCCTTCTGGGAGAAAGCTCACATTCCAACCAGACTCGAGACACACTGCGTCAGCAAACTGGATAAAGTCTTCGAGGAGTGGAAAGGACTCAAAAAACACGCCTCAAGGACGAGCGATTCACACAAGACGAAAGAAAAAGAATTCATTGAATGCCTCGATCGTCTCTTTGACATCGCCCATGCTGATTGTGAGAAATTGGTCAAGTACCCAGAGGATTGGGAGTTCCTTCAGCAGCAGCACCAGAAAGGACGTCCAGGTTCAATGGCAGGTTTGGACATGACCCATCAGCGCCAAGTCAAAGATTGTACTCGACGTCGGGAGGAAGAGGAGAAACGAAGAAAGCGATCAGCAGCTGAAATGGAGGCAGTATCCAACGAAGCGGTTTTGGAGTCATCATCCTCCAGCTCAGATGATAGCGAAGAAAAAGGAGCATGTGGTGGTTCGTTAGCGTCTAAACAAAGAGCAACAAAGAACATCATGACATCGGAATTGGCGGCAGCGCTTGATCGCACGCAACTCTCGTCAAGAAAGGCCACATATCTGCTGTTTGAGGCAGCTTCCAGCTTAGGGCATGATGCTAGCGACTACAACATCAATTGTGGATCCATTCATCATCAGCGTGAAAAATTCCGTACCCTTAAGGCTCGGCAACTGAAGAGCGAGTTCCAAGGCAATAGTCCATTGACTGTTCACTGGGACGGAAAACTCATGCAAGATCTGACGTCACGAGAATATGTTGACCGCTTACCTATTCTTGTATCTGGCTCCGGGACAGAGCAGCTCCTCGGGGTGCCAAAACTTCTGTCAGGAACCGCGCTGGCACAAACAAATGCCATCATAGATTGCCTGAATGAATGGGGAGTGACCGATCATGTCAAATCTATGTGTTTCGACACAACCGCGACAAACACAGGCCACTGTGGAGGAACTTGTGTTCTTCCATGATTATTGGACCCGCATTGACCAGCAACAGTTCCAAACTGCGGACACAGATGCGTTCACCAAAGCAGCTATTTTTAAGCATAGAACGGAGCTCATTGAGTTTGCAAAATCACAAGCACTTCAAGTTCGTGATGACTATCAGGAATTCCTCGATCTTTCCGTCATCTTTCTTGGAGGAGTTCCATACAAGGGACTAAACTTCCGCGCCCCTGGTGCTATGCACCGGGCGAGATGGATGGCTAAGGGGCTCTATGCCATCAAGATCTGGCTCTTCCGAAGACAGTTTAAACTGACGAACACTGAGGAACGCGGAATTCGAGATATCTGCCTCTTTTCTGTTCTAGTTTACATGAAAGCGTGGGCAACAGCTCATCTGTCCATCGAAGCTCCGCTGAATGATTGGGAATTGATGAGGACGCTCCTTCGATACCCGCACAAGAAGATCTCTGATGGTACCACCAAGAAGCTGTCTGCGCACCTGTGGTACCATTCGGAGGAGGCAGTGGGTCTGGCGTTCTTTGATGAGAGGATATCGATGGAAGTGAAGTGCAGCATGGTTGCAGCGTTAGATCAAGAAGCCCCTCACATGCCGCCAAAACGACCTTTGGTTCTTGATACCAGGGTTGTGGAGTCGGTCCAAAATTTTCCGACTCCGACTCCACACATTGTCAAAAATTCGACTCCGACTCTGACTCCACACATTGTAAAAAATCTAAAAATCCAACTCCGACTCCTCACATTTTAAATATACGACTCCGACTCCTTTAGTGTTTCACTCTATAATTATCATAATAATAAGACATTTCATCACCACCACACTAAGTGTGAAATTTTATATTTTATATTTTATATTTAAATAAATATTAATTGTATATTCTGAAAATGTAAAAAAAAAATATTAAAAAAACTTAATCTAGGGGGCTATCAATGAATAAGGTTTATTGACCAAAAAAACTAAATAACCTAAATGTTAGTATTTAGGATTTAGAAATTAAGGGTGACACAGGACAGAAATTGGAGTCGGAAGTTTTTTACCGACTCCGACTCCGACTCCGCCCTGAAACGTGCGACTCCACGACTCCGACTCTCCGACTCCGACTCCACAACCCTGCTTGATACTATGTTCCTCAGTGACAGCAAAGGACTGGAGCAACTGATCACAAAGAACACCCGAGGATTCTTCTCAAAACTTCAGTTGCCAGATTGCTTTCTGCTCCACCATCCCAGTTCATGGACGTCAAACTCTGAATACGTGCAAGCTCGGGATGTGGTCTCCAAACTTGCAGTGGTGAACGACAGAGCAGAACGGGCCGTGGCTCTGGTGAAGGAGCTGAACGGAAAGAAGAACAGCTCCAGTTCCTCGTTCAAGTTGTCACTGACCACAGAAAGCAACACCCAGCTCCGAACAAATCAGCATTAGTGAGGACGTGAAAGAACTAATCACTGATCAGCGTATGAGCACCAATTATTCTGCTACTGTATATGTATTTTATTTCTCAAAGTTTTGCTTTTGTTGCTTCTCCATTTTGTACCATTATTCGCCAAATTATGTCTTCTATTTTGATTATATAATAAACTGTTTGTATTCTTTGCGTTTTTAAGTGTCTTACTTTCGTTATTTCACCAAATTGCCTTGTTTTTTATTATCTGGTTCGGCCCAAGCTGTGAACACTGAACAGCTTGTTGACGTCAACAAATGGGTCTTGTTTTCAGTGATGAGGGCGACCTTTAAATGATGATCAATCAGGACCAAATTTCTCTTCCGTATGTTTTACACCAAATGGAACAATTTTAGGGGGTGTCATAGGAAAATATCCATCGTTTAATTTTCCCCCTATTACCTAGTGACACCCTAATATATATATTATATACGTGCGAAACATGCGAGTCAAAATTGACTCGCATCGATATACATTATTATATAATATATATACATTATTATTATATATTGTATATATATTATACAGGGTTCCCATAAGTCTGGCATCATAGGAAAAATGATAAAAAAAGACAAAAACAAAAGCTTTTATTTACAGAACGTGCTCAATATGTATTGTTCTGTAGCCCATTCACAAAATTCCATCCGCCAGTCAGGATCATCGCTTAATTTCTGTAGGATCTGAAGTTTATATGGATGCCATTTGTGAGCCTGAAGAATGCAATGGATGCTACTTTTCGACACTCCTGTCTCGGCGGACAATCGCCGAAGAGACTTATTTGGACTTGTTAAAATGAGCCAGGATAGGAGTCGCTGTATCATCGTCAGTGGACCTCCTTGAAGGTCCACTGTATGGTTTATCTTCTATGGATCCTGTTTCCTTAAACTTTGCAACAAGTCTGCTAACACAACTCTGTGTTATTGGCTTGCGGCCTGGATGCAGTCTGTTAAATTCAGCAGCGGCCTCTCTTTGACTCCGATTTCCTATGAGTAGAATTATCTGGATTAATCTTTCCTTGCTCACAGACATTATGGCCTGTAGAAAGAGAAAAATATGAATTATGGTTTGTAGAAATAGAAAAATATGAATTTCTCCTGTGATGCCGGACTTATGGGACACCCTGTGTATAATATATATGCATTATACAGGGTGTCTCAAAAGTCACTATCTATTTCGGTGACATTAGATATTTTAAAAAAAAATGCTATGCTGGCATAAAGATATGTACTTCTGGTCCAAATTTGTGTATTTAAAAAAAGTTAATTGGTTTATTTCGAATTTTGTGTAATTTATAAATTTATCTTGATATGCTTGAACAATTCCTCGAACCTCAACTTCTTACAGATGGCATTCTTGACACAGTAGTTTTTCAGCAGGATGGAGCACCATGCCATTATGCAATAATTGTAGGTGATTATCTTGACAGACGCTTCCCCGGTCGCTGGATTGGTCGTGGAGGAACACAACCATGGGCAGCACATTCACCCGATTTAACACCATTAGATTTTTTCGCCTGGGGTTTCATTAAGTCTAAGGTGTACACTAGGGCATTCTGCGGCTATAGGGGTGATGTACAAAGTTTGGAAGTCAATACCACACACATGTTTAATCAAGTCCATTTATTAACTGAACAACACACACAAAATTTTATTCAATTTGAGTAATATTTACTGGTCCCCCAAGAGCCTCCTTCAAGTCTTATTGGGGAGATTATGGAATCAGCTGAACAAAAAATGTACTTCCGTAACTTTACATCCAAAACAATTAACAGAAACCTTAGTCTTTTCAACACATTAAGAAAACAATGAAAAATTTACCAACATATCCATAGGGATCATATGTAATGGGACTTCTTTGCACCGGGCACATGGTCTTCCAATGATGCTCGATCACTTGGAATGCCAATTCTTTCTCGTCTTCGCGCTGGGTGATTGAGCTGTTGAAGTCAGTTGCGAGCTTCACCACTCGCTCAGCGCAGTCATTGACGACCCGAATGGCCCTAACTCTCTCCTTCATCGCCACCAGGTCCTCCAGGTAGTGGGGAACTTTGAGTCCCATGCATTTGAAGAAGTTAGCAGTCTGTTTAGTCACGAAGTCTGGGAGAGTGAGCAGATACGGCGCTTTCATGCACTTTGACTCGAATTTTCTTAGTCCGAGAAAAAGGCGAGACCAACAAGGTCTTCACTGAGGTACCAGAGGTGGTTCTGAGCCTTGGCTATCGCAATGGTTGCAACTGCCTCGTCTTTGGTCTTGTATCCTTCAAGCTGTCGGAGGAGCTCGATGTCGTTTCGAGGAGCATCGAGCCACTGGGTGCCTCAAACCATGCTCGAAGGTAAATCGTAGTGGAGAATACGTTGATGTGTCGCAGCGCCTTCTCTTCCGACGGCGTTAGAGAAAACTGCCTCCGAAACAAGATCATCTTGAGGGAATAAATTCCTTTTGCCATCCACCTAGCTCGGTGGAATCTCCGGGATAGTGGAAGAGACTCTTCTTCTGCTTCCTTGGAGGGATGGTTGCCCACAAGAAGAGAAGCGCCAGTTCCATGTATTCTTGGTAATCATCCCGGTCCTGCTTCTGACTAAGTCTGGCACTGATGAATTCAACAACATTGTCCCGGTTATCAGAGACAAAAGTCTGCAAGGGGTCAGGATCTTGCGGGTCATCTTCAAAGGGATGGTAGCTGCCCTGGTCAATGAAGCTCCAGTAATCCCTGAAGCGAGCAAACAAAGGAATGTTCGGGCCAGAGGAAGAAAAGAACTTGTTGAAGACTGCAGTGCAAAGCTGGGCACTTGCGTTTTTTTTTGCGGTACTGCGGTACTACCGCACTACCAAACCGGTACCGCATAACGCAGTACCGCAAAGGATCGCTGAAAGTACAGCAGTACCGCTACCGCATTTTTAGCGGTACTGCGTTATGCGGTACCAGTTTGGTAGTGCGGTAGTACCGCAGTACCGCAAAAAAAAACCGCAAGTGCCCAGCTTTGCTGCAGTGACCACCAACTCATGAGCAATGAATGGTTTCACCTTCGGCCAATTGTCCAGCACGGTGAGTATGGCATCTCCCATTGCTCTTCCGGTTCCTGATGCAATTTTTGGAATGGCCAGCAGCTTTTTGAAGCCTTCTCCTGATACAACGATGGGTAAGCGATCCGACTTACCACCTTGTTCATCGGGAAGGATCTTCCCATCGAAGTGGAAAATGCACGGCTTCTGGCGGTCAAAGTTGGTCTTAATGTCCTTGGCAATTCTGTGTCGTGTTTTGGTTCTGGCACCGTGAATGGAGGTTGCTGAGAGCATCAGTTCTTGCACATTCACCCCAGCTGCTGACAGGGCAGGAGCGACGATGTGTATGGCTTTTTGCACGCTTGTATTTGTCCGGTCAAAGGCCACGATGAACTGGGGGTCATTGATAACCTGGCGAGGGTCCATCATCATGGCTTTTGGCTGAGAGCCACATTGGCGGAGACGGTGGCTGACCTGAGTGAATTCCTCTCCCGAAGACTCGGTGGAGCTGGATGAGCTGCCAGTCAATTCTACATCTGCCTCTGCATGCTCTGGCTCCTGTATTCGTTTCATTTCCTCCTTAGACTTGTGTCATCGTCGCTCCTCGTTCTCCTGCTTCATTGCCTTGGTCTTTAAGGAAGTCGCAGTCCTCTTTATTTGTCTTCGAAGATACAGCTTCAGAGTGAGCAACATCAAACAAGGTCTCCATGTCCAACAAGAACTGTTGTTCATGAGCTCGCTGTGTTTCCGTTCGTCGATCCTTGTGATTAGACAACTTCATGTACCTCTCGTGAACCCTTTTGAGCTTGGCAACAATGTATGGCTTGTGAGATGTCTTCAACGATGCTTTTGTCCATACCTCCATGAGTTCTTCGGCCACATCACTACATACTCTTGGAAGGCTTTGCTTCATGACTCGTTGGATGAAAAACAGACGCTTTCCAACTTTACCCATGGTGGGAAGCTGTCTCATGGAAGAGAAATCCTCCTCCCTGAGGTGCCCGAGAAGCCACAAACTCACTTGCTTGCGTGTTGTTGCCATCTGTGAAACAAATAAGACTCATTAGTAGTGGTACGACATGTCAGACTGATAACACAGTTTGTAGGCAGGCAGCAGATGCCCACCTAGTGGGGATGGGTTGATGAATGGAAAGTGGTTGTGTGTGTGTGTGTGTGTTTGGGGATGAGTAGTGCTAGTCGTGTGCTCGTGTCGATTGTGTGCTCGTGTCAATACACTCGCTGTTTCAACGCTCTACAAGTTGACCCAAACCTACAAGGGGCTTGGGGGAGTGGAAGGAATGAGACTATCAAGACCATTTTTTGTGTGGTTTCGTTTTAGTACAAATGGATCCAGTTTAGCATATGTGCGTTGCTGGATTTTGAACTTCGTGTTTTTGGAATGCCCTAGTGTACACTGGTAGAAGAATTAGTGATGTAGCCAAACTTCGAAATCGTATTACCGATGCAGTTCAGAAAATAACACCTCAAATGCTGGAAAGTGTGTTCCGGGAAACAACTTATCGCTTTGAGCTCTGTAGAGACACTGATGGTCACCATGTGGAGACAGATAAATAAATAGCACTAATTCTTTGTGGCACTTTGAAATAAATTTATTTTTCATGTCTTAAACCAGTTTTTCGTAATTCCCATTATTTTTCAAAATAGATAGTGACTTTTGAGACACCCTGTATAATAATGTATATATATAATAGATATACATCATTACTACTTTCTTTTAATTTTTTTTATATATAAATTTGATGATCACTTATTTCTGATAATTTCATTCTTATAATGTAGGAATATATATTTACATTAATTCTTTTGTACGAAAATAATCATATGTTCACTTCATTTCCTTTTATTCACCTGATAAATTAATAAAATGCTATACTGGTACTCAGTACTGCACGTGCACAGTTATGTCTCAAAATGGGAGTGCGCACTTAAGGGTTAACCAATCATCAAGGGCATATAGTTGATCAAACTGGGTGTGAAAAAACTATATAGGGCTATGAGTTGATTGCCTGATACCCTCATCTGTTGGAAATTTCCAGCAGATAACAGTGGAGAGTTAATGACAAAAGCCCTACATTTTTTTGTTAGTTATGTATGTGTAGGTCTTCAAAGGACCACTTTAGAATATAAGAACATAAGAAATTTTGATAGTGGGCACACTAGGGGCCACTTCGGCCCATTGAGGTGGCTCCACTATGTAAAAACTGCCTGTACATTAGCAACAACCAATTTTTACAAACCTAATTAATTATCAATTTAAAACTAAAGATAGAATCTCTGGATCCAGAGGATCAAAGTCATAATAGGCTACTATCCACAAATATGTTACATTCTATATCTATTTATAACTGACATGCAAATATATGAGATCCAAAGAGTCCAGTCAATTTCATTACGGTACCCATCAATACCAGCACCTTGCCAACCAAAAATAGGTCACAGTCCATATCAATTGCCAACCAAGTCACAATTTACAACCATATATATACACATTACAATATATACACTTAGGAGGAAAAATGTAGGTGTGGCTGTAAAGACTGTACAGTAATGTAGAAATGTGTGTGCACCCATTTTGGGTCTCCCATTTAAAGGTGTTTGTGGGGCAAGTGAAGATCATGAGTTTTTCAATACGTACCTCACAGTACTAATGGGGGGCACCGCTCAGCAGAGGAATCTCTTTAAATAGGGTGTGTAAGGACAGAGAGTATCTCCTAACCCAAGATGCTGCCTCCCTATATCCCACAACATTTGTGTTGAGTTGTGGGATCTATCACCTAAATGCACATAATATATATGAAATAAACTAGTACCATTCATGCAATAAAAATGGGCTTAAACACTATCACCAGATGTCCCTTGCAGACATCAAACTATCCAACCTTCTTTTGAAGGAATCAAATGTATCTGAAGTCACCACTTCTTCTGTCAGATTGTTCCAAAACTTAATTACTCTGTTTGTAAAACTATGTTTTCTTAAATTTGTTCTACATCTTGGCTTAAATAATTTCATACTATGACCTCTAGTCTGGTTATAGTGATCTTTAATGAAAAGAGACTCAAAATCTGTCTTATCCAACCCTTTTATCATTTTATACACCTCTATCATATCACCCCTTAACCTCCTCCTTTTTAATGAGAACATGTTTAGATACACCAGTCTTTCCTTATATGTCAATTGTCTTAGAGATGGGATTATTCTTGTTGCTTGTTTCTATACTTTTTCCAGTTTTTCAATATCTTGTATCAAATAGGGACTATTAAATTGAATACAATATTCAAGGAGGGGTCTCACATGAAATTTATAGTTGCTTTATAATATTGGGTGATTTGTATTCAATGTGTCTGTGCATGAGATTGAGTCTAGCATTTGCTTTATTTCTGATTTCCATACAGTGACTTGAGGGTTTAAGTTCATTAGTCACAGTGACACCCAAGTCTTTCTCTTTATCACATTTTTAATCCAAATTCCATTCATATTGTATTCAAATTCTGGATTTTTTGGCTCAATATGCATAACCTTGCACTTATCAACATTAAATCTCATCTCCCACTTATCTGCCCAGGCTGTTACTATAAGTCTTTTTGTATTGTCATTGCTCCTGCTACTGACTTAACATTATGGCCTAATTTTGTATCATCAGCAAATTTTGAGGTTTTACATGATAGGCCCTTCTCTAGATCATTTATATAGACAACAAAAAGCAGAGGTCCCAGCACAGACCCCTGTGGGACTCCGCTCAATACAGGTCTCCAAGTAGACTTATTTCCATTTAGATGAACTCTCTGTTTTCTGTTTCTCAGCCATTCTTCTATCCAGTCAGCATGGGCATCTGGAGGGGGGGGGGCAAGAGGGGGCAGCTGCCCTCCCTTGGAAATTTGTGTTTGCCCACGCAACGACTTCTATAATTCTACTGCAGCTCAGTCAGTGTTTCCACATTCAAGGAAATGTCATTTACGTTACCTTTACTTTACCGAAGTGCCGTGTCATTGAACTTAGAAGTGTTAAATAAACTACAGGGTGTCCCATAAGTCCGGCATCATAGGAAAAATAATAAAAAAAGCCAGAACAAAAGCTTTTATTTACAGAATGTGCTCAATATGTCCACCATTGTTTTCAATACACAAATTCAGACATGATACCCAGTCAGCAAGCACACGGTGAATGATGTCAGGAGTAATGGTATTACATGCCCCAATAATGCGCTGCCGCAAATGTTCTACACTCCTAATTTTCTCTGCGTATACCAGCGCTTTCAAGTGGCCCCAGAGATAAAAATCTAGTGGCGTGAGATCCGGGCTTCTAGCTGGCCATTCCACAGGCCCTCGATGTCCTATCCAATGACCATGGAATTGTTGGTACAGGTATTCCCTTACCTGGGTGCTGTAATGTGCAGGAGCGCCGTCTTGCTGGAACCATGATGGGAAATTTCCTTCTTAGTTCAAGACACTGGGAAATGCTTCTTCCTTGAGCATACGTAGGTAGGTGCCTCCAGTGACATGTTCATCGAAAAAGAGGGGGCCTATGATGTGATCCTTCCAAATGCCACACCATACCATCACCCAAGATGCACCTTGTTCCTTTGAAGAGGTATACCAGTGAGGGTTGTTTTGAGACCAGTAGTGGGTGTTCTGTCGATTTACCTCACCATTTCCATAAAAAACAGCCTCGTCACTGAACAGAATGGTGGACGGGAAATTAGCATCCCGATCATATGAATTATGGTTTGTAGAAATAGAAAAATATGAATTTCTCCTATGATGCCGGACTTATGGGACACCCTGTATTAGGGTGACACTTATTTTCGAAAGTTTGAATTTTTATCGGGACGGGCGCGTTTCTGGTTCCATTTTGTCAAAAAATATCGTGTGTAAAATATTTTTGAAATAAAACAATATTTAGAACTGCCTCAATACGGTCAAAGTTTGTATATTTTCTCGAAAAGTAGAAATTTTAGATCATGATGTTCTATGCCTCTAGCAAATAAAATATCACTTCTAGTTTGTTCAAGCTACTAATCTTGACCTAAAACATATAACTGGACTTCATACTTTCAACTCTAGGTCCCCCTCAACTCGAGTATTAGCCCCTCAAGGGGGGGGGGTATCATGGGCACCCATCTCCCTCTCATTGTTGCCTACTTTGCAGAGGTCACGGTGGACTTGCGGGCGGTTGGGAAGTCACAGCGGTGCTTCTCGACCACTTGTAAGAGGAACTGCCTTTGGTCTTCACTCTTGGTAAGGGCCAGGTTGAAAGACTGCATCAACGCCACCCCGCGCTCCGCGAAGTCATTGACAACTTGAAGGGCCTGGACTCGGCGGGATGCGGCGATGAAGGCTGGGTCCGTCCGCCACTCCTCCGGATCCTTGAGCAGGAAGGCGGTGCTGATGTCCAGAACCTTGAAGAACTCCTTTGATGTAGTCGTTGTGAACTTGGCCAATGTATTGTTGGCGATTGAGGCGGTGGACAGGTCCACATTGATACGCCGCGGGGGATCCTCCGATCCTTCCTCTTCTTCCATCGCTTTAATCATCTCCCGCTTTGTCGCCAAGTCGATACCCTCGTCGAAGATGGCCAGGGTGACGAGGCGCTCGCTCAAGTACCATAGGTGCCTGGCGAAGACTGTCGCCGTCGCCTTGGCCACCGCTGAGTCCGGATAATAGACGAGGGCCTTGAGCAGCGTGAGGTCCGCGGCTGGGGCCATTGCCGGGAGCGGCGCTTTGTACCAGGCCGTCATGTAGATGGACACGGCGAAGATGGTGAATCGCCGGATTCCAGCCGCTTCGCCTGACGACATCTGAAACTGTTCCCGGAACAGGAACAGTTTGATGGCATAGATGACTTTTGCCATCCAGCGTGCGCGATGGAAGGCGCCGGGACGAGCGAACCGGGCACCCCGCTTGTTCGGACCGCCCAGCACAATTACAGAGAGCTCCAGAAGTTCCCTGTAGTCATCACGTGGATGTTGACCGTCGAGGAGGCGGCTGAATTCGATCAGCAGGTCGTCGCGGGTGTCCTTCAGGTGCTGCGGCATGGTTCCATCCTCGAAGGGCTTCGCTTTGGTTTGATCGATGAAGTCCCACTGGGCGGCGAATCGTTTGAACAGGAGGATGTCAGGACCAGTAGAGGGACCGAGGCACGCCGTGAATGCCTTCTCGCACACCAGTTCGTGGATGTGGTGGCGGCAAGCCAAATGAAGCACTGTCTTCTTGAGTTTCTGCTCAATGATATAGCAAGCTCCTCCTGAGAGTCCTGTGTTTGAGGCGGTGGTGTCAAAAGAGAGGGCACAGATCCGTCCCTTGATGTCCCAATCCTCGAGGGCAGAGAGGACGGCTTCCGCCATGGCGCGGCCGGTGCCGTCGGGGAGGCTGGGCACAGCCAGAAGCTTGTCGACGTTCTCCCCAGACACCAGAACTGGAAGGCGATCTTCAGCAGGGCCTCCGTCAGCCGCTGGTACGATTTTCCCGTCCCAGTGAACGGTCAGCGGCACAGTAGGATGGAAGGCTGCCTTCATTTCCGCTGCTGCCATAGCACGGAACTTTGCTCGGTCGCGGCGGGAGGATTCGCGGTTCAAGACCAGCTCCTCAGGGTCGTGGCCCAAGCTCCTCGCAGCCGCCGACAGCAAAAAAACACCTTCTCGGTCGGTAAGTTTTGTCCGATCCATCGCTGCGGAGAGATCAGGGGTGATCATCTTTTTCGACGCGCGGAATCGCTTGGGTGGTAAAGGGGTCGTAGATGCTTCTGCATTCGACGTGGACGGGCCCGGGAGAGAGAGCTCTTCCTCTTCTTCTCGGCGACGACGCCGTGTCGGTGACCGAATCGGGCTGCTTGCACCTGAGCTGGAGCTCGATGCCAGTTCGACGAGTTCTTCTCGGTCTTCTCTCTCTCTGTTCGCCCTTTCATCATCTTGCCGGCGGCTCCTTTCCGCTTCCTGTCTCCTCGCACGCTCCTCCTCAGTGTGCAGCGTCATGTCACGTGTGGAGGAGATGCGGCCGCGCCGCACCTCGGCCCTTTGTCCCGTGAGGAACTCCCTGTCCTTTTCGATTGTGATCATCGACATCGCCTGTTCGTGTGCGATGTCGAAGAGGCGGTCAAGGGATGAGAGGAACTCGGCCTCGTTCCTGATTTGGGTCACAGTGCGCCGTTTCGAGTTCTTGTTCAGAGCCCGCCACTTCTCGTACATTCGGAGAACCTTGTCCCTTGCGCGTTGGTCTTTCTGTGTAGGAATACGGGACCGCTCCCAGAATTCCTTGACTGCGGTCACTGTCTCAGCGGCTGCTTCCTTGATCGGCTTCTTGACGTCAAGGTGAAGGTGGAAAAAGTACTGAAGCGCCTGCTTTCCCGTAGGCAGCATGCTTCCTGTGATGCTGTGGTCCACGGTCCCCAGGAGATAGACTGCTGTTTTAGATCTTGTTGCCGAAGCCATCACGTCGTTTCAGAACTCACTGAAAAAGAGAATGAAACACTGTTAGTGTTGGCAAAACTCGTCCCAACCCATTTTCTACTTAGAATAACATGTTCTTTCGCCTGTATCAATATTTGGATAAACGCGTGTTACACCCTGTATAATACCTCATTTTAGTCTTCTGTACACCAGTGCGGAAGACTAAACCAACGACTGACCGTCCGTCTGTCTGTCTGTTATCATTTTTCAACTCAGAAACTACAGCAGCTATCGAAACGAAAACTGACATGATAACAGAACGCCATGAGTACTTTTCGACAAAAAGTATAAACTTTGACCTCGTTGAGGCAGTTCTAATTATTATTTTATTTCAAAAATATTTTACACACAATGTTTTTAGACGGAATGACACCAGAAATGCGCCCGTCCTGATAGAAATTCCCAAAAAATGAAAAACACCCCAAATAAGTGGCACCCTACCCTGTATACTGAAAGATATAGTAATGGAATTATTTGCAAAGATCATTATATTGAGTGTTTTATTTATTTTTTTCTTTCAAAAACCTTTTGGTCAATTTCACTGAAACTTACACGATTATAGTTAATCATAGTATCATATAACATATAAAAAATGGACTTGACTGGTAGAAAAAAAAATGCACTGCGACCACTACGAGTAAAAACCGTCATCTCCCCTTATCATAGCCTGCTTTCAGTGCTAAATTTATGTACTTAGTATTACTAAGTACATAAATTTAGCACCAAAAGCAGGCTATGATAAGGGGAGATGACGGTTTTTACTCGTAGTGGTCGCTGTGCATTTTTTTTTCTACCTAATAAAGAACTAATAAGCTAGTTTTGCCCCCCCTTGCGAAAAATCCTGCGGACACCCCTGCCAGTCAGCTATACAACCTCTTATACCATGGGCTCTAACTTTTACCACCAATCTTGCATGAGGAACAGTATCAAATGCCTTTGCAAAATCTAAGTATACTATATCTACTGGCTCTTTATTGTCCAAATGCAATAGGACTCCATCATAAAATTTAATCAAGTTGGTTAGACAGGTCCTTCCATTTCGAAAGCCATGCTGGCTATCATTTATAAGGTTGCACTCTTCAAGGAACTCAGTAACTTTACCTCTAATGATATTTTTGAGTAATTTGCAAATAATGGAGATGAGGCTGATGGGTCTGTAGTTTTTTGCCAAGTTTCTATTTCCTTTTTTAAAGATTGGAGCCACATTTGCTTTCTTCCAATCCTCTGGAATTTCAGTACATATCAATGATTTATTAAAAATAATTTCTAGTGCCTGTGCTATATTCTTTTTGGCAGCTTTTATGACTATTGGATGTATTTCATCTGGCCCTGGAGATTTTTTCATTTTTAATTTATCTATTGCTTTTAGGATATCTAGTTTTGTTACCCTTAATTCATTTATTTCTCTATCTTGTCCTGGTAGTATAAGATCAGGAATATTATTTAAATTTTCATTTGTGAATACTGATGAGAAGTATTTGTTTAGTTCTTCAGTTATTTTAAGATCATCATCTATAGTTGTTTTATCATCTATATATGGAGGGGGCCAATTTTCTTTTTCACTCTACTTTTCAAATTGAAGTGACTGAAAAACTTCTTAGGATTGTTTTTTGAATTCTTGGCTAGGCTTTTTTCCAGGTCTCATTTGCTATCTCTGATTGCTTTCTTGCAAATGCTTCTTTTACTTTTATATATTTCGGAGTCTGTGCCATTTTTAGTTCTTTTGAATTTATAAAATACTTTTGTTTTTTCTCTGATTGCTCTTTTTACATTGCAGTTTATCCAAGGTTGTTTTTTATTTTTTCCAGTTCTGATTTTACACTGTGGGATATGCTTCCTTTGTATGTTCATTATTATACTTTTAAATTTTTCCCACATACTAGTTACTGTCTGTTCAGGCTGTAGAATATCTGTCCAATTTATTAGACACATCATTTACTAGTCCATTTATATTTCCTCTTTTAAAATCAGGGATTTCTACTTTATTTGCCTATTTTATTTGCCTTCAGTATTTGTGCTGCCAAATGGTAAAGAAAGAAATTGCCTTACCTTATTATTTTGTTGGACCTCGCTTTTGTTTCGATGTAGGGCATGGCGATCTTTTTTGATGTAGGGCCATGGTATGATGGAATTACACAATGAGTTGATTTGATATAACTAATATAGGCAGTCACTATATTTAAACACCTGAAGGAATAGGCCTATCCTTTTTATAGTTATTAGGTTTTATATTAAGAGGATTTCACTCAGAACTTATAAGAAGATAAAGGACATCTTCCTTGCTTAAAGCATCGCTGGGTCATTATGCAGAAAATGACATGGCCTGAAGTTGAATTCAAAAATATATTTTTCTAGTGTATTTTGGTGTGCTCTGTTCAAATATAACCTTCATTTCCTGTGCAAATGAAAAGAAATATGGGTAATTATTCGTTTTTACACCCAGTCTATTTTTATGATGAGAAACTTTTCTGGTCAATTTTGAGGTGTTTTGCACGAATCTGCCATCCATTTCCTGTGTAAATGCATAGTTTTTGAGATATCATCATTTTGAAAACTACCCATTTGCACAGGAAATGGATGGCAGTTTCGTACAAAACATCTCAAAATTAACCAGAAAAGTTTCACTCATCATTAGGACCAATCAGTTTGTGATGCGTGATCTTTATGAGGGCTCCGCTCCCATACCTCTGAGACCTAAATTATACACAATACCTTACCTTATTGCGGAGGGTAGAGTTCTGCAATTGCAGTCAGGAAGTGATGCAATTTTGTGGACTTGGTATGTTCTTCTAGGAACAAGTACCACGTAAAATATTTCCGATAATGAGGGCATTTGTTCCCAGCATGTAAAACCCACGATTTCATGTCCTTCCATAGGCGTTCAATGTTTTGTGTGTGGATACTATTGTCGTGGGAATCCACAAAATTTTCACTGTGGTTAACTCACTTATGCGTGTAACCAAGCTCACTGATACGATCATAGGCATGCCAACAGTCACTAATAATGATTGAACCTGGCTTAATATTTTTCTGGATCAATGGCAAAAGGGTCTGTGCCATTCTGTCTTCCACAGGGATAACAAATTTAGCCTTAGACTCACGCTCAATGCCACCAAATACCCATAATCCCTGAATTTTCCACCCATGATCATATTTGGCATGGGCAAAATGTGATTCATCAATTTCCACAATCACGCCAGGCCCACCAGTTTTGTTTGTTTATTATCCATCCATTTTTCACAAACTTCACCACAGTACAACTTCCAATTAAGAACGCTCTCACTGCCTAATTTTAGAAATGTTTGTGCATAACTTTGTGAAAAAAATTTATGCAAATAAACATTTATGAAACAGGTTTTTATTCACCGAAAAGTTACAATGCTCTAGCCATGTGCCCTTAAAGATTGAAACACTGAAACGACACTCACGTTTATTTTTAGGATTTTTTTTACCGGTGGCGTACAAAATAGCTAGGACAATATAGCTACCGTAGTGTCAAAATAGCTAGTGCGACAGAATAGCCGGTGTCGAGATAGCTAGTGCGACAAAATAGCTAGGATCACAAATCTTGTGAATATGTTAAAACCTGTTAATATTAAAAACCTTGTAAGGGCTTAATGAAAACATTATACATCTATATTTTATTATATTATTATATGCAATACACAGTTAAAATTAAAAATATTATAATATTGTAATTTAATAAAAACATAATTAAACTGTATTGTAATTTATGTTGTAGGTAACTCCACGCAAGAATTCTGCGGTCGTTATTTCATCCTGATTGTGCCGGGAGATTAGAGTTTTTAACCTTGCATTAACTTCTCTAGTTTTCTTCTTCTCAATAGCCACTTGTCCCGCTAAAAATGCCTGCAAAGTTGTTTGTTGAATTCCCTCTTCTCTTTGAATGCCTTTGAGAAAATGCCACATGGAAGGGTGGGCGCTATCATACATTGTTTGGATGGCTCTGTGCCAACCCTCGAGTTTATTAGTAGTTCTTGGTATGCCTTCCTCTGTTCTTTGTCTGACGTTCCACATTTCAGGAGGAAATAAAGGTGTTCTTCTTCCTCTTCTGTGTGGCCTTCCTAGGTAGTTGTCTTCGAAGTATGCATGGAGATCTGCCAATTCATTGCCCATCTGTAACTGTTCTCATTCTTCATCCAAGGCTTCAAAGGCTTCGCTTGTCTGCTCAGGGGGAAGAAAGGCTAAAGCAGGAAGCATTTTGCAATAAAGGCGGCAGTTGCTGTCAGTTGCGTAGCTGTTTGTTAGACCAAGGTTTTGGATTTTTCTCCATACTGATTGTGATAGATGGAAGAAACATCCCTGCACTGAGACATTCAGAAAAACTGTTGTGAATGCTCTAATTGCTGCTTGTTCAAAGTTGAGAGTTACTATATCAGGTACCAGATCTGGACGTTGGTCTTTGAGAATTTGAAATGCTCGCTGATATGTTTCACTTGCCTTATCCGGTAGTAAAATGTAAACGCATGGGAACAAGTAGTCTCCTCTTATCGCGTGTACTGTATACAGCTGATAGTATAATTTCGGAATGACTTTGAATGTACCATCACACATCCAATTTGCTGAAGTTGTGAGTTGGTCTAGCATTGCTCCACTGGCAAACATGATAATTTGTCTAGGTTGTCCAAGATCGTCATGTAATAGAAACCGTTCTTATGTCTCACCATTGGTAACAGTTCGAAATTGTTCCAGTATTACAAAATTCTCTAATGAGTCTGGATCAGGAAGGTAGTCTTCGTCCCGATGTTGTCTCTTACGCTGAATGCGTTTCACGAGTGCCTTTCTTTTAGGCAGTCTCGTCAGTGCTTCCTCATTGAGGCCCAGAACGATGTCACTGATAATTCTGCGTGGAGGAGTGGTGGATGCAGCAGCTTCGACATGCATTTTGTCCATTACAACAGCGAAATTTTGATGTGCTGGATCTGGAGCATGGTTATGCTCTCGTCCTATCTTTACTTCACTGGTTTCCCTGTAGTTTACAGCTGTTATAATAGTTCCTCTGCAGTCTTTTTCTACACACTGCCAGTTCTGAGTTGTTTTGTTTGTTGTATTTTTTCTGTATATGTAACCATCGTAACATATTTGATCTCCTTTTTGTGACATTATAACATTCATTTTGAAGGGTATATTTGCTATAAAAGACAATAAACTTTCACTATAGGGTCATTCTCTGTCAGATCAACCAAAAAAAATTGAAATTAACACCCTCATCTCTCATATTTTGCTGAAATTTGGTTTATAAGGAGTTTGTGAGCCCTGAATCCATTTCTGAAATTATAAGGTCAATCCGACCAACGGTTCAAGAGATATGACCTCAGGCAATTTGAGGTCACTCGCGAGGTTACTAACATTTGGTGAGCCATAACTTGGGTAATAATTGTCATAATTATATAAAAGTATATATATTTAGAATCAGAAAACGACAAGGAATCCAAATATGCAAGTTTTAGAACTCTAGGTTGAAAAATAAAAAAGTTACACTGTAACCAAAATTTGAGGTCACGATTTGACCTCTGGGGTATCAAATGAGAATATTTTTTTTAAATGTAAAAAATGAAGGCAAAGGCATTGGCTATTAGAATCAGCAAAAAAAAGTTTGTTTATGTTAGTATTTTTCATTTAACTAACATATAAGTGAACACCATATTCATAAGTTGTGCGTCAATTCTACCTATTTTTTCACACTTAAGCTCATAATTTGACCTATAGAAATTAAAATTACATTTTTTATAGATATATAAAACAAAGTCAGAGTTCTTGACTAATAGAAACAATCATAAAAAGTTTGTTTATGTTGGTACTTTTCATGTAACTAACTTATAAGTGAACACCATATTTATAAATTGCTTGTCATTTCAAGGAATTTTTATATCTTAGCTATCAATTTGACCTCAAGCTCCAAGAATTTAATAAAAATTGTATTTCACTGCTAATCTACACTGGCAATAATAGTTATAATAGTGAAAGGGGAAGACTAAGCTCACATGTAGCCTAAACAAACCTGTTGAAACATGTTGCTACTTGTCTAAGTGCAGAATCAACAGAGATAGTTGCAAAATTCCTTGTCTACAGGTTAGTACAGTTCCAGCCAGCACTGTGGGTGGCTGGTGGGTATGGTGTTTTAATGAGCCTCAGAGACTATCAAGGCCTAAAATATTAAGTGTGTATAGCTATATATTTTCTAAAAAATATATATTACCTAATTGTAAATCCTATATCTTTACAGATCAAAATACAATGGTTTGGCACTTGAAATACTGCCAGGACCCTATTCAAAAACACAAGAAACGCATAACAATCAATCTTAGAAAAGTGACTGATGTACTTGTTGAAAAATGTGCTGGAAGAGTGAAAAAAGACTCATTGTTGTGTGTGAACTGTCTAGCATTTCTGGACCAAACACCAGTTAAAAAAAGTAAGTAATAAATTAATATAATAACTTATACTTCACTACAATGTCTGTTTGATCTACTATATAGCCAATTATATAGCATTTAAGGTACTATAATTAATATTTAATTACTAATATTCAGGTGTGTGAAACCTTTTTTTCTGTTCTTTTCAGAAGGGCTGTCATTAAGCCAGAAAAAGCGCAAGGCTCGTGGTAAGCTATCATCTGCTCAGAAACACCTGAAGGAGAGGCTAGAACTCAGTTATGGTGTTCAAATTACCGAGGAGGTAAGTGATACTTCAAAACCTGAAACTAAATCTGAAAAACATCTAGACAAATTAATGAATGAATTGAAACAGTCATTCCTGGAGAGCAAATGTCACCATCACAAACTACAAATATTGACACTCTCACCATACACAATTGAAAAAACAGCTAGTTTCTTTCAAACTACAACATACATGGTGAAAAGAAGCCGTTCACTTAAATCAGAACATGGAATCCTTCCGAAGATTCCACTAATGAGCAAAGGAAAAGTGATATCTGAAGAACACAAAGATATAGTTAGAAGATTCTATGAGTCAGAAGAGGTTAGTCGTATGTGTCCTGGCCAAAAGGATTGCGTGAAAGTTATCAGTGCTGAAGGTGCAATGAAGGTGCAAAAACGATTGGTCCTCGGGAATTTAAGAGAGATGTTTGAACTATATAAAAATGATGAAAAGAATCCCAAAATAGGATTTTCCACATTTGCAAAATTACGGCCATCATATTGTGTGCTTGCCGGTAGTGGTGGGACTCATTCTGTCTGTGTCTGCACATACCATCAAAATCCAAAATTGCAGCTGGCTGCATTGGGAGAAAGAGGTCTTTCATACAAGGATCTTATGGATTACAGTGTCTGCAGTACAGAAAGAGAGACTTGCATGATGCAACTTTGCAATGATTGCCCAAGAGAAGAGGGTGTCCTGGATTTTCTTGAGTTACTTGACAGTGTGAAATCAGCTCCAAATGAAATATCTTACAAGCAATGGGTGACTGTTGACCGTTGTACAATGGTTGATAAGGTGGAGCCACTTCATGAATACTTATCATCCCTAAGCATGAAAATATCCCGCATGGTTCGTCATCACTTTGTTGCTCAGCAACAATCACAGTACTTCAAGCAGTTGAAAGAAACACTACCACCTCAGAGTGAGGTAGTTATAGTAGGTGATTTCTCTGAGAATTATTCTTTCATTGTCCAGGATGCTGCCCAAGGGTTTCACTGGGACAATTCACAGTGTACAGTTCACCCTTTTGTCATCTATTATAGATCATCTGCAGACCAGGAACTTAGCCATTTTAGTGTCTGTTTCTTATCTGCATCACTAAAACACAACACTATAATGGTTTACTCATTCATATTGAAGCTTATGACATATGTTAAATTCAGATGCCCACAATTGAAGAAGGTGCACTATTTCTCAGATGGATGTGCTGGCCAATATAAGAACAGATACAACTTCACAAATCTCTGTTACCATGAAGAGGATTTTGGTCTGTCTTGTGAATGGCACTTCTTTGCTACATCCCATGGCAAAAATGCATGTGATGGGATTGGAGGAACAGTGAAAAGAGCTACTGCTCGTGCCAGTTTGCAGAGAACTACAGAGAGGCAAATTCTTACACCAGAACACATGTTTCAGTTTTGTGAAGAAAACTTGAGCAAGAAGAAAATTTTTTTCTTTGTAACTACAGCTGATTTGAAAGATGCAGAAGAACGGTTGGAACATCGATTCAAGGATAGTAGGGCTATTCCTGGAACTCAGAAATATCATAGATTTGTTCCCCTAAACAAGGAAGAACTGATGGTGTATCCCATTTCAAGTGGCATTGGAGAAAAGAAAAGAATAAGGAAAAGTCATTTTACTAATGAACCTGCAATGCTTGGTAACCTAAAATGTGTCAAACCAGGAGAGTATGTTGGCTGCATTTATGACATGCAAGTTTGGTATGGAATTGTGGAGGAATATTGTGAAGAGTTTGATGATTTCACTGTGAACTTTCTACATCCCTCTGGGTCATCAGGATCAAGTGCATATTATTATCCATCAAACAAGGATTCATGTGCAGTGCCAGGACATCATATATTAACTGTAATGAGTTGTCCTACCCTAAGAGGAGGCAGCAGAATTCAATACATTTTTCCACAAAAAGAAATTGATGAGAGCATCGAGCATGCAAAAATTGTATTAGGCTAGCACATGAATCCTCTAAGTAGGTCTTCCCCTTTCACTATTATAACTATTATTGCCAGTGTAGATTAGCAGTGAAATACAATTTTACATTTTTTGCCTTTGTTTTTATATCTATAAAAAAATGTAATTTTAATTTCTATAGGTCAAATTATGAGCTTAAGTGTGAAAAAATAGGTAGAATTGACGCACAACTTATGAATATGGTGTTCACTTATATGTTAGTTACATGAAAAATACTAACATAAACAAACTTTTTTTTGCTGATTCTAATAGCCAATGCCTATGCCTTCATTTTTTACATTTAAAAAAAAAATTCTCATTTGATACCCCAGAGGTCAAATCGTGACCTCAAATTTTGGTTACAGTGTAACTTTTTTATTTTTCAACCTAGAGTTCTAAAACCTGCATATTTGGATTCCTTGTCGTTTTCTGATTCTAAATATATATACTTTTATATAATTGTGACCATTATTACCCAAGTTATGGGTCGCCAAATGTTAGTGACCTCGCAAGTGACCTCAAATTTCCCGAGGTCATATCTCTTGAACCGTTGGTCAGATTGACCTTATAATTTCAGAAATGGATTCAGGGCCCACAAACTCCCTATAAACCAAATTTCAGCAAAATCTGAGAGATGAGGGTGTTAGGCACTGGTTGATCTGACAGAGAATGACCCTATATCTAGTTGATGTGATACTAATTCTTCAATGTCTAACTTTGAAATGGCATCCCACGATGAAAGCTTTTTGTGACGTCATTCCTTCTAGAATAATTCTCTCAAAACAGAGAATAAGATTTAATTAATTCAAATAGAGGAAAATATGGGGACAATTCCTGAAAAGTGGGTTTTGCGAATTATCGCGTCAACCTCTCTCCAAAGTTTGCTCCCCAAAATTAGAAAATAAGAAATAATAAGTTAAATTAGTAGATTAATTCTTTAAGAGAGATGTGGCAACTAAATATTCCCATAGCATGGATCGTTGGTAGTTTAACGTTAAAGAAAATTTCAATTTTTCTTAGTTAACATTTATGATTTTATGTTTTATTTTACACCTAATCGTTAGTCTCAGGGGAGACTAGCTAAATCAATAAAATTAATGTAATAGAATAAATTGTATATAAACTTATGCAAGGATACATTTTATGGCACATAATACTTACAAGATTTCGTGATCCTAGCTATTTTGTCGCACTAGCTATAATGTCCTAGCTGTTTGGGGCCTAGCTATTTTGTCGTATACTCTTTTTTTATGGCACCTAAAGACCTTCTGGTCTTTTCTTAAAATACAAGCACTATTGCATTTAGGGCAGGTCACGGATGTCTTAATTATTCTGTGATTGAAAAAAAGGTCTAAACTCGTCTTCATGAGGGCAATATGGCAGATCACGTCTTCAAAGTCAAATATGTAAAACTGACATGTCATACTTCATCACAAAAAACTGAACTGAACAGACCAACAATTGCTAAAAATGATTTAAATGTAAAACAGGACAAATTGAATTATGCAGAAGTAGCCAGAATCACCAAAAATAGGAAATATTCACCAAATAGTCGATATATATATATATTGAAAAATAGGAAATATATTTTAATAAAAAAACACATTCATACAAATCTGCACAAGATAAGATATATATTTTCTTAGTCAGTTTTGAATGGCAATTCAATATATTGTACTGTTTTAACAGCGTGTGAGCAGGTTCAAAGACGAATATTAACCAAAATATGATTTTCAGTACATTAAAATAATATAAATATATACCATATATTTTTAGTGTATTTGTAGTCGGGGGTGGTATGACGTCATGTTACTCTGCGACTTAATTAGTTTGTTGGTTTCTGTTATGGCTATTTTTTTTTTCTAATTGGATTCAGTTTGGTGGTGTTTGTGATAGAATTATGATGTGCCATTTGTGTGGTTTCGACTTTGAGAACTTGATTCATCATGTGCCCTAGATGATAATACGAAAAGATCAGAAGATATTTAGGTGAAATAACCAATATTAACCTGTTAGGTTAATTGAATGCCTGGTTAGGTTAATTGAATGCCTGGTTAGGTTAATTGAATGCCTGGTTAGGTTAATTGAATGCCTGGTTAGGTTAATTGAATGCCTGGTTAGGTTAATTGAATGCCTGGTTAGGTTAATTGAATGCCTGGTTAGGTTAATTGAATGCCTGGTTAGGTTAATTGAATGCCTGGTTAGGTTAATTGAATGCCTGGTTAGGTTAATTGAATGCCTGGTTAGGTTAATTGAATGCCTGGTTAGGTTAATTGAATGCCTGGTTAGGTTAATTGAATGCCTGGTTAGGTTAATTGAATGCCTGGTTAGGTTAATTGAATGCCTGGTTAGGTTAATTGAATGCCTGGTTAGGTTAATTGAATGCCTGGTTAGGTTAATTGAATGCCTGGTTAGGTTAATTGAATGCCTGGTTAGGTTAATTGAATGCCTGGTTAGGTTAATTGAATGCCTGGTTAGGTTAATTGAATGCCTGGTTAGGTTAATTGAATGCCTGGTTAGGTTAATTAAATGCCTGGTTAGGTTAATTAAATGCCTGGTTAGGTCAACTGTATGCCCTTGATGATTGGTTAGGTTAAGTCATGATATTTTTGTTAGTTTAAATGAAAATGATGAGAGCAAACTTTGGTTAATTCTGAGGTGTTTTGCACGTTTCCTGTGGTAATGCGTCATTTACAAAATCTCGTAACATAAACATGTTAGGTTATGCTTTATTGTATAAAATGTAGTCAAAAATACATTTTTCAAGTGTATTTTGGTGTGCTTTGTTTGAATATGACCTTCATTTCTTGCGCAAATGAACAGAAATACAGTTGTCATTGCATGGCCCAAACATGTATTTCTGTTCATCTGCACAAGAAATGAAGGTCATATTTGAATAGAGCACACCAAAATACATAAGAAAAATATATTTTTGAATTCAACTTCAGGCCATGTCATTTTCTGCATAATGACCCATCGCTGTAACATAAGCAGCTCAGAGTGCTGCTCATATAATATAATATGTGTCTTCATATTTTTATTATTTGCTGATTTTGCAAAGTTTGTTGACTCTTCTCTTGATGTAATTTTCATGAGTCAGCTGTGGGAAATTTTGAACATGAAATAATAAATTTTTCTTGTGGTTAGGTGGGCCCAATGCCTCCATATTGGGTACTATGTATGGCAATTATTTTCATTCCCAATAGGCTATGTTGCCAATCCTGAGGCAATTTTGTAGATATTTAATTCAATTAATAATTTATATTTAATTATGAAATAAATGCCTTGTTAGGTCAACTGTACACCCTTTACAATTGGTTAGGTTAAGTTGTGATATTTTCATTTAAACTAATAAAAATTTGATTCATCAAAACAAAGCTTGGTGATATCCTATTTTGGCATCCTAAATTATTTAACCAACCAAAAAAAAATGAATAGCATCCCAAATACTTGTATCAGTTGGTGAATGTGTATATTTAGTCACTTTCTGACATGTACAATAGGGTGGAGTGAAAATGGCTATTTTTTCAACTTTTTCTTAAAAACCAAATAGGTAGTGTGGAAAATGTGCCAGATGGTCTTAAATGAAGGCATGCAAAGTTTGAAACCATTTGGACAAGTCTTTTAGGTGGCCCCAGGGCATAGAATTTTTTTTTTTTTTTTTTAAATCAGGTAATTTCAATATTTTTTCATTTTTTAAGAAACCCATCCCTTTGTGGTAGCTTGTATTAGGTTCATTATAAGTCCAATCATCAAATAAAATTTACAGAGTGAACAATTTTAATTATCTTGAGGTCCCCTCCAGGCGCTCAAAGAACCATTATTTTCCATACAGCTCTTTGCTTATTCTGACTTATATAGTATATAAGGTCAGAATAACCCAGAACTCACCACGAGGAGGTGGCTGTATATCGAGTTCCACCTGTGCCCAGCCCAACCACCCAACCTAGCAAGGCACTTCTAATCAGTCATCAACATTGCTAATAAGATGTCAACGAGTTCTGCTATTATATCTTATAATGAGTACTGAGACTTGGTGTCAAATTTAGGTATTAGTTTCCTTGAGTCAAGTCTGGCCCCTATGAATCCATCTCTAGATTTCACTCCACAAACAGATGATGATGCCTCAGTTACCAATTTAATTACTCTTTCCACTGCTTGTGTGTGGCAGGGATACTTCTTGATTTCAAGCTTGCCTCATTCAGTTAATTGTTTTTCTATTTCACTGTCTGTTAGGCTCATTGTCAAGGGAGGTTCAGTTACTTCGGTTCAGTTATTTCAGTTCTTTGCCAATTGATCATCTCAGTGTAATCATTGTAGTCAAAATTCAGTTCGGGAATTTTAAAGTGATGAATTTCACTTTTCTTTTCCTCCCTGGCTTTCTTGTTTCTCCGCCATCCAAGCTCTTGTAAATATTCCCATTCATCTTGTAGCATTGATAGAAGGATGTTTTCAGGATGAGCGAAATATGCATTTCTTTGAGTAACTGGATGAATTATATTCACAGTTTCTTTTTTCAGTTTTTGATAGTTGTATGGTTTTGCAAACATTCCTAGCACCATAGATGACAGATGAATTTGATTTTATCTGAAACCACATTGGTGCGTACACTTTCATTATGAATTCAACAATGGCAATTAGATTCTCTGTTGGATCTTCTGTTGATATATATAAACAGAGTATTTGATTTGCTGCTGTTAACCAATGAGAGTGGGACATCTTTCCTGGATTATGGGGAGGCAAATCTTCAGGAACATTTCCTGTTGAAACAGCTTTATGAATATCATATAGATGTTTTTGGTCAGAACTTAATACCTCTGAATCGACTGACTGTATCTGTGAATCAATTGGTAAGAATCCTTTCAAAGGGAGCTTGTGACAGTCTTGAAGTTGTTTGCTGATTACACCTGTAAAGCTGCGTGGACCCATTGTTTTTCCATCCAGTTGTTGAATTAAATGACGCAATGGGAGCTCATTTGCATGTAGTTGGCAAACAAACCATTGTAAAGGTTTTCCAAGTTTTCCTTCAAGTAATGTGCAAATACTGCCTTTGGTGCCTGTGTTGACAGCTGTTCCATCGCATCCAACTATGGTAATATTTCCAGTTGATATTTTTTTTTCATCTAGGAACATCAAAATACCTGTAGCTATATTTTGTGCTGATCCTGTTGTTGGTGAGAAATGGCCAAGAAATTTTGATTCAGGTTTGGCAATAACAGCAATATGTTCTTCAAGAACATTTTTGTGGTAGAATTTGCAACCTTTTTTTCTGATATAATTGTTGTATCTTTGTAACCATTGAAATAGATACTTTCGATGGCAGTTTCACTTTCTGTTGCTGCCTCTTTTTGTACTATTTCTCTTTTGCATTTCCTCTCCTGTCGTATTTTGCTGCAATCTATTTACTTTGGATGAATTTTCTTCAGAAATTATGCCAATATCTTGCAAGATGGAGATTGATATCAAGGCAGCTGCATGGTCAGACACTCCTGTTCTATCGCACACCAGAGCTAAGGCAGGTAAAACCAATTTCTGTTCTGTAAGTTTCTGCTCCTTTTTCTGCCTTTTTTGGGGAGGAATATAGTTATCATCACATTCATCAGAGGATGTCTCAGTACTTGAGACTGACATTCCTTCTGATAAATCAACTGCCGCTGATGTACCTTCTGCTAGGCTTCTCAGGCTGCAGGATTTTCTAATTGCCATTTTTTGTAGCCTTTGTGTTATTTCAATATCTGCTACTTCGATGAACATTTTTTGCTCTTCGTTGATCCATCAAGAAATCCCATTCTAAAACAGGGGCTTTGGAAGCCTTCGTACAAGAGCATTTTTCAAAACACTTGCACTTGCATGCAGCAATGTCAAATAATTTCTAAGCTTCATTTTTTAATTTATTTTTTTTTTCTTTATAACTTTCATTTTCCCACCACCCCTTGAATCTTTTTAATATTATTCGATACTTCTTGTGGTGTACTTTTAACATATCCAAAATATGTTTCTCTGATAGCACTGGGATAGATGCTTTGGAGTAAATATCAATTATTTTCTTTGTAAGATTCTTTGCAATGACGTCCACAGAAGGATCTTTATTTGACATTTGCTTTAGTCGATACCTTTCCCAGAGAAAACACTTCATCACGTCTTCATAAGTTGGAAGTTGACTCTCATGTAAGTCGTTACCACTGCCAAAAATGGGGCACAAGTTTGCTTGCCTCGTACGCGAGGTAGATGGTCTACTTGAGTCCTGCATCTTGAAAGAACAATGAATAGCACCATCTTCTGTCACTGCCAGGCTAAGACTGGCCTGTCAGGCTGTGAGTCAGTGAGAGAGAGAGAGGTGATGTTGATGTATCTATCTATATCTGCTGTATCTATCACTACCGCTAAGTAACTACTGAAATATATTGACTTGTACAAATTCTTGAATATATAAAATAAATGACATATTTTAGCATATGGTACTTTACCATCTCGGGGGCACCTGAAAATGAACTCTGATTGCAATGATGTTTTACAGTGATTATTTTTACACCAAATGGCACCTTTTCCCAACTACCCAAGTTCAATTTTTTAAAAAAGTGTATTTTGCTACACCCTAATGTACAATAAATAGTGCAGTATCCTGTGTGATATACTTGTCTGTGTATTAAAAATAAAGGATCACTTTAACATATTGCTTCCCAGTATTACCATAATCACTTTAACATATTGCTTCCCAATATTTAGGATAAGGAGTATAAGAAATGTTTGCTTTAATAAAGTAAAGGCATAAAAAGTAAATCATAACATGTTAAAATATTAGATTGCTTCCCAGTGTTAGGTCAATTGTATGCTCTTGATAGTTAGGTTAAGTTATGATATTTTTGTTAAAACTAACGAAAATATCACAACTTAACCTAACCAGTTGTCAAGGGCATACAGTTGACCTAACCAGGCATTATATCCCATAGAATGAATTGTTTGTTTTATTTATCCTTTAAATTTTTTGTTTTAATGTAATTGAATTTGTGGATCACGTTAACATTGTTTCCCAGGAGGGATCACTTTAACATATTGCTTCCTGAATGCTTTTGGAAGTAATATGTTAGTGATCCAAAATAAATGCTCACATTCATTTGGTAAAAGTTGCTTAAAATTAATCAAACAGTTGACCTAACTGGGTATTCCAGCCATGTTTTCTCATAAAAAATGAACAAAAATGATTCATTAAAAAGCTGATGCTATTCATTTATTTTTGGTTGGTTGAATAATTTGGGATGCCAAAATAGGATATTGCCGTTATTGTAGCTATTCAGTTTGAGTTGCATCTCTTTTTGAAACTATTGGATCACTTTAACATATTGCTTCCCAAAGCATTCGGGAAGCAATATGTTAAAGTGATCCCTCCTGGGAAGCAATATGTTAGTGATCCATTATGTTAATTGACTGCCCAGTTAGGTCAACTGTACACCTTTGATGATTGGTTAGGTTAAGTCTTGATATTTTCGTTAGTTTAAATGAAAATATAATGACTTAACCTAACCAATCATCAAGGGCATACAAAAAAACAGTTTATTAAAGCAAACATTTTTTATCGTACTCCTTATCCTAAATATTGGGAAGCAATATGTTAGTGATTAACACTGGGAAGCAATATCTTAGTGATATACACTGGGAAGCAATATGTTAAAGAGAGGTTCCTGGGAAGCAACATGTTAAAGTGATCCAAACTATTTAGTGTGGTAGCAGACACTACATGATTTGGTAGTCAATTCCAATCATTAAAACATCTTTGCGAGGAGTTTTTTCTGTAAATGTAGGGAGAACCTTAGGGTAATGATTTTTTATTAAGTGGTATTTCTAGAGGTACTTTTGCTCCTGAATCCAGTGGTGATATTCATTTCTTGGGGAAATGGCTAATTTTTGAGATGTAGGCCATTTCTACCCTAACAATCTGGATCATACAAAAGTGGGCAGGGCTTTGAAGAGGAGGGAAATTGAGGGGTAAACACAAAAAAAAACAGTAATAAGCACACTAAAACTAACCTAACATTTCCTAGTAGTTCAAAATACAGTGTTCCTGGAATAGTTTAATAGCCAAATCATCATTGTATAAATACTTCTGAACTGTTTGAACAAATGAGAGATTGCAGTTGTCACACACCATGATAAACAAAGCAACAGTTGATGCGCATTTGGCTAATCATCAAGAAACAAACATTTAGAGATCATCCCCCCAGCACTGGCATAATTAAGATTCTAAAATTTTGGGATATGTGTTTGCATTAATATGTTGCTCATAAGGCAGTTAATGGTACAATTTAGTTCACAGCCTGAGCAAACTCAAAATCTAATGTGATGCATATTGATAACTGAAGTTAGGTTTTTCAACAAGGTCTTTATAAAGGAAATCAGGCATTCAAAAATGATTATGATATTTACCTGATAATTTTAAGTGATCCAAATATGTTAGACATAGTCCTTATAGCTAATGGTTAAGCAATACAAAACACCAATGGTAAAAACAAAACTATAGGATCACCTACCACACCATTAAGGACAAGTGAGATGCTTTCCCATCTCTAGAAATGGGCATATGATTGTCTCAAGGTTCTGATTATTCTCTGTACTGAGAGAATTTCAAATCTGTTATCAATTAAAAGGAGGAAAAACATTTTTAGTAACTGAAGGCCTGGTTTTCTAAGAAAACTCTGGCCCAATGTGGATTACTGAAACCTCCCAGGCCCTACTGAGGGGTTTGGGAGCTCTCAGGAATCCTTCCTAACTGTGGAAGTTCCCACCAAACTTGGGGTCTTAACCACACTATCTCGGGGTAAAAAAAGTGAGGCACTCATTTATGGTTTTACAGCTAATACATACTTTTCTTAATTTCAGAAAAGGTATATTATAGTGCAAAATTGCGATTATAAAATAAAACATCCCTTTTACACAGACACTACATAGGTTTAACAAAGGAATATTATAGTACAAAAGTAAAATTGAAAAAAAACATTCCTGTGCAATTTATCAGTAGATACACTTAATTATCAATTATAGTACACTGTTAAGCATATATATATATATATATATATATATATATATTTTCAGTGTTACAAGTAAACATCACTTTTATACACTTGTGACACTCCTCTGCTTCTTTGGAGAGGGAAATCCACAACACTTTACAGTATTGTATATTGCAATTACTTGACTTTCCTGTGTGAAATAAAACCACTGTTTCCCTCTGATATTGGTGTCTACAATTGGTTTACCTGGTCCAGTAAGCAAACTGTTCACACTGTGATTACTGCTGTGTCCTGTATTGTTGGTCAGGCCCACCTCACTTGTTTGGGATCACTTGAAACAAATTTCTGACACAGGAAAGTAATTTGTAGCTTATTTGGAGGGAGACCTTCATCCCCCCTAAAAACTACAAACACTTTACCACAGTAGTGGGTTTTTTTCCTAGTAAACTGCATAATATTGGTCTTTTTGTACATTACTGGCAAGAGGAAGGGTGGCAGCAAGATTTTTTTTGCACCAACAAACTATTAACACTGGAGGACAATGTGTCTACATCAGTATTGTCAAGTTCAGATTTTGAACTCAAACTTGAAATTTGTGCACAGTATTCATCTGGGTTGTCATGATCTGAATCAGACTCAGATTCTACAATAATCATCTTTTGAGTGGATTTCATTTTGGTTTGTGTTTTGGACTTCTCTCACTCTGCTGCTGCTTTTACAAAGTCATTGTGAGTAATGACTTTAGCATGCATACTGACATGACTTCTCTTTGCAGGAGGAGCAGACTGACTTATATAGAAACATAGAAATCATAGCTATTGGAAATAAACAAAAGCAGTGCATAGTATATATATTTTGATTTTTTTTAAATGGGGTAAAATGAGACTTTTTTTTTAACCCCATCCATAGAGTGAAAATCGGGTAAAAAAGTGCCATCAGTATGCTCCTCTCAGTAAATATTTGAAAAAAATCAGTTTCTCATTAGAAAGGTACACGTTTCCCTACTAAAACCCCAGAATATAAAAGGAATACCTTCTATATGTAGACTGTGGCATTCAGTTGAAAAAAAATACAGAACCTTTTTTTATAATAGAAGCGATTTTATTTTTTAAAATTAATGCCTCTCATTTGCTATGGCTCATTCAGCCATTTGTTTTGGACAGAATCTTGCCATAAGGCAAAGAGTAAATAGCAATATAAAGTTAATTTTTTTAACCTCTTGGTCAAGCAGGGGAGGGGTAATCTTTTTTACCCCAACTTACCCCACTCACTTTTTTCCCCCCACTCTAATATATATTTGTAACTGAGGCAACAACTTTTGTATCATCTGGAAATTGAGAAATTTTTTAACCTACTCCTTTCTTAAAATCATTTAGATATAAAATAGAGTAATAGACCTAAAACTGATTCCTGTGATACCCCACTTTTCACTTTGTCACCCAGATTCATGACCATTTAGAATTACTCTGTTCTAACCATTTTTCTACCCAATTTATAACTGACCCCAATATCCCATGAGCTTTTAATTTATATAGAAGTGTCTTATGTGGAACCTTATCAAAAATGCTTTACGAAAATCCAAATAAATAATATCTACATCATTTCCATTATCTACCTAGATCAGTTACAAATTCTAAAAAGTCTGAGATTAGACAAACAAGACATTCCTGATCTAAATGACTTAACAAGAAGGATAAAGATTGTAGATTTAAGTTAAACAGAAATTCAGAAGCAGTTAAACAGAGGTACAGGAAATTGGTAGAAATGTTGAAACATAGGCAGAGCAAGTGTTACGTAGTGGGCATTTTACCAAGGATGGGGGTAAGCATGGAGTTTACAAGTCGAATTTTAGCCTTAAATGATAAAGTTAAGATGCTATGTAGTGAAGGGGTTGAGTTCATAGATTTGTGGGATAATTGTTATGAAAGTAGGGAGCTTTACAGTAAGGATGGATTACATCTTAGTGGAAGGGGAACTGCTTTGTATGGGAGGCTTTTGGAGGAGAATGAGAGTTCTTTGGGGTTTTGAAAGATAGCTTTAGATCAACTGAGGGCATAAAGCATCAGGGTATTCATAAAGTAAACACTGTTACAGTCTTAAATACAGATTATGTCAGGAATAGGCATATCAACTGTCTAGCCAAAGGTAGGGAATTGGTTAAAACTGAGGGGTTGAAGTGTTTTTATACAAATGCACATAGTCTTAGGAATAAGAAAAATGAATTATTTAGTTATATGATTAGTGAAAATATATATATATATATATCCTCACTTGGATTAGTGAGGCAGCATTCAATGACACTAGAGCAGAGTACGAGTTAAATAGTCATACAATGTATATTTACCAGAGAATAGATAGGCAGGGAGGTGGTTTGGTCTTATACATTAAGAATGATTTAACTTCAGTTCTGAATGATAGTATTAAATTAGACAATAGGATAGAATCACTATGGGTTGTGATGTGTGTTTCAGGCAGAGAGTATATTTGGATAGGTACATTTTACAGACCTCCAAACCAAACAGAGGAAGTTGATGACAGTATGGTTCAAAAAATAAATATAGGTTGTAGTGCTAGAACATTAATTATGGGAGATTTCAACTTGCCTCATACAGACTGGAGCCTTTTAGAGGGAAATAATTGGGAAGGTAACTTCTTCATTGACTGCTATAATGACTGTTTCCTAACACAATTTGTAGACAAACCAACTAGGGATCAAGCAATCTTAGATTTGGTTCTTTCCAATGATGATGAACTTATTAGGGAACTTGTAGTAGGAGAGTCATTAGGAAATAGTGACCATTGGATCATATGAGGGGTCCCGCGTCTTAAGGTACCTAAGTGCCAAAATTAAAATTCATCAGAAATCACCTCCAAAGTTCAGCAATATTCTGGCAATAGTATATCTGTTATTAATTGAGCTAGAACATTCATTTTTGGCTAAATTAGAGTTCTAAGTATGCTAATGAAGATGATGAGTTTTTGGAATAGATTTTCATATTTTATATATATTTTTTTAAATTTTTTGATTTTCTTATTATGCCAAACTTTGGGTGAACTTTTGGCTGGTGATAGAGGTGAAAAAAGTAGTTCGCTTCATAAGGTTTTCAACCATACTTCTAGTGTCGTAAGGTCATTATAACCCAAACCACATGATAGAGGAAGGGTGAAAATAGTGATATCCATCAAAAACATGTTTTTGCCTGTCCTGGCACTTAGGTACTTTAAGACGCATGACCTGACCCCTCATATGTTTTAAAATAGAATTAAATAGGGATCTGGTCAACAATGACCATCTTGTCCCTTGTTTCTCAAAGGATGACTATAGTAGATTTAGGGAGTTGTTAGGCTCAGTAAAATGGGCTAATGAATTTGCAATAAAAATGCTATTGAGATGTGGTCTAGATTCAAAGAAATTTGAGGATGTTACAATGTAGGTGTATTCCTTTCAGAAGTGTTAGGAATAACAAGATTAGGAAACCATTGTGGTAGAATAGGGAAATAGCTATAATGATTAAAAATAAGAAAAGGGCATTCAGGGAGTTTAAAGGAGGTGATAATATTTTGGACTTGGATAATTATAGGCAGTTAAGAAATAAGCTAAATAGTTTGAATAGGAAGAGTAAAAGGCATAGCAAAATAAATCTAGCTAGAAATAGCAATAAAGATCCAAAGAAATTCTTTAGTTTTTATAAATATAATAATAAAAAGCATGATAGGATTGGCCCAATAGAACATGATCTACAGAAGCTAAGGCTAACAAAGACTCTAAGATCCACTCTAAGGTTAGCCAGAGAGAAAGGAAAGAGTAGGGGGTTAAGAGAAGAAAATAAGGGGTTAAGTAAGTAGCAACACCTATCACTCATGGGTTAACATTCATTCAGAAAAAGAGAAAAAAGACTCACCATCATCATCCACCAGCCACTGCCGACAAGTCAGAAAAATAGTCGGAGAGAATAGGAGAGGGGTGAAAGATGAAAAGAAGTAAAATAAGAACGCTTACAAACCATGCAAACACAGTCTTAACTCATAGTCATACCATGCAAACTATAGCCATGCAAGTAAGGAGAGGATAAGAAAAAAAAAAAGTAGGTAAAGTTAAACAAAAAGTGGGTTAGTTTACTCTACAAGCTACATCTACATTCATGTTAGTATAATTTTTTTTTTTTAAATTTTATTGCTGGCATCACACACTGGCATTAATCGTCAACAGACTCATCCTCGACCACCACCACCAGAGCTCCTGTTACTAATTGTTTTTTATTTTAAACAACGTTGATATTTTTAAAATGCCTATCTAAATGGTTCTTAAACATATTAATGCTGGTAGAGTAAACGACTGACGTGGGAAGATTATTCCATTTATCAATTACTTTAAACGTAAAGAAGTTTTTAGCGATATTAGTAATGAAATGTTTGCCATGCAACTTAAATCCGTTATTACGAGTATTGCCATTATCGAAAGTGAACAGTTTGAAAGTGATCAGGATAGTGTTGGTATTTTTAATGATTATTTTAACTCTGTTTTTACTGAAGAAAATTTAAATAACTTTGTCTGAATTTATAGGATCTGAAGAATTAAAATAATTCTTGATCATATTCATATAAGGAAGGATGATGATAGACAAGTGATTCGTACATTGAAGTCAAATAAGGCTGCTGGACCTGATTGTCAGAGAAGGGGAAGAAAGCTTATCTGAGGCAATAACTATTTTGTTTGCTAGGTCAATTAATTATGCAGAAGTACCAGATGAATGGAAAAAAGCCAATGTAGTACCCATTTACAAAAAGGGTAGTAAAGAGGAGGTAGGAAATTATAGGCATGTTTGCTTGACATCATTGGTAGGAAAAATACTAGAAAAAATTATAAAGAATAATATTCAAGATCATTTGGAGAATTTTAATCTTATTTCAAGTTCACAACATGGATTTAGATCAGGAAAGTCTTGTTTGTCTCATCTCTTAGATTTTTTAGAATTTGTAACTGATCAGGTAGATAATAGAAATGATGTAGATGTTATTTATTTGGATTTTAGTAAAGCATTTGACAATGTTCCACATAGGAGACTTCTATATAAATTATGAGCTCATGGTATATTGGGGTCAGTTATAAATTGGGTAGAAAAATGGTTAGGAGACAGAGAACAGAGGGTAATTTTAAATGGTCATGAATCTGGGTGGCAGAAAGCGAAAAGTAGGGTACCACAGGGATCAGTTTTGGATCCATTACTCTTTATTTTACATCTCAATGATCTAGAGAAAGGAGTAGGTTGTAAAATTTTAAAATTTCCAGATGATACAAAAGTAGTTGCTCCAGTTACAAATATAGAAAATTCTTATAAATTGCAAAAGGATCTTGATAGATTACTGGTAGTTGCTTGGGCTAGTAAATGACAGATATAATTCAATATTAAAAAATGCAGTGTCATGCATTTTGGTAGAAATAATGAAAACTTCAGTTATGAGATGCGAGGGAACTGGTTGGAGGATGTTAGAAAGGAAAGGGATCTTGGCATTATAGTTTGTAGTGATCTAAAATTTTCTAAGTAGTGCTTAGAGGATAGGAATAAAGCAAATAAAATGTTAAGTATTATTAAGAGGAATGTTGTTAGAAGAGTAAGGAAATGATCTGTAAATTATATAATTCTTATGTTAGACCTCACCTAGAATATTGCATTCAAGCTTGGTCCCCCTCACCTTAGACATGATATTGATATGCTTGAAGGTGTACAATGTAGGGCAACCAAGCTTATCCCTAACCTAAGAAGATTGGAATACAGGGATAGATTAAAGGAATTACAAAAATAGAGAGTTCTATAATAGAGATGGAATTCACCTTAATAGTAAAGGGACTGATTTACTATCAAAGATTGTATCATATAATTGACTAAAAACCAAAGGAATAGGCCAAATTAGTACAAATACCAATACTCTTGATAACAATAAACTAATAAAAAATATAATTAAAACTCAAAAGAAAAAGGTCAACAAAGAAAGTAAAAGAGATGCAAATAATATACCATCACAGAACAAGAACCAGACTAAATTACAAGCAAAATATTCCAAGGGTTCTTTGTCATTTTTCTATGTAAATGCAAGAAGTATCCGAGATGAAATAAATGAATTCAAGGCATACATAGGTATTAAAAATCCTGATGTTATGATTGTCACTGAAACTTGGACAAAATTCAGTATGATACCAAATAGTCCATTTAGTGAAAGAGAGAATACCATTACTTATGAAATTGATGGCTATAAACTTTTTCATTATGAACGTAAATATTCAGAGGGTGGTGGAGTATTTATTTATGCCAAGACAAATCTGAATCCAGTTGAAGTTACCTCTTTTAAAGAAGAAATAGTTGAATCTGTATGGATAGATATTGGGCATAAAAATGCCAGGAAAATCAGAATAGGGGGTATCTATAGACCACCTGAGGGATGTTCAGTTGGAGGAATCCCCAAAAGTAGAGAAGAAAATAAGTATGTAGAAAATAAACTTATTGATGAAATAAATAAAGCAACGACAAGCAATATTATTATTGTTGGAGATTTCAATTATAGGCATATAGACTGGGAAATATTACAAACACCAGAAAGTAATGAGAGATTCTTAGACTGTATAATTGAGAATGGTTTAACGCAGTTAGTAAAGGAGCCAAACAGGGCCAATGCCATTCTAGATTTAATTCTAACAAATAATCCAGATACCTTCCAGGCAATGTTCCCTCTAATTTTTTTTAGTCCGTGTGCGCAAGAAATTTTCGTTGTGCAGACATTTAGATTCATGGTGAAAAATTGTGCAAACTTTTCTGAGCGCTATTATCTTCAAAATTAAATATATATAAATATTAAATACTTAATAAATATTATTTCCATAAGGTGATAGCTTGATCATTACGGTACTATTAAATGGATATTAAAAAACTGTTTACAATATTATATATTCTTAAAAAAGAAAACATTTTATCCATTCTAAAAATAGGAATAAAATAAAAAATAGTAAAATAAAATTCGCCAAAATAAAAAAATAAAATAAAAATAACATTAATTGAAAATGACTATTTTAGTTATCATTTCTCAAAACAATTTTTAGCATTTAGCAATTTAAAATAGACTATCAAGATTAATACATAATTTTATCAATTCACAAAATAGGAATAAAATAAAAAATAATAAGATTCAATAAAATAAAATATAATCAAAATAACATTAAATGAAAATGCCTTTCATTTAAGTATGATTACGATTTCTCCCTATGATCTTTAGCATTTGCCCATTCCAAATAAACTCTATGAAGATTAATACATCCGTCATCATTCAGGTAACTTTTAATTAGCATGAGCGTGTCCAAATGATTTTCTTTCAAGCGGTTTCTTAATTTGTCCTTTATAGAATTCATTAAACTGAAATTTTTGAAATTACTTCATTTACTGTCGTGACTCATGATACGCTTGAGCCTGTGCGCATTTTATTTTGCTGTGTGCGCGGGTTTCACAACGCGTGTGCGCGCGCACAAGCGCACACCTTAGAGGGAACATTGCTTCCAGGATATCTCAGTTTCAGAAACACTAGATTCAGGTGATCATTGTATCCTTCGGTTTAATATTGTTTGTAATTCAAGACCTAGTGAAAATAAAGTAGAAATCCCCGATTTTAAAAGAGGAAATATAAATGGACTAGTAAATGATCTGTGTCTAATAAATTGGACAGATATTCTACAGCCTGAACAGACAGTAACTAGTATGTGTGAAAAATTTAAAAGTATAATAATGAACATACAAAGGAAGCATATCCCACAGTGTAAAATCAGAACTGAAAAAAATAAAAAACAACCTTGGATAAACTGCAATGTACAAAGAGCAATCAGAGAAAAAACAAAAGCATTTCATAAATTCAAAAGAACTAAAAATGGCACAGACTCTGAAATATATAAAAGTAAAAGAAGCATTTGCAAGAAAGCAATCAGAGATAGCAAATGAGACCTGGAAAAAAGCCTAGCCAAGAATTCAAAAAACAATCCTAAGAAGTTTTTCAGTCACTTCAATTTGAAAAGTAGAGTGAAAAAGAAAATTGGCCCCCTCCATATAGATAATAAAACTATAGATGATGATCTTGAAATAACTGAAGAACTAAACAAATACTTCTCATCAGTATTCACAAATGAAAATTTAAATAATATTCCTGATCTTATACTACCAGGACAAGATAGAGAAATAAATGAATTAAGGGTAACAAAACTAGATATCCTAAAAGCAATAGATAAATTAAAAATGGAAAAATATCCAGGGCCAGATGAAATGCATCCAATAGTCATAAAAGCTGCCAAAAAGAATATAGCACAGGCACTAGAAATTATTTTTAATAAATCATTGATATGTACTGAAATTCCAGAGGATTGGAAGAAAGCAAATGTGGCTCCAATCAGGCCCATGCACAGGGGGGGGGGGCTTGGGGTGCTTGAGCCCCTGCCCTTTTTCTTCTTCATATCAAAAGTGCCCTTTTAGTCAAAATTCATAAATATATTGATTCAACATAAATTTGAATTAATTAGTTATATTTTTATTTAGTTACTGCTATTTCAACAGATTTTCAAAACTGGAATTACTTTGATCTATGATTTTTTATTAGAATAATAAACTTAACATACCGTTACTATTATTTTGTCAATCAGGGAGGGTGTCCCTAGTGGTAACACTGACTGCAGCTGTTCACTGTTGATTGCGTCTCTCGGGTATGTGGGTGTATTGTTTACTGTTTGTTTATTTTATGTTAACCTAAGCTAACTAGTGATTTCTCACTGATAATTATGGTAAGTTGGAATCCAAAGCAGTGTGACATTACTCCAAAAAATATTGTATGACATTACTCATAAAGTTGGTAAAAACGTCCATGTCCCCTACTTAGTCTTAGGCCTACTAGGCTAGGCCCATCAGTACACCAGTGTGTCAAACGATGGATTTTGGGTTTTAGTACTGGCATGAATTTCATTAAATTAATAAATGATTTATTAAACAACATATCATACCGTAACCTTTTCATTTTTAATATGAAATTGATTTTTAAAAACAATACAATTTTCATTAAAAGTGAATAAAAATACCTAGATTATTTATTATAAAACGAGACAGGAGACAACAGGAGACTGCTATTATGATTTATTAAACATGTTGGCTTCCTTATTCTTCAGTATGCATTTCATTGTAGATGATTAAGAATATAATTTTTGCTTTTGTATTTTCCTGATAAGAATCAATATTTTTCTATTGCTACTTAAGAGCTGTGGCCATCATATTAAATAGCCCACAGTATATTTCTATAAATCTTTAATTTATAGTTTCATATTATTCCATATTTAAATGTGTATACAGCAGAATACTGTAATTTATATGATGAACAAGCTAAAAGTCAATATAAGTAAAATTGAATAATAATTGTAAATACACTCCAATATTTCAATATCTTCATATCTTTTGAAAATCTTGCAATAAAAACATGCCTTTTTACAACAAATTTTCATTTATTTTCTTTAATCACCTTTATATACAAAAATAATGCATTGAATTTAATGGAGTTTAAGAATATTTACCACATACAATTTTAAAATTTTTCTTTGTGTGTGTATAAATATAGCCTATATGGCATTGCGGATTTCATTTTTAAAAATGTTAGGGGAGTGCCCTTTTTTCAACTGAGCCCCTGCCCTTCTGAAAGTCTGTGCATATCACTGGCTCCAATCTTTAAAAAAGGAAATAGAAACTTGGCAAAAAACTACAGACCCATCAGCCTCTCACCTCCATTATTTGCAAATTACTCGAAAGTATCATTAGAGGTAAAGTTACTGAGTTCCTTGAAGAGTGCAACCTTATAAATGATAGCCAGCATGGCTTTCGAAATGGAAGGTCCTGTTTAACCAACTTGATGGAATTTTATGATGGAGTCCTATTGCATTTGGACAATAAAGAGCCAGTAGATATAGTATACTTAGATTTTGCAAAGGCATTTGATACTGTTCTTCATGCAAGATTGTTGATAAAAGTTAGAGCCCATGGTATAAGAGGTCATATAGCTGACTGGATAGAAGAATGGCTGAGAAACAGAAAACAGAGTTCATCTAAATGGAAATAAGTCTACTTGGAGACCTGTATTGAGCGGAGTCCCACAGGGGTCTGTGCTGGGACCTCTGCTTTTTGTTGTCTATATAAATGATCTAGAGAAGGGCCATCATGTAAAACCTCAAAATTTGCTGATGATACAAAATTAGGCCATAATGTTAAGTCAGTAGCAGGAGCAATGACAATACAAAAAGACTTAGACAGAGTAACAGCCTGGGCAGATAAGTGGAAGATGAGATTTAATGTTGATAAGTGCAAGGTTATGCATATTGGGCCAAAAAATCCAGAATTTGAATACAATATGAATGGAATTTGGATTAAAAATGATGATAAAGAGAAAGACTTGGGTGTCACTGTGACTAATGAACTTAAACCCTCAAATCACTGTATGGAAATCAGAAATAAAGCAAATGCTAGACTCAATCTCATGCACACACACATTGAATACAAATCACCCAATATTATAAAGCAACTATACATTTCATATGTGAGCCCCCTCCTTGAATACTGTATTCAATTTAATAGTCCCTATTTGATACAAGATATTGAAAAACTGGAAAAAGTACAGAAATGAGTAACAAGAATGATCCCATCTCTAAGACAATTGACATATAAGGAAAGACTGGCATATCTAAACATTTTCTCATTAAAAAGGAGGAGGTTAAGGGGTGATATGATAGAGGTGTGTAAAATGATAAAAGGGTTGGATAAGATAGATTTTTATTCTCTTTTCATTAAAGATCACAATAACCAAACTAGAGGTCATAGTATGAAATTATTTAAGCCAAGATGTAGAACGAATTTTAGAAAACATAGTTTTACAAACAGAGTAATTAAGTTTTGGAACAATCTGACAGAAGAAGTGGTGACTTCAGATACACTTGATTCTTTCAAAAGAAGGTTGGATAGTTTGATGTCTGCAAGGGACATCTGATGATGGTGTTTAAGCCCATTTTTATTGCATGAATGGTACTAGTTTATTTCATATATATTATGTGCATTTAGGTGATAAATCCCACAGCTCAACACGAGTGTTGTGGAATATAGGGAGGCAGCATCTTGGGTTAGGAGATACTCTCTGTCCTTACACCCCCCCATTTAAAGAGATTCCTCTGCTGAGCGGTGCCCCCAAAGTACTGTGAGGTATTGAAAAACTCATGATCTTCATTTGCCCCACAAACACCTTTAAATGGGAGACCCAAAATGGGTGCACACACATTTCTACATTACTGTACAGTCTTTACAGCCACACCTACACTTTTCCTCCTAAGTATATATATATTGTAATGTATATGGTTGTAAATTGTGACTTGGTCCGCAATTGATAAGGACCGTGACTTATTTTTGGTTGGTATTGATGGGTACCGTAATGAAATTGACTGGATTCTTTGGATCTAATATATTTGCATGTCAGTTATATATATATATATATATAATATATATATATATATATATATATATATATATAATATGTGTGTGTGTGTGTATTTCTATATGTGTAAATTTCTACCTCGTGGTGTACGGACGTTTTGTTTCCACTCTGTGTAATATCGAAATAACTAGTGTTTATAAGTTCAGCCGTAAATTCTATCTTATACCAGTGTGTGTATTTAATACCAGTGAATTCGCGATGATAAATTATTTAAATGAAAGCTGGTGGCATATAGCTTGCGCAACGAAGAAACATCAAATTGAAATATAAATTTAAAACACTTCGAACGGAAAAACAGCTCTGAGATTGTACACTAGGCCTAAGAGGGAAAAAGGTCAGTGCCATAAAAACGAAGGTTGAGTGATCGAAAGAAATTTGAGAAGCGAGGAAAAAAAAAAAGGAAAATAAAGGAGGAAATAAAGAGGAAAATAAAGGAGAAAATGGCCAAACATTCAAAGAAATGTGTAAATTGCGGAAAAATCAGAAAACTGAATAAAGCCGGATTATGTGTAATGGAATGTGCCGCATATCAACTTTGCGATTGCAAAAATGAAGCAGACTAGACCTTGGGCTTAAACTGCATTCTGTGCAATACCTTTAAGCACTACAAATGCATGAACTTAGATAGAAAAGACAGGAAAATGGTAAATAGAATAAATAATAAAATCATAGGACTTTGTGGTTTCTTATGCGTCAAATGCATGGAAAACAATAGAAAATTAGTACAGAGGGGAACACAAAATGTTGAAATAGACCAGACCTCTGGCTTAAACTGCATTCTGTGCAATACCTTTAAGCACTACGAATGCATGAACTTAGATAGAAAAGACAGGAAAATGGTAAATAGAATAAATAACAAAATCATAGGACTTTGTGGTTTCTTATGCGTCAAATGCATGGAAAACAATAGAAAATTAGTACAGAGGGGAACACAAAATGTTGAAATAGAAGAATTAAGTACAGCAGCTCTACCGACAGAAAAACATGAAACAGAAAACGCCTACACAACCGAGAAGGAAAAAGAAAACACACTACAGGGAGGGGCGAAAGCAGCCTCAGAAAAAGAGGTACCCACGGCAGAAGAGGGAGATACGAAATACACACCAAAGAAAACAACCCCACTGAGTAGGGAAGAAGTGGTGGCGAAGCAGAAGAAGGAAATCGAATCACATAAGAAACAGAGGGAATTTAAACGACGGGCCATATGTGAATATTATAAAATAGGTACGTGCAAATATGGCTCAAACTGCATATACAATCACCCTACAAAATGCTTCTATATGATGAGGAATGGGAAGTGCAAGTACGGACCAAACTGCAACTTTTTTCACCCTCGTATGTGCAGACAGTCAATTACTGAGAAAAAATGCCTGAACATAGAGTGCCCGCTTTTTTCACATAAAGGGTACGCAAAGACGAGAATGGGAAAGAACAGATCATATTCGACATAGAAGAAATAGCAAGAGTAATGAAACATATTTTTTAGAAGAAATGAGAATAATAAAAGCTCAGCTTGCCCTTCTAACAAGGAGAGAGAGAATGCCGCAAACATATGCACCACAACATTACGCACATCACCCCCCCTATTCAACACCACCCACCAATAATACAACAACAACAGTGGTATCACTGGCCACAACCCCAATACTCCCAAATGCAGCGGCCCAACCAATAACACCAAACAGGAACCGACATCGACCAAGAAATGACCATCATTTAAGAAAATCAAACACGAAGATTAGAAGAAACCCGGTAAATGTATTATACACAAATATACAAGGCCTCTATACGGACCATGCAGACTGCAAATTACAATACTTGCAAAATTTAGCTACGGAAACCAGCATAGATATCATAGGCCTAACGGAAACACACTTACATAAGTGCGAAAAAGGCTGTGAAAACTGCATCGAGAATACTGAAATAGCATTGCTGGACTACAACATATACAGAGCAGATAGAGTGGCTAGACGAGGAGGAGGGTGTTGTATCTACGTGAAAAACACTTACACATGTGAAGTGAGGGTAAAGAAATCAAACAGCACAGTTGAAGTTATTATATTAGAAGTAAAAGAACTGAACCTAACCATTATGAACATCTACAGACCACCAAACACCACAAAAAGTGAATTCCAATTTGCTACAAATGAAATAGAAAACATATTAAAATTACTTGAAACTCCAGCAACAAATATTCTAATTTTCGGAGATTTTAATTTCCCATTCATATCATGGAAGAAAAATGACGAAGTTATATATGTTGAGAAGTTTCATGGCAACATTACTAAAGATGACAGAACCCAAGCAACAATGCTTTTAGATATTATGGAACATTACGCCCTTACCCAGAAAATCTGTGAAGCCACGAGAAAGGAGAACGTTTTGGATTTAATGTGGACAAATAACAACGAGATAATAATAAATAAAAAAGTAACGCGCACAAAGTTCTCCGACCATAACCTCATCGATATACAATTGAAGTTAGCACCCAGAGGTCCGAAAACGCATCCCAGAGAGGCAGATGGAATATTTGAAGGCTTAAACATAAATTCAAAGAAAGTAAATTGGGAAAATGTAAATAAAGATTTAAAGGAGGTAAATTGGGAATTGCTACTACACGAGAAGACTCCACAAGAAATACTATGTATAATAGAGACGGAAACCAAACCTATAATACTGAAACATATTCCAGAGAGACAGGAAAGAAAACGTAGCAAGCTCGAGAGGAAAATCAGGACTCTATTCAGGCAATGAAGACAAACCGTAAAACATCTCCACAGATGCAGAACTGATGCAAAGAGACTCAAACTAGAAAGGAAACTTGGCGAAATAGAAATGGACCTAAAGCAAACATTCATACATAAGACAAACGAGGAGGAAAACAAGGTAGCAGAAAACATAAAAAATAACCCAAAATACTTCTACACTTTTGCGAAAAGGAAAATGCAGTGTAAAGAGAGTATTGGACCATTGATAGACGGGGAGGCCGAATACACAAATGACCCGAAAGAAATAAGTGAACTGCTTAGGCCTTAGGGAACAATTTAAATCTGTGTTTAGCACCCCTAAGTCCGAGATGGAAGTGGAAAACCCAGATGAGTTTTTCGACATTGAAACAGATCAACCAAGAACAAATCCCGGCACAAACCTATTAATGGACTTCGAGTTCACGGAAGGAGATGTAATTATGGCCTTATCACAGATGCGAGACAATTCAGCGCCAGGGCCAGACACATGGAGTGCCACATTTCTGAAGAAATGCAAAGAGAGTATTGCAAAACTGCTATACTTACTATGGAGGAAATCACTTGACACAGGACAAATTCCACTCCCCTTAAAGAACGCGAATATTGCCCCCCTATTTAAAGGTGGTAACAGAGCAATGCCCAAAAATTATCGGCCAGTGGCTCTCACCTCACACCTTATAAAGTGTTTTGAACGCATAATTAGAGCCAAAATTACCTACTACCTACAAGAAAAAGACTTATACAACCCAAATCAACATGGCTTCAGGGCGGGTAGATCATGCCTGTCACAGCTACTAGACCACCAGGAGAAAATATTAGGAACATTGTGTCGAGGACAAAACATTGATGTAATATATACTGATTTTGCTAAAGCCTTCGATAAATGTGACCATGGAATCATAGCACACAAACTTAAGGATACAGGAATTACTGGAAAGCTAGGAATGTGGATATTTAATTTCTTGATGCAAAGAACGCAAAGAGTGGTGGTAAACAGAGTTAAATCGGAAGTCTTGGAAGTCGTGAGCTCTGTCCCACAAGGGACAGTATTAGCTCCCTTGCTGTTCATAATAATGATTGCAGATATTGATGCAGATATTAAGGACAGTATTGTATCATGCTTCGCAGATGACACAAAGATATGTAAGGAAATATTGAATGAAGATGACATAAGGAAACTACAAAACGACATTGAAACATTATTCCAGTGGGCAGAAGACAATAATATGAAGTTCAACGAAGAAAAATTCCAACTTCTAAGATATGGTAATAACAAAGAGCTACAGAAAAAAGGGTACAAAACTCCGCAAGCCAAACAGATAACACCAAATCCACAAGTCAGGGATCTTGGAGTAATAATGTCGTCGGATGCAGAATTCAGAGAGCACTATAAAATCAAAATCACAATGGCTAGAAAAATAATGGGAATCATCTGGAGGAGCTTCCGCAGCAGAAAAGCAAACATCATGCTCAAATTATGGAAGAGTCTAGTCCTACCAATAATTGAGTATTGCTCAGTACTCACAAGCCCACACAGAAAAAGAGACATTGCGAGCATTGAAGCTATACAAAGGACTTTTACGTCTAAGATAGAGGAAATGGAAGGTGAAGACTACTGGTCTCGACTACAATCCCTGGAACTCTACTCTCTTGAAAGAAGGTGAGAGCGGTACACAATAATATACATATGGAACATACTTGAGGGCTCTGTCCCTAACCTCAGAAATGAAATAGAAACAAACTGGAATGAGAGAAGAGGCAGATTTTGTACGGTCCCAGCTGCGGTGGGACAAGGAGCCATGAAAACGAGGATGGAAAATACCCTCAGAATACGGGGCCCAAAGCTTTTCAATGTCCTTCCAAAAGAAGTGAGGAATCTCCAGCACACCAACCTGAATAACTTCAAGAACCAGCTGGACAGATTCTTGTGCAAAGTCCCTGACCAGCCATGCGTGGCTGGCTACGAGGGCAGGAGGCGATCAGAGAGCAATTCCCTCCTTCACCAAGTCCCGCAAATGAGGCGGGATGCTGCAGAGGGGTTGACCGCAGGTCGATCCTGAACTGTTGTTCAAACTCAACAAAAGTAAGTATATATATATATATATATATATATATATATATATATATATATATATATATATATTAGTGTGGACCAAAATGGGGGGTAAATTATAAAGTTGAAGAAATCCTTGTTCCACATTAATACCCTTGTTCCTTTGGACCAGATAGACATGTCAGCAAAATTTTGGTCAAATATGAGAATATTTAGGGGTCCCGAGATTTAATGACTTATAAAAATTTTCCAATGAATAGGCGCGCTTAGAACATCAACTCTTGAGTTGCAACTTATGAAAAAATTTCTTCTTATTTAAGAAATTTTTGGTGTTAATAGAGTACAAAAACAATCTTAGATCATTATTTCAGAGAAAATTATTAATAAGGAAAACAAAAATTTTGGATAAAATATATATCCTTAATTGGTCAACTCTAAATTAAAGGCTTTGCCTAATTGGCTTGAACCTTTTAGTTATCCTTTTTATCTCCTAATTTAACTGGTTTATTTTACTATTTCAGAAATTTAATTTTTTAAACTAAAAATGGCTACTCGTTCTGAAACTAAAGTTTGGCTCATTGGCCATTTATATAAAGATATACTTTGTTGCCGCTTACCTACAAAACTGCAAGTTTTGCAAAAATATTTCTTCCATCAAAAAGAGGAAAAATTGGGATGAAGAAGATCCATTAATCTTTGCTTAGATGAAGTGATGACCTACTGGGAGAAAGCCAGGATTCCCACAATGCGTAGAGACAGTGCCATCCGAAAGATTGACTCTTTAATAAGCTGTTATGATAAATTGATGAAAAACAGAAAAAGGCCCGAGGAAAAATGCCGTATTGAAGAAGCTATGTTTAAAGATGAAATTAAGGCTGAAATTCTTGATATTGGTCACTCTAATGCCCTTTTGATGATGTCAAATGAAGAAGACAAGCTTTTCTACTTAAGCCAGCAAGAAGATCCTACACAAAGTAGCAAGGGTACAGTAGACCAAATTCTTGCAAAAAGAGAGAAAAGAAGGCTTCATCGTGAAGAATTAGAGTGTGAAAGAGCCCTCAAAGAGCAGAAGCGATCTAAAAGATCATTCTTGCCTGCCAATAGAGATGATTTCACATCGTCATCATCATCATCACCATCAACTAATGACGACAACCTTGAAATGAATTTTCAAGGTCCCTCTGAAGAGCAATTTAAAAAGAAAATGTTGGCTCCTAAAAAGTCAAAGCGTATTGACAAAAATGTTGTAGCAGCCTATGATAGAATGAATCTTTCCAATCGAGATGCAGCTATGTCTTATGCTGTTGTTGCTCAGTCTTTGGGCCATAATTTGGAAAATATTACAGTGTCAAAATCTACTATGCTTCGAACTCGTCAAAAGTTACGCAAAGAAATAGCAACAGAATATCAAGAGCAAGCATTTTGTCCTGGAGAGCCTTTAGTTCTTCATTGGGATGGAAAAATGCTGCCAGAGATATCAGGTTAGTTTTTTTGTCTGATGTGTTATTATCTGGTTGGTTTTAATTAAACATTTTGATAGCTAAATTTCCATTTAATTAGGTTACATTTCACTGTCTGAAGCTAGTTTTCACAATCTACACCATTTTACCTTCAAATTAAAATAAGTCAAGTTTAATTTAAAATAAGTCAAGTTTAATTTAAAATAAGTCAAGTTTAATTTAAAATAAGTCAAGTTTAATTTAAAATAAGTCAAGTTTAATTTAAAATAAGTCAAGTTTAATTTAAAATAAGTCAAGTTTAATTTAAAATAAGTCAAGTTTAATTTAAAATAAGTCAAGTTTAATTTAAAATAAGTCAAGTTTAATTTAAAATAAGTCAAGTTTAATTTAAAATAAGTCAAGTTTAATTTAAAATAAGTCAAGTTTAATTTAAAATAAGTCAAGTTTAATTTAAAATAAGTCAAGTTTAATTTAAAATAAGTCAAGTTTAATTTAAAATAAGTCAAGTTTAATTTAAAATTATATATTATATATATATAAATTATAATATATATAAATATATTAAATATATAATATAATATATATAAATTATATATTTTAACTTTTTCTTGCAGGCGAAGGAAGAACGGAAAGGATTGCAGTGTTAGTCAGTGGGAATGGTGAAGAGAAATTGCTGGGAATTCCTAAAGTCACTGCTGGCACGGGTACGGAGATGGCTCGTGTTTGCATTTCTCTCCTGCAAGAACATGATATGACCCAGAGAATTATTGGGCTGTCATTTGACACAACAGCATCCAATACCAGAATCCATGCTGGAGCTTGCACTAAAATTGAACAAGAACTTGGAAAAGAGCTTTTATATTTAGCCTGCAGACACCATATTTATGAGATTGTCCTATCTCAAGTCTTCCGGACTTCTATGGGCCATTCCTCTGAACCTGATATTCCAATCTTCAAAAGATTCAAAACTCAATGGGATTTTATGGATCATTCTCAAATCACAACTGCTATTGATTCCCAAAGCTGCAGAATAATTGAAAGAGTTCAAGATTTAAAAAATCAAACAGTCTTAATCATGAAGGAGGCACTCAACTCTAAACAGCCAAGAGATGATTATATTGAATTTTTTCAACTTGTTCTCTTGTTTTTTGGAGAAGAAAGCATTTCTAATACTCCCTTGAAGAGACCTGGAGCGTACCATCATGCAAGATGGATGGCAAAAGGAATTTATGCATTTAAGCTTTTTCTTCTCCAAAATCAATTTAAGATGACTAAAAAAGAACTTGATGCAATAACAGAAATTTGTTTATTTGTTGCATTGGTATACGCAAAATCTTGGGCAAAAGGTTCTCAACCAGAGGAAGCCCCAAATGTTGATCTTAAATTTTTGCAAGATCTTGCAATAATGGAGGAAAATTCTTTATCAAGTGTTATCAAGCAAGCCCAAAATGCCATTAAACGACATCTGTGGTACCTCTCAGAAACACTTGTTGGATTAAGCTTCTTTGACAAAAGCATATCCCTTGAAGAAAAGGAGCAAATGCGAAATAATATCAAAATGCCTCCAAGAAATAAGTGACTGAAACGTTTAGAAGCAAAGGTAACCCTAGCTTCTTTTAAAGAAAAAAGGATTTCTGATTTTGTTACTTCAAGGACTAAATCTCTTTTTGATGCTCTACATCTCAATTCTCTCTTCACTGAAAATTCTGCATCAACATGGGGAATAGATCCTGAGTACCAAAGAGGCTGTGCTAGAGTTCGTGCCCTTAGAGTGACAAATGACACAGCTGAGCGGGGTGTTGCATTGATTGAAAAATTTAATCAAGCAGTGACAACTAAAGAAGAGGACAAACAATACCTGCTCAAAACAGTTTTCAAGAATTGTAAGGAATTTCCAACAAAAAATAAAGCAGAACTTATGAAAATGAGGAAAAACTAATTTTTTCAGCATTAAAAGGAAAAGTGCAATTTTCTCGGGACCCCTAAAACTTGACGTAGAGGTTTCAAATTTTGTAATTTGATTAAGGTAAGCAAAAGGAATAACATTACTCATGTGGAACAAAGATTTTAAACCTTCATTTTTTTGGTCCACACTAAATTATATATATATTATATATATAATAAATTATATATATATAGTGTAACATATTTGTGGATTAGTAGCCTATTATGACTGATCCTCTGGATCCAGAGATTCTATCTCTTGTTTTAAATTGATAATTAATTAGTTTTGTAAAAATTGGTTGTTGCCAATGTACAGGCAGTTTTTACATAGTGGAGCCACCTCGATGGGCCGAAGTGGCCCCTAGTTTGCCCACTATAAAAATTTCTTATGTTGTATGAGAGGGAAATACGATACAGATGTTCAAAATGTTTTCAGGTTTGGACAATTTAATGTACATAACTTTTTCTCACTAGATACTGATGGGATAATTCGTGGGCATAATAAGAAAATTAGAAAACAGACTTGTAGACTTGATCTATGAAAATACTTCTTCAGTCATAGAGTATTAGATTTTTGGAATGACTTGCCATATTAGGGTGTGTCAATTTGGGAGGTGAAAATTAATTTTTGCCAATTCCTTCACTGAGGGGTTTTAAAAATATGTTTTTGGATGTGAGGAATTCAAATCTGCTATTATTTTTGTGATTGCTCAACACTTAGCTTGGTAAATTACGTTTGATTAAAAAGCACATAAATTGCTCTTGGAAAACAACATTTATTAATTTTAGCTTCTCAAAATGTCAGGTAATGCTATAAAAATTTTAGTTTCTCTGCATAAAACATATCCTAGTAATCATAAAACATATCCTTGTAATCATAAAACAACATTAGAAAGTAGAGGTCAGTAAAAAAAAATTTAAACAACAAGTTTCATCAAGTCTTGCTTTGATTCGTTCTTGGACATCAGCCGCCGACTTGCTTCTTGGCCTCTGATATAGCCCTCACGTTTCTCATGTGTATACACCCTGCCTGCTGCCTCTGTGACTTGTTTCACACACCTCTCTATTGACTGAGCATGACAGGGCCACTGTGGAACTTGCATAGGCTTGTCAAAGAACTTCTTTACTTCCGCTGTAGTCAGTTTACATGTCAAAGGAGGTTCAAATACCCCGTCAGACCATCTGTCAGCTCCAACATGGAAGAAGCACTGGGGTTGATGGAAGGTGTCTTCCTGGGACGTACAGAAAGATCTCCAAGTGTGTCATCATCTCCACCCCTCATGTCAACAATCTTTTGGACACCAGCTCTCCTCTCCTCACTGTCATCTGAGCACAAGAGTGTCTGGATTATCATTTCGCTGAATGCATACCATGCTGAGTGCTTGATGGTTGGCAAAACAACATCCACTACAGCCTTCTTTTGCAGCCTAACTAGCCGCAGCTGAAACAAGATGTGGCGTGGGCCTTCCACCCAAGAGTTTTTTACTTTGATGTTGAACCAACAGGGGTAGTACACACCAACAATGTATTCCACTATCAGTCTTAAGTTGTTGAGGGTTTTGCCTTTAAGGCCATGTTTTGAAACCCATATGCGACAAAGCCTGTTTGCTGTTGTCAACCACCTTGAATGGCTCACTGGACCAATTTCAAGAAGGGCCAGATCTGTGGGAAGTTCTCCTGTCCTTATGGCCTGTGTGATCCTATACCCGTACGCTTGATCAGTAGAGAGATCCTTTACGACATTGTCACTCAGTCAAGTAAGAGGCTCTCCAATTGAGAGTTTGGTGAATGAAGGATCAATTTCAAGTTCGGTTGCAGTGTCTAGCATCTTGCCAATGTTACCTGTCCACTTGTTGTTAGACAAGGTCTTCCCATCCAGTGCTGTGATCAAGTGTCGCAGGGGTAACTCGTTAGCGTGGAGGGCACAAACCAACCAGATCAGCTTACGGCAAAGCTTGACCTCTACCCAATGCATGGAACCACCCTCCCAGCCAGTGTTAACATTTGTAGAATCACCTCCAATGGCCTGCAGGCTTTTATCAATGCCCTTCATGAAATCTACAACATTATCAGCAATAACTTCAGCAGGTTTTTTTCTCGTTGAGCCTTTCTCAGGAGTGAAGTGGTAGAGATATCTTTCATCTGGCTCACTGCACACAGAATAATGCTCTTCTTTGATGATGCTGGGGAACTGACAATCTGAATTGTCTGCTTTCAGCATAACTTTAGTTGTATCTTGATGGCCGTCAAAGAAGATGCAGTCAATTTCATCCTTCTTACAAAGATCATCAAATTCCTGATCCAGGGATCTCATAACTTTTTCTTGGGCCCTCTTGACTTTATTGTGATCAACTACGTCTCTTGTCTTCTTCAGTGATCAAGCCAGCATCCATAAAGGCAGCAGTGGTGATGGCAGCTGTGGCACGCAGGCCAACACCATATCTGATGCTATGCATAGCAACATTAGGTATTTCTAATGTGTTGTACTCTGGCTTTTTATTGGAAGTTGAAGACGTGCTTGGTATTTCTAATGTCACTTCATAACTTCCATCCTTTCCATCTTGAGCATCAGCTATTTGTTCTTCATTTTCATCATCAGAGAAAATTATTTCATTTGATGGCATTGAAACATCCTGCTTACTTGTCTGCTTATATTCAGCAAGCTGCCTTCTTTCGTCTTCTTGCCACTTCTGCTTTTTGACTTGTCTGTTGTGCTCAGGTTGATCTGGCAAGCTAATCTGATGTGGTCCAATAGAACCAGACTTGTCTCTCTGACCTTTAATGAAAGCAAGTTCCTTCACAGGGATCTTCATCTCCCTAGGGCATGTACAGTTAATGTGAGTTTCATTTTTGCAACCAGCATCTGCAAGGCAGCCAAATTCAGAGCAGAGAACAATTTTACACTTGCAACTGAGGATGTCAAAAAGCTTGTCAAGTTTTGCAATGAAAGCCTCTTTGACATGTAGCTTTCCTCTCCCAAGAGATATGTTTTTGGCCTGCTCCCAGCTCTCTTGGATCTTGTTTAAGATTGTGACTCGTGAATTTACAACGGGGGCTACAAAAGAACTGTTTGCTCGTTCCCACTTTTCAAGCACTTTAGGGTAAATGTCCTTTGCAAGACTGGCTGCTGGGTAGTTTCTCACATCCTCACCACTTTGTTCTCTTAGCAGTAGCCCATATTTCAGAACGTCTCGCAGAGTTGGGAGTTCAGAGGGCAACAACTCTCTACCAGTTCCAATTAGGTTGCTGATATGTGTGAATGTCCCCAGTCTTGTCCTCCTTTTAGAAGCCATTGTAGGTCAATTCCCACTGGTTAGGATGGTAGCACTGACGGACAAGTAATCTTCAGCACACTGATGAATATGTTTCAACCTGTGAAATAAGCAAAAACAACAGTGCATTATATATACAGCATATATAATTATTATAATAATAATTATTATATAATTCCACAAAAAAGTCAAAAAGTCACTATTTTTATGTAGCTTCTTACTAGTGATGTAGCGGATGTCATTTTTTTCACATCTGCGGATGCGGATGAGGATGTTTGATTTCAACATCCGCGGATGCGGATGTCTACATTTTCGTTATTTTTTAGGATATATTCGAGATTTGTTGTGTTTAACGTATATAATAAGTTATTATATAGAGAGAGCTGTAGCTATAATGTAGTATAATTGATTAATTGTACAATAATTGCTGTACTTTTCTCTGAACATATAAAATAATATCAAGCATCTAACTAATATAGAAATCAATTAGTGAATTCGTCTGCAAATAAATTCGTTATATTTTGTTGAGTTTCAGCCACAATTAGAAACCATAATTGTGTTACCAGGATGCGGGACGTGAACCCAACTCAAATGCACCCCACCGACCTCTTTCCCCAACCTCCTCCACCCTTATAGAAAGAGATCTTTAATTAGCTTGATAACTATTTATATTAAGTTTAAAGTTTTATTAGGCATATTTATAAATGAGTAATTAAAATAAAGTAAACTAAGATGTTCATCGTTTAATGTTCAAACTTAATTATAGGAAGGTTATGCTTAAGGAACATTAATTTTTCTGCCTTTTCTGCTGCCAGTCTGTTTCTCTTTTCATCATATATTAATCCAGCACTGCTAAATAATCTCTCGCTTGGTACGTTTGTTGGAGGACAGGCTAAATGTTTCCTTGCAAGTTTACTCAAGTATGGATAGATATTCTGCGTATTTTTCCACCAACTAATAGGATTGTCACATGCAGCCAGGCGTTTTTCTTGGTGATAGCTCTCGATCATTTTTACTACATCTTTTGACATCGTGTAGGTCTCGTCATTGCTGCTTGACTCAAGAAACTGAGAGACAGATTCTGTGATAGATTTGCTTGTTGAAGGTGTTGGTTCTGTCACTGAAACTTTTATTCTTTTGGTGGGTGGCGAAGCGACAGATTCAAGAGATTGAAGCTCTTCAACTGCTTTGCCAAGTGATGATTTAACTCGTTCTAATGTACTAGGTGAAAATAACTTAGCTTTGTAACGTGGATCTAAGTAGAGAGTAACTTCATACAAGAACAGCCTCTCAGCTTGTCGCTTGCATCACTTTTGCGCACAATGAACTAGTTCTATTAATATAGTAGAATTTCATAATTTCCGCTTATTAATGACGTCTTATCTCAACAGTCCACATCCGCACGACATCCGCAGTCCAAAGTGCGGATGCGGATGCGGATGCGAGAAAATGTGCGGATGTTCCGCGGATGCGGATGTGACCTACATTACTACTTCTTACCAAGCAAAACTAAATTATATTAAATTAACAAAAATATCTTTAGAATTCCTAAGTCATGCTGCAACTTTTTAGCACCCCTCATATTTGGAATTTGAAAGTTGAAAAATTCGACACACCCTATTGCCATATGATGTGGTAAACAGTAGCTCATTAGTTAATTTTGAGAAAAATTTAGACACTTTCATGAGTGAGAGAGATAGTTTGTAGATTGTAATGTATATACTGGTAGTGTTATATTCTTGCTTCAGTTATATAGGTTACTATGGCGGTAGTAAATAGTTGTATATTAATTGGCTGACTTGAGTTTGACATCTTGCAAGATTTTATTATTATTAAAAAATGTCACTCATGACTTGGATTACCTCAATAGGCTCGAGTGGCTTTGTATTTTCCAAATGAAGTGTAATGTAATGTAAATTCAAGTTGTAAATTTGAAATAAGATTAAAATTTTTGAAATGATCTTGAATATTCTTTATAATTCTTTCTAGTATCTGTCCTTCCAGTGATGTTAAACTAACAGGCCTATAATTTCCAACCTCTTCCTTACTACCCTTTTTGTAAGTGGGTACTACATTTGCTTTTTTCCATTCATCTGGTACAGTACTTCTGCATAATTAATTGACCTAGCAAACAAAATAGTTAGGACCTCAGATAAGCTTTCTTCCCCCTTCTCTGAGAATCCTAGCAAATACAGTATATTATCAGGTCCAGCAGCTTTATTTGACTTCAGTGTTATGAATCACTTACCTAACATCATCCTTCTTATATGAATATGATCAAGAATGCTTGAGTTTACAGAATCTAAAGAATTAAAATCAAAGTTATTTAAATTTTCTTCAGTAAAAACAGAGCTAAAATAATAATTAAAAATACCAACAATATCCTGATCTTTTTCAGGGGTGGTCAGAAAATAAGTTTACAGAGCATATAATTTTGTAACTAAAGGACCTACATTGATTATGTTTGTATCAGGTGAATTCATTAATTATTGTTGGCAACACTGCACATCGATTCAGCTGCCATCTACCGTACATTAGTTATATAAGTCAGTTGAACATGGTGGCTCAACTGGAATAGTACCCTGTCATTTCTGCAATGATATTCCAAGTCTGTCAGTGGTCAAGAATTTCTCAAGCACATTGTCACAGGAGAAGAGACATGGGTTCATCACCATACTCTGGAAACAAAATGTGCCAGCATGGAATGGAAACACCCTGGGTCCCTGTGACCAAAGAAGTTCAAGATTGTGAGGTCTGCTGGCAAAGTGATGGTTACTGTGTTTTGGGACCACAAAGGCATTTTGCTCACAGACTTCATGCAAAAAGGCACAACAATCAATGCAGCTGCATATTGTTCAACACTGGAACGTTTATGATCAACCATTAAACATAAACATCTTGGACTGCTCTGTAGGGCAGGGCACTATTCCAGTCAAGCTGCCATGTTCAACTAACTTATATAACCAATGTACTATAGATGGCAGCCAAATTGATGTGTAGTGTTGCCAACAATGATTAACGAAGTCACCTGATACAAACATAATTAATATAGGTCCTTTAGTTACGAAATTATACACCATGTAAACTTATTTTCTGACTGCTCCTCATGTTTCATTATGCCTTTTGCTCTTCCTACTCAAACTATTTAGCTTATTTATTAACTGCCTATAATTATCCAAGTCTAAAATACTATCACCATTGCCTTTAAATTTCCTGAATGCCCTTTTTTTTATTTTTAATCATTTTAGCTATTTCTTTATTCCACCACAATGGTTTCCAAATCTTATTTGTAACAGTTTTGAAAGGCATATATATTGTACATCCTCTAAAATTTCTTTAAATCTAGACCACATCTTAATAGTATTTTTATTGGCAAATTCATTATCCCACTTTACTGAGCCTAACATCTTAAATTTACTATAGTTACCCTTTGAGAAACAAGGGATTAGATAGTCATTATTGACTAGATCCTTATTTAATTCTATGTTAAAACATATGATCCAATGGTCACTATTTCCGAATGACTCCTACTGCAAGTTCCCTAATGAGTTTATGATTATTGGAAAGAACCAGATCTAAGATTGTTTAATCCCTAGTTGGTTTGTCTACAAACTGTGTTAGGAAACAGTCATTATAGCAGTAAATGAAGACGTTACCTTCTCAATTATTTCCCTCTAAAAGACTCCAGTCTATATGAGGCAGGTTGAAGTCTACCATAATTAATGTTCTAGCACTACAACCTATATTTATTTCTTGAACCATACTGTCATCAACTTCCTGTGTTTGGTTTGGAGGTCTGTAAAATGCACCTATCCAAATATACTCTTTGCTTGAAACAGATATCAACCTGAATTGATTCTACCCTATTGTCTAATTTAGTACTCTCATTCTGAACTGAAATTAAATAATTCTTAATGTATAAGACCAAACTACCACCCTGCCTATCCATTCTCTGATAAATATACATTGTATAACCATTTAACTCATACTCTGCTCTAGTGTCATTGAATGCTGCCTCACTAATCCAGACTATATCCAGATTTTTCACTAATCATATAACTAATTCATTTTTCTTATTCCTAAGACTACATGCATTTGTATAAAAATACTTCAACCCCTCACTTTTAACTGGTTCCCTACTTTTGGCTAGATAGCTGATATGTCTATTCCTGACATAATCTGTATCTAAGACTCTAACAGTATTAACTTTACCCATACCATACCCTACCCTGATGCTTTATGCCTTCTGTTGATCTAAAGTTATCTTTCAAAACCCCAAAGAACTCTCATTTTCCTCTAGAAGCCTCCTATATAAAGCAGTTCCCTTTCTACTAAGATGTAATCCATCCTTATTACAAAGCTCCCTTTTTTCATAAAAATTATCCCACAAATCTATGAACTGAACCCCTTCACTACATAGCATCCTAACTTTATCATTTAAAGCTAAAATTCAACTTGTAAACTTACCCCAACCCTTGGTAAAAAGTCCACACATAACACTTGTTCTGCCTATTATTTGAGGTTTCTATCAATTCTCTGTACCTCTGTTTAACTATACTGAATTTCTGTTCAACTTAAGTCTACCATCTTTATCCTTGTTTGTTAAATCATTTATACCTACATGAATTATTTATTACCTCAGTTTTCAGGCAACTTTTTCACTACCTCATTGACTTTATGTATTCCAGGAGGTAATATTTCTATTCTTCTACAGGTTTTCCTTCCCTTATTGCAAAATTCATTGTCCTGATTGCTAATAATAGTCCCCAACCATGGTAAATTCACACTGTACTGCTTCATCTAAATTTCCTAGTATCTGAAACCTGTTACTAGTTGCTACAACATAATTACTTTATATAGCTTTAACTCAGTCCCTCTTAAGTTTTGATTCCTCAAAAAAAAAATTGGGTTAATCTTCAGATGTAATCACATTAATTTCAAAAAAAAACTGGCCATAATCTACCTAACAATATAACACTTCTTTTGAGTGCTTTTTTTTTTTCTTTTCCTTAAGATTTACCAAAAATTGTTCACTACTTGTATTCCCTAAGCCAGTGGTTCTGAACCTAGAGTATGGTAGTTACATGAGGAAATCTTAGGGGTTATGCAATGGGGTCCTGGAAATATAACTTAATTTTATATATGATTAACAAATGGCCACAAGTCTCACATTTGTAAAGAAAGTAAAAATCCTCTATGCCTCTCAAAAATCCAGAAAATCCCTGGAAAGAGTTCAAGGGGTACAGACGAAGAAAAAGGTTCAGAAATGATGCTCTAATCCTTTTAATAACTTAAATGTTTCTATCATGTCTCTTTTCTTATAATGTTGAGAGTTTCAGCTTCCCACTCTTTCACTGTAAGATGTATTTGCCAAGGATAGTTCCAATTTTGTTGCCTGCCTCTGAACATTTTCTAATTCATCAATATCTCTTCTCAGTGTGATTAGATATTGATGTGTTTCTCCACTTTGATGCCTGCACTAATTAGTATTCATAGTACGGGTGCACCAGATATTGTGAAATATCCAGTATCCAGTATCTGGCAGGATATGGGTCATATCCGGCTGGATATGCTGGATATAGGCCAAGACATTAGAAAATTAACACCTGTATGAAAATCTGACATATGATAATAACACATTACAAATAATATTTTATATACAAAAAAAATGGAAAGCCCTCCAGGGTCCACCCCTAAACCAGTCCAGCAACACTTTTTATATTAAATCAATACAATATGATGACAAGAATAAGTAAAACATCTGTCCATCCTTAATGATTACAGTTCTATTAATAATCAGAGCTTTTTATAAAAATGTCTAGGCGTCAAATTTTTTAAAAAGAGTAAAATATTGCTAGACCCCTGCACTTGCTTTCCATTCTTTTTTCTCCTTTTTTTCCTTTATTTTCAAAACAATACAAAACATTACAAGCTTGACAAATGTAAAACAATACATTGAATACAATATAAAATGCCTGGAATGAAATCAATGAATGGAGGGCAGTATTGTGTAGGTCAGATGCCGCCATTCAGCCTGGAGGTCTTCAGAATAAAAAAAACTCAACAACAGTGATTTAGAACATTTTTCCATTGTGGTGCAGAAACAAAAGCATTTCTCCTCTTTTAGGCAATATTTGGGATCGCCTTGCTTCATAGATGTTTCCATATTCAGAAAACATTCTCTGAAAATACAGAGGATGCGGGTGTGCAGAGAAGCTTTGAAACAATAGTTTTAAGGAGAGGAAATTAGTCCTCCTGCTTCCAAATTTGAACTGGACAGCATTTCCTATCTACAAGAGGTTCAGATGCATATTGGTCTAACTCCCCTTAAATCAGTAGAACAGGAACAGTCTTTTTTTCAACCTTTCTTCTCTTGTAACTTACTTCCCCAGATTGCTCTCCTTTTGTGATCTCCATAAAACACGCTTCAAGAATGTCTTCTTCATCTTTCCTCTTTCGCATAGGAGAATTGGAATTTGAGCTTCTTTCGCTTCCACTTTCATTACCTTCACTTTCATTTTCATTAGAATCATTACCACCTTTGTCATTTTCAATACCTATGACTTCTTCAATCAGCCAGGATTTAGCCTGCTCTTTTTGATCTTGTTGAAAGAAAGATAACTTATACCGCGGATCTATTGCAGTCGCAGTCACATAAGCCCTGTTTTTCATTATGTTCAAAGACTTCCCATCATTACTCTCCAACAAGAAACACACTCGGAGAGAAGTCAGGAGTTCTCTCTCTGTCATTTGAACACTTTGGTCATCATGGCCAATCTTTGAAAGAAATCTTTGTAAAATACAAATGCTTGGGATTACGGAAGACAAAGTTGATTTTTCCAAACTCATTTTCTGAGTTAGTTGGAAGAATGGTTTTAATATTTTAAGGAGGTTTTGTATCAGTGTCCACTTGAAGGATGTGATGGTAGGTAATTCACTATGATCAGCCAAATACAGTTGCACTGGAATTTTTAATTTATATAATCCTTCTAGCATCAAATATGCACTGTTCCAACGTGTTGGGACATTTTGAACCAATAGGAGAGGCTCAAGATTTTGCTGCACTTGAATGTGTTTGAAATTGTTACAGGCCAAAGGAGAATGATTAAAGTGAGTTGCAAGGTGGTGACTTTTTGCAAGGATATCAATTACACTCCTCTGAACCATAATTTACCAGTTGGAGTAAATGAATGCTGCAGTGTATTGAAGGTATTTCAGCCAGGTCACTACCAAGAGCCATATTACTAGCTCCATCCCTCACCAATGAATTCCTCTTATTTGCATCAAGACCAACTATTCCACATAGAGTGAAACTTTTCAGATATATTCTTGCCAGTATGTGACCCTGAGAAATGAGAGGCATGTAGCACAGCATCGTATCTTTCAAAATCTTTACCTATCCAGTGACCTGATAATGATATAAAACTTTCTTGAGAGGTTGTGCATGCCCATATATCTGAAGAAAAGCTGACATGCTTTACTTCTTCCAGCTTCTGAGCAATTTTAGACTTGAACTCATTATAAAGACGAGGAATTGTAGTATCAGAGAAGTACCTTCTGCTCGGTAAGAGATATCTGGGTTGGAGGTAGGCCATTAGATCAATAAAACCATCACCTTCAACTAAAGTAAATGGCTGGTTGTCCAAAGCCATCATCATGCCAATTTTATGGTGAATCATCAAAGACCTGGAGTCAATGATGTCCCATATTTTTTTAGATGAAAAGCTTTCCTCTATTGAGATCTGCTTACTCATTTGGTTCATTTTCTTTTCTTTCAGAGTACTACTAGTAGAAGTTGATGGTCTAGCCCGTATTCTATCTTTGCCTATTTCCTTTGATTCAGTCGCAGCTATTCTTTTTTTGTCATTTTCGTTTTTGGCTTCAGCATACTCTTTTGGGTGATTAATCTTCAAATGATTATGAAGAGGTATTGTGCTAAAAGACTCTTGGCCACCTTTCTCCATCCCACGTTTGATAATCTTTTGGCAAATATTACACTTTGCAGTGATATCGCTAGGATCATTTATTGTATACAGTAACCACACAAAACTTGTCATGATTAATACTTAATAGTTTAATACAACACAAGAACCTGAAAGAGAACAAAACAATTAAACATCTGAATATACTTAGATATTATTTATCTTATATTTGGGGGGCGCTTGCCCCCAATGCAAAACAGAACATAGCAATATGAGTGTAAAAATAATATGGTACCTAATAATATATATCCAGCCAGATATCTGGCTGGATAGATATGGCCATATCCGGCATATCCGGTATCCGGCTGGATATGAAAAATTCATATCTGGTGCACCCCTAATTCATAGATCTCTTCCTCTCTTGAGTGTTGTTTAGCTTGAATCCATGTAATAATCAAACTTATTATTTCCTGTTCCACAGTGCATTACTTTACATTTGCTTTGTTAAAATGGAGCATCCAGTCTTTTGACCATTGTGTCAAATTGTGTCATTGCAATCTGATGTGGTCCTACTCTAATTTCACAGTATTATGAAGTTTGGTATCATCTGTAAACATTTTGACTGTGGACAAAATTTGGGTTGGTAAATCATTTGTGTATTGAATAAAAAGAATTGGACCAAGCATGAGCACTGGGGCACACCACTTTTTAAGAGTTTCCAGCTAGACTTCTGTTCATTTACTGATATGGTACACATTGTTCTCTATTAGTTAAATAGGCTTCAACATGGTTCAGTACAATGCCTTCTATTCCTATGCTTTTCATTGTGTATAATAGTCTTTGGTGAGGGACACTATCAAATGCCTTGCTGAAGTCAAGTTATATGATGTTGAAGGGGGGTCCCTTCTATCTATCATGGCTGTCCAATTCTCCACTGTCTCTAAGAGATTTGTCAGGTGTGATCTTCTGGCGTAAAAACTGTGCTGGGCATCCATTAAAACATTATTCTGTAGAAGGTACTCCATTATTCTTTCTTTTATTATTTTTTGAAATAGGTTTGTAGTTGGTAGGTTATGCTCTATCATCTTTTTTTATGTATTGCTGTTACTATTGTTTTCCAGTCTTGGGTAGTTTGGCACTACTAAAAGACCTGTTGAATGGCAATGTCAAGAGCTTTGCTAAATTCATGCAAGAACTACTATTTAAAAGATTCCCCTTTTTACCCAATTCATAAATTGATCCTAATTATTACATTACATTTGGAAATTGTGAAACCATTCAAGGCTATTGAGCTTATCCAAGTCAAAAATGATCTAAAATTATATTTTAGAAAATTTTGCAGTGTCACTTTCAAGTTTGGTTACAATTAACATAAACCTATTTATAGAGTTACCAAACTAGCCTACATAACTTTAAAATATACATAATTTACACAATTTACACACTTCCATTGAATTCTTCATATTTTATTATTTAATATAGCATAGCTACATATTATTTATATTCTAGACCAGTGGTCAATTTGAATTATTGGTACAGGAATACCTCTAAATTCATCATTAATTCGTTCCAGAATAACATGATGAAATATGAAATGATGAAATTTGAGGTAGATTATAACATGTTTCAATGAGAAAACATTTTACTGTATTATGTTATTAAACAGATTAATTAATCAAATTCTACTCATTTTTTGGCAAAATATAATATATTGTTGGTAAACAGTTGAATTTTGTCAATTTTGATCTTTTTTTTTTCACATTTTTTCAAAAAATGACATCTACAAATATGGATGATGGATTGCAAAACTATAGGTAGTAAAAGATTGATGACAAATCTGCGAAACAACAAAATTTGAAATGATGAATTTTGAGGTATTCCTGTAGTTTGATAATTGGTCAGTGTTCAAAATTTAAATCAAAATACACTATTTTCGGGATATTTTAAAATAAAAAACCTCTTCATGTAATAATAATTTATATATACTATATACAGTGGGCCCTTGTTGTTTGTGATTAATTGGGACAGAAAAATGTCACAAATTACAAAATTGCGAACAATGAGATCCATTTTCAATGTAAAATGGCTAATTGGTTCCAAAAGCTCAAGGATAGCAGCAGGGTTGTGGAGTCAGAGTCGTGGAGTTGGTTATTTTTGGGTGTAGTTGGAGTTGGAGTTGGTACAAATCTTAAAACTACATGCGTTTCCTTGAAATTTTCAATTGCACATGGTTTCTCAGAATTTTCTAGGTGTGAAACTGTGTGCATTTTCTCTGAACATCCACTTGATTAGAATGTCTTTTTAACCCTTTGTTGTATTTTCAGACCAATTGGACACATTAACTTAAATTATTTTTTTTACCTACCTAAATCTTAATAATACTTAGTGAGAAAAAATGCCTCTTTTATAACTTTGTATCCAGATGTACACGGTAGCAGATTATAATGGGGGCAAAGGGGCATTTGCCTCTGGCCCCAGATACTGACTGGCCCCAAGATGCTGACCAACCCCAAGAAACTATGTAAACACTATAATCTACCATTGAAATAATTGGTTGACCGTGAGGAAGAAAAAAAATTCTAGATTCCGCTTCTACAAAACCTAGTTTAGTATCCCATTTATGTGAACAAAGTATACATTTTCTGTAATCACATCTTTGTTTTTGTTTCATTTTCTGTTGATCAATCCCAGTCAGCTGATCACATCACTCATGTATGATGTATCTGGTAAAGAATTGTGTTTTTCTAGTTACACCAGCCCAAAAATATTCATTGCCTCCAGCCCTAACAATGCTTAATCCAGTCCTGGATGTACACATTAGGCCCAGTTTTTATTTTGTTCAATAGATGGCATGTGATTGATGATGTAATTAGCAATTTGAAGCGTGGTATGTGTGCAGAAGCCATTTTTTTTTCCAGTAAATGTTTACGTTATTTTCTAAGTTTTTTTTTTTAACAATATAACATCTGTTTAGGTTTTGTTTTCTTCTGCTGATTATAAAGCAGCATTTTACCAGGTTATTTTTTATCTAAGACTGCTTATATAATTTGTATAGGAGTTTATGCATAGTTCATATCCAATTGGACACAAAGTTACTAGAAGGTAAAAGTTTGTCAGGGAAAATTTCTGTATACATTTGGACACATTTAGCATAATTTCACATCTACAGAGCTCTTAAAAGTATATTTATAATATATACAGTAATATTATTGATGTGTGTATAATTTATTTAGTAAACTAATATAATATATATATATATATATGCACTGTTAGGTGTTAGCAGCTGTATTCACTAGACATAGCAGCTCAGATGAATTTCATCATCATTTGTACTATGTATTAAAGCTCTCAGCATAAATTTACTTTCCCTTCATTCAATTCAGATTCTGAAGATGAAGAATTCAATTTTGAAGAACATCTAGATGACCAGGAGCAGTCAAAGCTCCTGGTCAAAATTAGATTTGGAAAAAAGCGGAGAAAGGAGCCCGACTGTGCTAGCTAAATTCAAATTGGATTTTTCTCATGCACTGGGAGAGGTAGAAAAAATTGGCCGCACTGCAAAGTTGAAAGTGAAAGATGCAATACCCTGATACCCTGAGATTGTTCAAGATGCCACTCTGACTGTCACAGCATTGCCACCGACTCAAGTCAGCATGGAGCATTTGTTTTCTGCCCTCCGAATCATCAGATCTGACTTGAGAGCAGCAATGGAGGAGGACCTAACTGAAGCAATCCTGTTTCTGAGAAGAAATTCAGTTTAGGTATAAGAGTACAGTATATATATGTGGTTGTAAAGTATTCATGTATTGTACCATTTATTGCAGTTGCTTTTTTATATGCTGAACCATTTTGAAATAGTTTCAACTTTCATGTCTTATATTTTTATAATTTTATTATTTTATAACTATTAAATAACTTAGTTTTTATTTCATTTATTACTTTAGTTTTTATGGTATTTCAGGTCTTATATTTTTATTATTTTATAACTATTAAATAACTTTTTAGTTTTTATTATTGTATGAGGAAAGAATAATTAAAATTGAGATTTAAAAATTAAAACTATCGAAATTCATGGAAACTATTTATTTACCTACACCATACCTATACTATATAAGTATATATGCCATACAGTTAGTATATACTACAGTTGGAGTTGGACTTGTAAAGTTTCTGGAGTCGGAAACTTTTTTCACCGACTCCACAACCCTGGATAGCAGTGTAAAATATCCTTAAAATGCCAAAAAAGTTTTATTTTAATAAAATAAACATAAAAATAGCAAACAGTGATTTGCATCAAACACTAATAAAAACCAATAACGTTACTGTAATATTACATAAACAATGATAGTTTACATAAATAAAACTTTTTACTCTATGTAATATAAAGCAATATTATTACATAAACAATTATGTAAAGTAATAATATTTTATAAACAACTAAATAACACACTAAATATAGTACACTGGCATTGAAGAGCACAAAATGACACAACCTCATTCAGTGAAAGACACAGCTGAGGCAACTGAGGCTGCATCAACCAGCATGGGCAGTGTTGCAGATGCCACATGACAAAATCACGAATTTGTGGAATCATTCACGAATTTACTGAAACATGGTAGTAAAATGGGTCATCATGAATTTGCAAAATCACGAACAGAGTCCCTCATGAACAATGAGGGCCCACTGTACTACAGTTGACTCATGGGTCAGAGGTTGCCAACCACTGTTCTAGACTGAAAAAGTTTACAGAAATTAGGCCAGTTAATAGAACAGCAACATTGGCCCCAATGAATTTTCTTTTGTCCCATTTCAGACTTGCTACTACTACTATCCAATTTTCCTCAATTACACATTTTTAAATTTTTAAATTGTAGGTTAGACTATACATTAAAGTGCACTTAAATATAAATCATTACAGTGAACACTAACCCTTTATTAATATTTGTAAGTATATAAGTTACAAAAAGTACCATCATCCCCCTCTAGCAATGACCATTAACAGATTAAATCAACTGATATGTCACATCCCTATTTTTCAAAATTGTTTAAATATAGCAATGCAGGAAAGTAAATGATTTTTGTATGTAAAATTAATTAAGCCAGTGTAATCTTCAATTAAATTTGATGTGTTGCATACCATCATGTAGGTTATATTTTAACAATAGCATGGATACAGTAGGTAAATATATGTGCTGTATTATAAATATACAGGGTGTCCCATAAGTCTGGCATCATAGGAAAAAAATAAAAAAAGCAAAACAAAAGCTTTTATTTACAGAACGTGCTCAATATGTCCACCATTGTTTTCAATACACAAATTCAGACGTGATACCCAGTCAGCAAGCATACGGTGAATGATGTCAGGAGTAATGGTGTTACATGCCCCAATAATGCGCTGCCGCAAATGTTCAACACACCTAATTTTCTCTGTGTATACCAGCGCTTTCAAGTGGCCCTAGAGATAAAAAAAAATCTAGTGGCGTGAGATCCGGGATTCTGGTTGGCCAAACCACAGGCCCATGGCCGTAACTACCTATGAGGTCACCGAGGTCCGGACCTCGGTAATTATTTCCTAAAAAAAAAAAAGAGACAACCGTTCTCCGTGCAGCTTTAATAAAAGTATTTTTGCTAACAGGTCCCTTTGTACAGTATTTAATTATAGACAAGGGTTTTGTGTTTAGTGTATAGCTTGGGTTGTGTTTGTAGATGTCATTTTGGTCTGAATTTTGCTCGTCCCGCCACGCTCGAAAAAAATCTGGACCTCACTAATTTCTAAACCCTAGTTACGGCCCTGCACAGGCCCTCGACATCCTATCCAATGACCAGGGAATTGTTGGTACAGGTATTCCCTTACTTGGGTGCTGTAATGTGCGGGAGCGCCATCTTGCTGGAACCATGTTGAGAAATTTCCTTCTTCGTTTAAGACACTGGGAAATGCTTCTTCCTTGAGCATACGTAGGTAGGTGCCTCCAGTGACATGTTCATTGAAAAAGAGGGGGCCTATGATGCGATCCTTCCAAATGCCACACCATACCATCACCTGAGATGCACCTTGTTCCTTTGAAGAGGTATACCAGTGAGGGTTGTTTTGAGACCAGTAGCAGGTGTTCTGTCGATTTACTTAACCATTTCCATAAAAAAACAGCCTCGTCACTGAACAGAATGGTGGATGGGAAATTGGCATCCCGAGCATAAGAAAAATATGAATTATGGTTTGTAGAAATAGAAAAATATGAATTTCTCCTATGATGCCAGATTTATGGGACACCCTGTATGTACTGTACTGTAATATTAAGTTTTGGAGATAATCTGCCCAGTTCATATTTCAGGCCAAACTGGGTGACTCTTTACAATGGGTTTAGGTGGTCATTCTAGGTTGGTTAGTTATTTTCTACAACTTTTGGTCAGTCAAGTGTCCAAGAAATTTAATTTTTACTATAAAGCTTTTCATGTCTTAATTAAAAATAAGGCTAATTTATAGGGTCATTCCAGCTCAACTGGTACAGATTTCAGAAAGTTGGTCGGGTGACCATCTCCGATTTTCTTCAAATTTTCAGGGTTGATTCATACACCATTCAATAGCTTAAATCTAAAATTTTAGCTTCCTCAGTCAAAAACGTTTAATTTTATGGTCGCTTAAATGGCCCCCACCTTCGACAAAAAATGCCCATGTTGGGCTTGATCGGCCAATGCCTTCATTTTGAGAGGCCTTGAAAAGTGTCTTCTAATAGGAGTAGAAGCTTCAAATTTGTCATGCCAATACAACTTCTGGTGGGCTTTTCAATTTTGCAAGCAAAAAGGCTGTGGAACAAATAGTTTCTAAGTTACAAGGGCTTAAGTATGGCTCCATTTTGAAGCTTGCATCAATTCCTCCCACTTTTACGACTCTGCCATTTTCAAAAGTGTTAGTTCTACATCAATCACAGCTGTTTTAATACTCCTAATAGTCTCTATGGTTTGTAAATTTATGAGTGAAATAAAAAAATGACCAAAAAAGGATTTATTTCTATTTTTAAAAATTTCCAAAAGTTGATATTTTCACAAAATTTGCAAAATTAACATCAACTTTGGGACTTAATATAAAGGTGTCTGAAATTAGTCAGGGAGTTGATACTTCTAGTAAAGAAAGATACATATGTGTAAAAAAACATATATTAAGGAATAGATCTCAACTCAACTCCTTCATATAGTTTTGGTGATTCAAAGAAAAGTTTTTTTGTGAAAAATCTCAAATTTTTGCAAAATTTGTAAATTTTTAAATTTCTATTTATGACATTGAATTGTAATTTTACTTCCATTTTATTACTTATTAAGTTGATTTACAATTGTAATATGTAAATAAGTCTAAAACATACAAGAAATTTAATATGTCTGTCAAAACAACCAGCGACTCGAAGGGCTCTGGGTAGCTCATTTCGCTTTGTATATTCTTATAAATGTAAAACATGATGGTTAATCATTAATGTCCAGGCCTATTTTATAGATCATGATCTTTTATTTTCAGAAAATTTAACTAGAGCAATTAACTTAATTTTACTGCCTGTAATAATGGCTTATTCTAATCAAGAATCAAAGTGCAGCTTTGGTATGTACTTGGATGATCCATGTCATGAACACAGACTCACCAGGAAGGTGGGTATGTATACCTTACATGAGCTGACAGATGAAACAAGGAAACTGCTATTGTGGAGAACAAAAGCAACTGTAATCAACCCAAATAGTGCTACTGTATGCTACCACCATGAAAAAATGTTTGGAATGCATTACCAACAAATGCAACGTAGCTGCCAAGATCCATGGAGAAATCATCGAAAGAAGATAACAAGTAAGTAAATATAGGTACTAATATATTTATATTTCATAAAGAAGTTTATATTGTAAATTGTAACCTAAATTAGCTATTTAATTTTAATAGGGTAGGCTATATACTGTGCTACTGAATGCATATGTTTTGAATATTTTATACGAATAGCCTATAACCAAATGTTGAGGTTTTAAAATTATTTTCCAATGTGTTTAGAGTTTACATTACCCTACTTTATTTGCAGAATCACTACAAATTATTGACAAAGACATAGCAACTAGACTGAATCTGATACCAGGACAGAAACTTTGCTCAACATGCTTCTCTAGAGCCAAGACGATTGAAGATGAAAAAGACTCAGGTAGTGATGAATATGTTCCAGAAGAAATAGTTAAGGAGACATTTGACGAAACGTTAGGTTCACTAGAATGCTCACCCATTAAGTATGTAAGAGCAAGAGATCGAAAGTTTTACGCGAAAAGGAAACTAAAGCAAATTGAAACATCAACAAAATCAAAGCTGTCAAAAGTACTTCATATGAAGCCTAGCATTTTGGATGAGGAAGCGGAGAAACCTATAGAGAGTGAGGAAGAAAAGTGTTATCAGCATATGATAGAGGAACTGAAAGAAAAGTGTAAAACTAGTACCAGACAAGAAAAGATACAAATTCTAACACTCCTTCCAATTGGTAAAACCTGGTCCAGAGAAAGAATTATGAAAGAATTTGAAGTGTCAGCCAGAATGGTTAATGCTGTGAGGGCCTTAAAGAGAAAAGAAGGTATCCTTCCTATAATGAGAAATAAAAAGAGTAGCAAGGGTATAAGCGATGAAATAAAGGAAAGAGTGATAGAATTTTTCCAAAACAATGAATATACTAGAGAATGCCCTGGTAAAAAAGACTACAAATCAATAAAAACACCACAAGGGAAGGTTCACAAGCAGAAAATACTGTTGTTGACAAATATCAGAGAATTATATACGCTTTACAAAAATAAATATCCAAATGACAAAATCTCCAAATCAAAGTTTTTTGAACTGAGACCAAAATGGTGTATGGGTGTGGGGAGTAAAGGATCACACAATGTATGCATTTGTGAAATACACCAGAACTTTAAACTTTTATGTGAATCACTCCCCGTCAAAGTAGAATTAAGAGAGTTACTAGGGAAAATAGTCTGCAACACTGAAACCAGAAACTGCATGATTAATAACTGCAAAACATGTCCTGGTTTAAATGAATTACGGGATTGGCTTCTTACCATTTTTGAAAACAATGATTATGACATGGATGATGAGGTTTCCTTTAAGCAGTGGCTTCATACAGACCATACCCAACTGGTCACAATGACAAAAAGTGTTTCGAATGTAGTAGAAGACATATGTGAAAGTGCAAAAAAGTTGAAAGTACACCATTTCATAGCAAAAGCCCAATCAAAATATTTGTCCGACTGTAAAGAAAACCTCAATGATTCTACAGCATTAGTGCTTGTTGACTTCTCTGAAAACTATAGTTTTATAATTCAGGATGCCGTACAAGGGCATCACTGGGACAATACCCAGGCTACCTTGCATCCGGTAGTCTGCTATCAAAAAGTTGATGGTGAACTAAAAGTTACAAATTTTTGTGTAATATCAGATTCACTTACACACAACACAACTGCAGTTCATTCTTTTTTATGTGAAGCCTTGAAATTACTTAAAAGTCAGAATCCTAAACTAAAACATATTTGTTACTTTAGCGATGGCGCAGCAAGTCAATATAAAAACTATAAAAACATCATTAATTCAGTGTTACATGAAAAAGATTTCCAACTAACATGTGAATGGAACTTTTTTGCCACCTCTCACGGAAAGAGCCCCTGTGATGGTGTTGGTGGCACCGTCAAAAGGTTAGTTGCCCGGGCAAGTCTACAAGCAACAAGTAAAGGTCACATCACCAATCCAAAAGAGATGTTCGATTGGTGCAAATCTAATATTAATGGTATACAATTTCTGTACATTGATTCAGCTAAAATTGAGGAAAATGCTAATTTATTTGAGTTAGAAAAAAGGTATTCCTTAATTAAGACAATCCCAGGAACCCGTTCATATCACTGCTTTAGACCTTCATCAACAGGCATTAAACTGTACAAAATTTCTAGTGATGAAAATTTCTTTAACGTACAACTTTCCTTCCTCAATGCTACACAAGAAAATGTGGCTTACCAATATAAACCTGGTACATATGTGGCCTGTTTCTATGAAGGTGACTGGTTTGTTGGAAACATAGTTGAAGTGTGTGATACTGAGAAGGATCTATTAGTAAATTTCATGAAAAAGAATCCTTTTAAATGGCCTGAACAAGAGGACATTTGCTGGATTCCATTCCAACATGTTTTGTGTTCAATTGAACCACCTACAGTTGCTGGGAAAATGGGGAGACAGTACAAGTTATCAAATGATTGTTTATCTAAAATTGAGGAGTATTTTAAAAAAAGCCTAAGTAACTACAGACCTGTATCAAGCTGAATAATAAATTGCCAATTTATGGCTGTGAGGCCATGGAGTGTTGAAGACAATCAGACTTAAAGCCTGAGTACAATAATAAATTCCTGAGTCAGTGTCTAAACATAAGAGTTATTAGCTATATATAAGTTTACATACGAATTTACATAAAACAACACACATTAAAAAAAGAATATGAACTTATAGCCAATAATTCACATGCTTAAAAACTCAGGAATTCATTATTGTATATAGCTAAGTACTGTACACTTGTATTAAGGGAAGTAATACAACAAAGCTACTTAAATTTAAGGTTTTGTACTGAAAATGGTGGTTACTGCTAGTTTATCTGTACTAACTGCATAATTTAAATTACTAGGAAGTGCTTAAAGAGCAGTAGAACACGGTTCTACATGATTTACTTAGGTAGATCCAAGTATTGAGCCTACAAGCTGGTCCATCTGTTGTGTTAACTGCAAATGTAGTAATAATCTAGGTATATATTATGTCTTTTTTATGAGTAAAACTTATTTAGATAATTTAACATTTGTGAATTAACTTACCAAGTAATAAAATGGAAGTAGAATTACAATTCAATGTTGTAAAAAGAAATTTAAACATTTCAAAATTTTGAAAAAATTCAGAATTTTTCACAAAAAGTACTTTTCTTTGAATAGCCAAAACTATATGAAGGAGTTGAGTTGAGATCTATTCCTTAATATATGTTTTTGTACACATATGTATCTTTCTTTACTAGAAGTATCAACTCCCTGACTAATTTCGGACACCTTTATACAGGGTGTCCCAAAAGTCCCTATCTATTTTGTTGAAATAGGCTGAATTTCAAATGAATGTTTTAATGACATGATTGCGTGCACCTTTCTAGACAAATACATGCATTAGATTTCTGTTTTAATTATTTTTAAATTTTTAATTAATTTTTTCAGATCCATATCATTGGTGATGGATGTGCATGAACGCGTTATGACAGTAACATGTCGCATCAGAGGAATGAAATGTTGTGAAATTAGAGACTGATTCTCAAGAAGGTTTCATAAGCCTGGACCGACAGATAAAGCAATTCGTGAATTAGTGAACAAATTCAAAAGGACTGGATCTGTGCATGATGAAGGAAGAAGTGGACGCCCAAGAACTACAACAAAACACTGAATCTGTTCGCATAATGTTCGAAGACGATCAAAGAATGTCAGTTCGCCAAGCATCCCACAGATTAACCATACCCAAAACAACTGTTCACAGAATCTTGCGTTCGACGTTGAAGAAGAAGTGTTATCACATTCAGCTGTTACAAAGCTTACATGAGGAAGATTTTCCAAAAAGAGCAGCAATGTGTGCGAAACTGGTCGAACAAATCCAAAATAACAATTTAATGAACCACATTTTTAGCGATGAGGCAATTTTTCACACCTGTGGTAAAACCAATCAACATAATTGTCGCATGTGGGCTAATGAAAAGCCAACTGAGTTCACTGAATGGGAAAGAAACTCACCTAAAGTCAACATGTGGCTTGGAATGATGAAGTCTAAGATTTACGGGCCCTTTTTCTTTGCAGAGGCTACAGTGACAGGGCCTGTTTACTTTGATATGCTTCAAAATTTTCTAGAACCTCAACTTCTTGAAGATGGCATTCTCGACAATGTAGTCTTTCAGCAGGATGGGGCACCATGTCATTATGCCAGAATTGTTCAGACATACTTAAACGAGCGTTTTCCAAATCGTTGGATTGGACATGGGGGAAATAGGCCCTGGGCAGCGCGATCTTCGGATTTGACCCCATTGGATTTCTTTGCTTGGGGTTTCACTAAATCAGAGGTCTATCGCAGAAATATTCAAGATTTACCAGATCTGCGAGATCGCATTAAGCAAGCAGTTGAGAAAATAACCCCTGAAATGCTCAGAAATGTGTTCCACAATGCAGCTGACTGCTTTGAGATTTGCAGAGATACAGATGAAGCACATGTGGAAACTACTAATTAAAGATTTTAATGGTGTAATACTTGTAATTTGTATAGAAATACATCTGTATTCAGGTCAGTGTGACATTTATTTGAAATTCAGCCTATTTCAACAAAATAGATAGGGACTTTTGGGACACCCTGTATTAAGCCCAAAGTTGATGTTAATTTTGCAAATTTTGTGAAAATATCAACTTTTGGAAATTTTTAAAAATAAAAATAAATCCTTTTTTGGTTATTTTTTTATTTAACTCATAAATTTACAACCCATAGAGACTATTAGGAGTGTTAAAACAGCTGTGATTGATGTAGAACTAAAACTTTTGAAAATGGTAGAGTCGTAAAAGTGGGAGGAATTGATGCAAGCTTCAAAATGGAGCCATGTTTAAGCCCTTGTAACTCAGAAACTCTTTGTTCCACAGCCTTTTAGCTTGCAAAATTGAAAAGCCCACTAGAAGTTGTATTGGCATGACAAATTTGAAGCTTCTACTCCTATTAGAAGACACTTTTCAAGGCCTCTCAAAATGAAGGCATTGGCCGATCAAGCCCAACATGGGTATTTTTTGTCGAAGGTGGGGGCCATTTAAGCGACCATAAAATTAAAAGTTTTTGACTGAGGAAGCTAAAATTTTAGATTTAAGCTATTGAATGGTGTATGAATCAACCCTGAAAATTTGAAGAAAATTGGAGATGGTCACCCGACCAACTTTCTGAAATCTGTAATTAACTTAAATTGGGTAAACTATTAAGAAATTATGTATCTTAGAATTCGCAGAAAAGTATTTAAGTGCCCTTGTAAATTCTAGGCACAGTTTATAAACATTTGGTTGTAGGCCTTGTGTGTATTCGAAAGCCTCTTATTATTTTATAAAATATTAGATCCTCTAACATTTTCTTCATATGCATATTTGTTCCTTTGATTAGGCCTTAGGCTTCTTTTAAAATTATAGCCTAGTTTGTTAGGTTCTGTCAACTCTTAAAATGAGGATATTAATTTTGTGATAACTTGTTTAATAATGTGAATACATTTACATGTTTTTAAAGTAAGCATTAGGCTTAAATTTTCAGGCTTTGTTAGGGATCTGTTAGAGAATCAGGAAAAAAATGGAAGTAGCCTAATGAATTAGCTTTGTAGCTTTCTTTGAAGTTTTAGTTGTTATAGGCTTTTGGTAGGTGCCTTCAGTTTGGATTATAATTCTGAAGCTGGAGAATAATTTTTTTTTAATTTGGTAGCCCACTAGTAGCTAAAATAACTGCAGAATATGGCAACAGTTAAAACTCCTGCACAAAAAGTGATATTATGTGGGGAGTATGGAGTTGGAAAAAGTTCTTTATTTCGTCGGTTTGCAACAAATACATTTGTTACATCAACTGATAGAAAGTCAACTCTTGGTCTTGATCACTATGAACGAGTTTACATGGATGATGAGCATAGAGGAGTCAAGGTTGGTAATTTGTGTATAGTAAAACACTAGTGTAGAAACTAACATAAATCTGAAGACCTTTAAATTACAGATTTCATAGTAATTGCTGACAACTTGTACATTATATGAATATATACAAAGTACAGGAATACCTTGAAATTTGTCATTAATTCATTCCAGAATAACACAATGAAATACAAAATGACGAAATTTGAGGTAGATTATAACATGTTTCAATGAGAAAACATTTTACTGTATTATGTTATTAAACAGATTAATTAATCAAATTCTACTAATTTTTCGTCAAAATATAATACATTAAACGTTGGTAAATAGTTTAATTTCATCAATTTCGATAATTTTTTTCACATTTTAAAAAAAATGGCAAATCTGTGAATATGGATGATGGATTGAGGAACTATAGGTTGTAAAAGATTGATGACGAAATTTGAAATAACGAATTTTGAGGTATTCCTGTACCACAAAAAAATGTGTCCAATTTAAAAATTAAACTATAGGATAACCATACAAGATAGGCTTGAATAATAAAATGCATTGAGCTAGGAAAAGCCAAAATTTTTTACTGAACTTTTTTTTTCTTTTTTTTTTTGTTACAGGTTCAAAATACTTACATTAAACATACAACAAAGAATCTTTATCATTGAGAAGCAAATCAAAAGATACTTAGTAAGCTTAATTGAGGTATTTTGAACTCGTAACCTATAAAACTTGGGGTTATTTAATAAAAAAAAAAATTACATTTGCCTGCTAAATGTACCGTATTTTATTATTTATTCCTATCTTTTATGGTTATCCTGTATTTTCATTTTAAAATTGTGTGTATTTTTAGCTGCACTGTGTATATAACCAATTCTTACAGATTAGCTTTCTCACATTGTTTTCACTGTTATTTAAGTAAATGCTGCTGATGAGTATAGACTTCATTTAGATTTTTATTTTTAATTTTTCTAATCTTTAAATATGTTCAGATTCAACTCTGGGACACGGGTGGGATGGAACGTGTTGCGAGTATAACTTCATCCTACTACAAGTTTGCGGAGGCAGCTATTTTGGTATTTGCTTTGGATAGTCCAGATTCTTTCAATATTCTCTCTCAGCATCTACTTGATATTGTAACCTACGCAGAAAATGCAAAAATATTTCTCTGTGGAAATAAGTATGATCTCAAAAACCAAATAAATGTTACAGATGCAGACATGGAGAACTTTTGGTAAGATTTAGGAATAAGGCTTTTTTACTGTACAACAACATTTAGGTTGTACGGTAGACAGTAGGCACTAGAATTTGTTCCTTTGTAGTCATAGGCTTTGTTATTAGACAGTAATTTGTATTTTATAAATGGCGCAAAATGTGTTTCACTTCCAAGGTTCAGGAATTTTTGTAGTATTAATAAGTGTGGTCAGAGTATATACAGGATCCCCAAGAAAGGACTGAAATAAAATAAAATATAAATCTTAAATTGGTGTATTTTCAAGAAAACTCAGCAGCAACTGATTGAGGAAGTTGTAGTTTTATTGAGAGTTGGTTTGTTTTGATATCTGCACAATTTGTTGCTCAGCAGATGTTTAATCTGTACTCATAGGCAGATCCAGAGAGGGTGCCAGGGGGCTTAATTTGGAGGCCCCCATACATCCTGGCTAAATGGAATTAGGTAAAATGTTTGAATGCTTATGTCCACGTTGCTTCAATTAAGACCCCTGGCTCCCCCTCTGGATCTGCCTATGGGTAATTCCAGGACAGATCAACCAATAAAACTGGAAAAAAACACAGCCACCTCTCCAATTTTGCTGAAACCTGGTACAGGGGTAGATTTTGGCCAAAAAATATGATTCCCAAGTTTTTAGCTTGATCTGACCAATGGTTCAAAAGTTATGAGGGACATCATTTTGAGGTGAAGCGTTGACCTCATATTTTTCAAACTGCCATAACTTTCCTCCTGTTGGTCATAGCCCTATAAAAGTATACATGTTTGGAATCAAAATGACCTGTAGATTCCAAAAATGACATCGTTTTTGATGTAGGATGAAAAATAAATTTTTTACTTATAAATGAATATTTGAGGTCATCATATGACCTCTTGGATACTGAATTTCAGAAAAATTCATTGATGAGAAAAATGTTCCCCTATCATTTATCTATCATTATCAGCTTTATAAAGTTTGTGTATAGTCCATTATACATGTCAAAACACAATTTAAGTAATACTAACTTCCTGTATTTTTTTACTATAAACATCTAATTTTGCCTCATTTCATGATCTAGACATCCTGAGAGCTAGATAGCTATAGGTGCTTGAATATAGAGAGTCCTGTACTGTCATATATTCCTTATTTTGCAGTGCTACAGTGAAGGAACCTGCTTATAAATATAGTGTAGTACCTTATTATGAAATGCCTCAGAATATGAAATTTTGCTCTGATCCTCTGAAGAAACATAAAAATTTTTTTTTTTTTAAAGTGTAAGGAAAGTTAAGGAGGACATTATTCTTAGAAGTCTTGGACTATTAAAAGATGATGACCTATTATGTGTAAATTGTCTAAAATTAATATCAAAGGAACCAGGTCTTCTTAAGCAAACAGCAGTGGAAGCCATTTCACCAATGGAAATCAGTGAAGATTCATGTGCCTCATCTGACTCAAGTCTCTCCAATCCACAATTAATGACTCCTTCAAAGCATCTAGACAGCTTTCCAAAGAAAGACATACTTCATGACAATATACTTCCCTACTTGGATGAAAGTCCAATAAAAACAAGTAAGGCTATTTTGATGCAAATAAAAATATATACACATACATATATATACATATATATATATATATATATATATATATAGCTATAATGATTAAATAAAAAACATTTGTACAATGAATGATATTTATTATAAATTGACATATTATTTATTCCATGAATATTACAGTTTACTTGTATAACTAACACACTTTATATTTATATTGCTTACAGCTGGTATGACATCATCAAAAGCCAAAACAAGGAACCTCCAAACTTTTGAAGACAACAGAAAAAATCAAGAGAAGTATATATAGAATCTGCATATGGAGTAGAACTTCCAGAAGCTGGTCCATCAACAAGTTCCCACCATGACAAAAAGAATTCTGAATTACATAAGTAAGTATCACTTAAATTAATTTAGGTACTATATATATTATATATATTTATATATATATTGTTATACATACCGTATATGATTAGGCCTATCTAAAGTAACTTTAAGGTATCACCAATTAACGCAATGAAACTATCCACTTCGGGATATGTTTAGAATTTTTATATTTTATGACTAGCTAGTTAGAAATCTTTTTAATAAAAGTTTTCTAAAAATTGCAGGTATGAACTTCTCATGAGGGAGCTCAAGGATAAGTTCAACACCACACAAAACAGCAAGCTAAAACTTCAAATTTTATCACTGTCACCATTTACAATAGGTAAAACATCAACATTCTTTGGAACATCAACTTACATGGTAAAAAAAAGTTGCCGTCTGAAAAGTGAACATGGAGTACTACCTGAAATCCCATCAATGAGTAAAGGCAAAGTAATTACAAATGAGACAAAAGTGAAAGTGAGAAATTTTTATGAATTAGATGAATATAGCCATCAATGTCCTGGAATGAAAGACTGCAAAGTTGTAATTAATGAAGGAGGAGAAAAGATAAAGATGCAAAAGCGTTTAATACTTTGTAATTTGTGAGAGCTCTATGCAGAATTTACTAAGGATTCAAATAATCCTCATATTGGATTTAGTAGTTTTGCCAGTCTTCGTCGTGCTTGGTGTATCCTCGCAGGTAGCAGTGATACACATTCAGTTTGTGTCTGTACATATCATCAGAATCCCAAACTGCAGCTTGCAGCTCTTGGAGTGAGACAGCTAGAATATTCACAGCTGATGGCTGCTTCAGTTTGTGACATCAACAATGAAGATTGTATGATGCATAAGTGCCAAAACTGCCCATGCGAACAGGGTGTCAAGGCCTTGTTGGAGGGATTAGATGCTATGGAGACTCTACCAGAAGAAATTCATTATAAGCAATGCAGGGGCGGATCCAGGAATTTAAGCAGAGGGGGGTCCAGTCTTGGTGGGGCTTGTTACTGATATGTCCTCGGCTGAAGGCCAAGGACGCGTGAACGAAGTGAGTGCCAGGGGGGGTGTCCCCCACTCAGTAGGAAATTTTCATATTTGAAGATAGCTTTAGATGGATTTGAAGTATATTCCCGTTATCAAAATCCTGCTTGTTCACACACCCAGGCCAGGTCTGAAATGTCTCAGGATCGGACATAAACTTTTTTTTCTTTATTCTTTTTAAGGAAATTAATTTTGTGGCAACCGGGATACATGTACCTTAAGCCATTTTAAGTCTTCAGGTCTTATTTTTCATATATAGGAGCAAACAAACGCAATCGAAAAATCGTTGGTCACCGTGAGCAGGGGGGGGTCCGGACCCCCTCGACCCCCCCCTGGATCCGCGCCTGGCAATGGGTGACAGTGGATTGCTGTTCACTGAGGGAAAAAGTTGAGAATTTATATGATTTCATAGAATCATTAAGTAAGAGCATTTCTAATCTCACAAGGCATCATTTTACAAGTAAACACCAGCAGAATATTTACAAAATTTAAAAAATAACCTTCCATTGCATGAAGGGTGCTTAGTAGATTTTGCAGAGAACTGTTCATTCATTGTCCAGGATGCAGCACAAGGATTTCATTGGGAAAACTCTCAATGCACAGTACACCCATTTGTGTTTTACTGGAAACAATCTGATCCCGTCTGTCATCAGAGTTATTGCTTCATTTCAGATTCATTGAAACATAATACAGTGATGGTGTACTCTTTTCTCCAAGAGCTAATACCTGTTATTCGTGCAGAACATCCAACTCTGACAAAAATTCACTATTTTACTGATGGATGTGCTGTTCAGTATAAGAACAAATTCAATTTCTTGAACCTTTGCCATCACAGAGCTGACTTTGGGATTGATGCTGAGTGGCATTTTTTTGCTACATCACATGGCAAAAATGCATGTGATGGAATTGGAGGTACTGTCAAGAGAGCAGCAGCAAAAGCAAGCTTACAAAGACATGTTGAAAAACAAATTTTAACAGCTGAAGACATGTACCAGTTTTGTTCCAATGAAATGAAGTCTTTAATAAAATTTTTGTATGTGTCATCAATGAAAATGAAGGAGATCGAAGAGAGATTAGAGCAGCTCTTCAGCCCTTCAATCAAGTCAATTGCAGGTACCCTAAAACTTCACAGATTTGTACCTATGTCAATGGATAGCTTAATGGTTTACCCCCTCTCTCAGAGTGCCAAAGGAGAGCTCAAAAGCCTACTGAAGGATATTGGCACTCAGTCTGGTAGTGAAGAGGGCAGCAGTCTTCAGGGAAACACATGCATTGAAGTGAAAGTTGGGTGTTTTGTTGGATGTATATATGGACAAGAACTGTGGTTTGGGCTGGTAAAAGACTGATGCTGAATATGAAGATTACATTATCAATTTCCTGCATCCCCCAGGCATTGCCCCATCATATACATTCCCAACCATAGAAGATAGTTGCCCAGTGCCAGCAAACAATATCCTTGGAGCAGTACAGGCAGGACTAAGAGGAGGAACACGTATCCAGTATATTTTCCCAGCAGAAGATATGGAAAACTTTGCAAAGGAGCATATAAATAGATTAACCTAAATTTTACTGTGTATATGTACATATGTAGGACGTTAATTACTGTGATGTTATCCTTGTATAATATGGAGTCATTATATATGTATTACCTATTACTTTTTTCTTTAAGTAATGTTCAACTGTTTTGATAACTTTTATATTGTATTCATTAATAAAGGTGATTGGAAGTTTCCCCATAGCAACAGCCAGTTTAATCAAAGTTGTCTGATGAGTCTTGTGGCAGAGATGAAATGGGGGATATTTATTTTTGTTTAAATACCTAATACATAACAATGCATTAAGAAGCAAAATATATATATATATATATATATATATTATATATATATATATATATATATATATATATATATAACATACAGGGTGGGCGGAAAGTAGCTCCCTATTTTGGATTGGTAAAAAAATACGTATATTATCCATTTATTTCAGAAGAAATAATATGAAAAGGTAGGCATACATGGTAGGTTTTCTCTAAAATTCAATGTGGGCTCCAACTCTTTCCACCAGCTTCTGGAGCTGCCCAGGAATGGCGTCCACTGACTTTAGCAGGAACTCCGGCGGGATGGAGGACATGACTTCCCAAATTCGGTCCTCCAGTTCTTCCAATGTCCTCGGTTTGGTGCGGTAGACTTCTTCCTTTACCCACCCCCAAAGAAAGAAGTCGCACGGTGTCAAGTCGGGGCTCCTGGCTGGCCATTGATGTGGACCACGACGACCCATCCAACGCCCAGGGAAGTGGGCATCCAGCCACTCACGGACAACAAGAGCGAAGTGCGGAGGGGCGCCATCTTGCATAAATATCAGATCGTCGATGTTCTCCCATGTGCTGACAACTGGCCAGACCTCGTTTCGCAACATAGCAGGGTACCGCTCAGCATTCATGGTGTTGTGCAGAAGGAACGGGCCCACAACCTGATCTGAGGTCATACCACACCACACCGTTACACTGAACCGATTCTGCCGTTTTTCAGCGGTAACCGTGCAACTTCTTTCTTTGGGGGTGGGTAAAGGAAGAAGTCTACCGCACCAAACCGAGGACATTGGAAGAACTGGAGGACCGAATTCGGGAAGTCATGTCCTCCATCCCGCCGGAGTTCCTGCTAAAGTCAGTGGACGCCATTCCTGGGCGGCTCCAGAAGCTGGTGGAAAGAGTTGGAGCCCACATTGAATTTTAGAGAAAACATACCATGTATGCCTACCTTTTCATATTATTTCTTCTGAAATAAATGGATAATATACATATTTTTTTACCAATCCAAAATAGGGAGCTACTTTCCGCCCACCCTGTATATATATATAATATATATACTGGTCAAAAAAAGAAACGCAATTTTTGAGATTTATTAATAAACATGAGGACTCAGTATATAGTAAATGATTCTTTAACATAACAAACAGTCAATAACACGTATGGCCACCCCTAGCCACAATGCAGGCTTGGAGTCTGGCCCTCATCGACCTCAACAGTCTCTGCAGGAAAGCAACAGGGATGGCCCTCCACTCTTCAATAATTGCATTGGTCAGTTCCCTGATGTTCTGCGGCTGATGCTGACGTCTGCGAACTCGCCGTTCAAGTTCATCCCATGCGTGCTCTATCGGTGACATGTCTGGGCTGAAGGCTGGCCATGGTAAGGTCTGCACCTGTTGTCCCTGCAGGTACGCCTGCACTATCCTGGCTGCATGAGGTCTGGCATTGTCCTGTTGCAGGAGCACCAATTCTGGATGTTGCCTCATGAATGGAAGGACATGTGGGTGAAGAATCTCATCCCTGTAGCGCTGGGCAGTCAGAGCTGATAGGCCCACGATAGGCCCATTGCAGGCGTCGTTGTCTTCTTGCATCAGTGAGAAAAGGACTTCTGTAAGGCCTGCGGGATCGGAGTCCTGCATTACGGAGTCGGTTTCTGACGGTCTGGTCACAAATTCTGTTGTTGTGGATACCAGGTGTCTCTGGCTGTCTGACGAGCATTCCACTGCCGATGACGCAAGTGCTGCAGTACAATGTGGCGATCCTGGCATTGGGTCATCACACGAGGTCGCCCACGTCTTGGTAGGTCCTGAACACTTCCTGTGGCATTGTACCGTCTAACAAGCCTAGAGATTGTGCTGGGATGCACATGCATTCGTTGTGCAACTTGGACAGCAGACATGCCTGCATCCAACATGCCCAAGGCACGACCTCTGTTGACCTCTGAGAGTCGTGGCATGCCTCAATCACGGGAAAAAGTTTGGTTTTCTCAATGGGCAGTGTGTATTCTGTGAAGTCAAAGAAAAAATGCATGCCTTCATAAAGAATACATTCAATTTAATCTCTGTTTATTGTTTGTAACAAAATGGCGTCTTAGCCAGGATTAGTCAGGTTTAAAAACATGCACTAAGTGGCTTTAAAAGATTTGAACAAACATTTAACCATAATCTTGAAACTGTGATAATACCACTAACAACTTAAATTTTACACCATATGCAAGCTAATTGCGTTTCTTTTTTTGACCAGTATATATATATATATATATATAATATATATATGAATAGAAACGACATAAGTATTAAGGAACGTTTCTGCACACGAGGAGGAGAGATAACGAAATAATGAAAAATGAGGCGAACCGCCTGGGAATCGAACCCAGGGCCTTCCAATTGCCGGTCGGACGCTCTACCATTATGCTACGGACCTCACTCAATCACAAATCGAAATTCTCCCAAATAGGGCAGAAACCAATGCCCTCAGAGAGCACCCTCGCAAATCGTGAATATTTTGCATATATATATATATATATTATATATAATAATATATATATATATATTATATATATATATCATGTGTAGCACTCTTTATATACTTCTCTATATTCAAGCACCTATAGCTATCTAGCTCTCAGGATGTCTAGATCATGAAATGAGGCAAAATTAGATTTTATAGTAAAAAAATACAGGAAGTTAGTATTACTTAAATTGTGTTTTGACATGTATAATGGCCTATACACAAACTTTTTAAAGCTGATAATAATAGATAAATGATAGGGGAACATTTTTCTCATTAATGAATTTTTCTGAAATTCAGTATCCGAGAGGTCAAATGATGACCTCAAATATTCATTTATAAGTAAAATTTTTATTTTTCATCCTACCTCAAAAACGATGTCATTTTTGGAATCTACAGATAATGCTGATTCCAAATATGTATACTTTTATAGGGCTATGACCAACAGGAGGAACATTATGGCAGTTTGAAAAATGTGAGGTCACTGCTTGACCTCAAAATGACGTTGCTCATAACTTTTGAACCGATGGTCAGATCAAGCTAAAAACTTGGGAATCATATTTTGTGGCCAAAATCTACCCCTGTACCAAGTTTCAGCAAAATTGAAGAGGTGGTGGTGGTGTCCATTGGTTGATCTGTTCTGGAATTACCCCTATATCTGTATTTACTCTCTTGTCAGGTATAGCATATTGAGTGAATTGTTGTTAATAGCTGCAACAGTTGTCACTTCCCCTTTGTACATATTTTTCACCTAACTTCATAAGAAAAAAAGAAATTAATGGGATGTCTGGTGATTCTGGTGTCCAAGCAATGGGTCCACCCCTCCCCTTCTAGCTGTTTACATTAGGAAGTATTTGTTTAAAAATGTTCTCATATTGTTGCTGTAGTGTGCCAGTACCTCATCTTAAAAAATTGGTCCTTCAGGCAGTTATGGTACTGCAGAGTTTCTTAGCATATCTTCTTATGTTGTTGTTATTGTTATTGTTGTTGTTGTTGTTTAGCCCACCCTGATTGAGCAAGCTGGCAGTAAGCAGGTAACTGATCACCCTCTCTGGAGTGGACCAGAGGTTCAGCGCACTAGTGATGTTGTGTTGTGTTCATTGTTGTGCTAGAGCGGTACAGTCTGTCATAATGTGTTCAATTGTTTGTGGTGTGTCCTGGCACAGGTGGCAGGTGTCGTCTATGGAGTTGTCTAGTCTGTGTTTATATGTCCGTAAGTTGGGGTGATGTCCACATCGGAATCATGCTAAGTTAACTCGATCCGATCTGCTCAGGCTGATCTCTGACCTGTTAATGGGTGGCGGCTTCGCACCTAGGACCGCATTTGGACCGAGTCGTGTCAGTGCTTTGTGGGTTAGGTGTGTGTGTGTGTGTTTTCTGTACTGTGTGATGTCTGTGGGGCGTGGTATGGAATGGAGTATTTGGTTATAATATATCTCTGGTGTTACCTTAATGGTGCAAGGTGTCGGTGTATAATTGTACATGTAGTTGCAAGGGTGTTGTGGGTTAGTTGTCGCTGCTGCCATGAATTGTGTTCTCATCATGTCTAAATGTTCCCTAACTTTCAGTATTTTTGTTTCTGCGGTGTTCTATTGGTGTTGTTTGAGTGCATCCTGTAATGATACGAAGTGCGTTGTTTTGTATTGTCTGTAAGGTGTTTGTGTGTGTGTGTGTGAGATAATGGGTGCCCAGCATGGGCTAGCATAGTCCATAACTGAGTGAATATATTGTTTGTATACAAGTGATGTTGTTTCCTGCTGGTGTCCAAAGTTTGTGCCTGTAAGTACCCTAAGTGTGTTAAGTCTTGATGTACATTTGTTTTTAATGTCGTGAATATGGTTTGCAAAAGATAATGTGTTGTATGTGACCCCAAGTATTTTGGTCCTGTGAGTGTGTGGAATGTTGTTGGTGTTTAGTGTAAGTTGTGGGTTTATCTGATATTCTTTTGTGTTGCTTGTAAGCAAGGTGATTGTTGATTTTGTGGGCACTACTTTGAGTCTATTGTGTGTGAGCCAGTCTTGTATACTGTTTATGTATGTTTGTAGGTTATTTGTAGTGGGGTCATTCCAGCTCAACTGATACAGATTTCAGAAAGTTGGTCGGGTGACCATCTCCGATTTTCTATAAATTTTCAGGGTTGATTCATACACCATTCAATAGCTTAAATCTAAAATTTTAGCTTCCTCAGTCAAAAACGTTTAATTTTATGGTCGCTTAAATGGCCCCCACCTTTGACAAAAAATGCCCATGTTGGGCTTGATCGGCCAATGCCTTCATTTTGAGAGGCCTTGAAAAGTGTCTTCTAATAGGAGTAGAAGCTTCAAATTTGTCATGCCAATACAACTTCTGGTGGGCTTTTCAATTTTGCAAGCTAAAAGGCTGTGGAACAAATAGTTTCTGAGTTACAAGGGCTTAAACATGGCTCCATTTTGAAGCTTGCATCAATTCCTCCCACTTTTACGACTACCATTTTCAAAAGTTTTAGTTCTACATCAATCACAGCTGTTTTAATACTCCTAATAGTCTCTATGGGTTGTAAATTTATGAGTGAAATAAAAAAATAACCAAAAAAGGATTTATTTTTATTTTTAAAAATTTCCAAAAGTTGATATTTTCACAAAATTTGCAAAATTAACATCAACTTTGGGGCTTAATATAAAGGTGTCCGATAGTCAGGGAGTTGATACTTCTAGTAAAGAAAGATACATATGGGTCATTCTCTGTCAGATCAACCAAAAAAAATTGAAATTAACACCCTCATCTCTCATATTTTGCTGAAATTTGGTTTATAGGGAGTTTGTGAGCCCTGAATCCATTTCTGAAATTATAAGGTCAATCCGACCAACGGTTCAAGAGATATGACCTCGGGCAATTTGAGGTCACTCGCGAGGTTACTAACATTTGGTGAGCCATAACTTGGGTAATAATTGTCATAATTATATAAAAGTATATATATTTAGAATCAGAAAACGACAAGGAATCCAAATATGCAAGTTTTAGAACTCTAGGTTGAAAAATAAAAAAGTTACACTGTAACCAAAATTTGAGGTCACGATTTGACCTCTGGGGTATCAAATGAGAATTTTTTTTTAAATGTAAAAAATGAAGGCATAGGCATTGGCTATTAGAATCAGCAAAAAAAATTTGTTTATGTTAGTATTTTTCATGTAACTAACATATAAGTGAACACCATATTCATAAGTTGTGCGTCAATTCTACCTATTTTTTCACACTTAAGCTCATAATTTGACCTATAGAAATTAAAATTACATTTTTTATAGATATAAAAAACAAAGTCAGAGTTCTTGACTAATAGAAACAATCATAAAAAGTTTGTTTATGTTGGTACTTTTCATGTAACTAACTTATAAGTGAACACCATATTTATAAATTGCTTGTCATTTCAAGGAATTTTTATATCTTAGCTATCAATTTGACCTCAAGCTCCAAGAATTTAATAAAAATTGTATTTCACTGCTAATCTACACTGGCAATAATAGTTATAATAGTGAAAGGGGAAGACTAAGCTCACATGTAGCCTAAACAAACCTGTTGAAACATGTTGCTACTTGTCTAAGTGCAGAATCAACACAGATAGTTGCAAAATTCCTTGTCTACAGGTTAGTACAGTTCCAGCCAGCACTGTGGGTGGCTGGTGGGTATGGTGTTTTAATGAGCCTCAGAGACTATCAAGGCCTAAAAATTAAGTGTGTATAGCTATATATTTTCTAAAAAATATATATTACCTAATTGTAAATCCTATATCTTTACAGATCAAATACAATGGTTCGGCACTTGAAATACTGCCAGGACCCTATTCAAAAACACAAGAAACGCATAACAATCAATCTTAGAAAAGTGACTGATTTACTTGTTGAAAAATGTGCTGGAAGAGTGAAAAAAGACTCATTGTTGTGTGTGAACTGCTGGACACTGATAATGAAAAACCCCACTATACTTAGTACCACTGAAAACAACGAGTCTGAGCAGGATTCAAATGAATCATCTACTATCAGTGGCTTGAGTAACATCTCTTCAATTCAAGATCTGGACAATGACAGTGATTGCTTGATAAGGAAAATCCTTCAACTTCAGTTGAACCAGTTCTAGCATTTCTGGACCAAACACCAGTTAAAAAAAGTAAGTAATAAATTAATATAATAACTTATACTTTACTACAAGGTCTGTTTGATCTACTATATAGCCAATTATATAGCATTTAAGGTACTATAATTAATATTTAATTACTAATATTCAGGTGTGTGAAACCTTTTTTTCTGTTCTTTTCAGAAGGGCTGTCATTAAGCCAGAAAAAGCGCAAGGCTCGTGGTAAGCTATCATCTGCTCAGAAACACCTGAAGGAGAGGCTAGAACTCAGTTATGGTGTTCAAATTACCGAGGAGGTAAGTGATACTTCAAAACCTGAAACTAAATCTGAAAAACATCTAGACAAATTAATGAATGAATTGAAACAGTCATTCCTGGAGAGCAAATGTCACCATCACAAACTACAATATTGACACTCTCACCATACACAATTGAAAAAACAGCTAGTTTCTTTCAAACTACAACATACATGGTGAAAAGAAGCCGTTCACTTAAATCAGAACATGGAATCCTTCCGAAGATTCCACTAATGAGCAAAGGAAAAGTGATATCTGAAGAACACAAAGATATAGTTAGAAGATTCTATGAGTCAGAAGAGGTTAGTCGTATGTGTCCTGGCCAAAAGGATTGCGTGAAAGTTATCAGTGCTGAAGGTGCAATGAAGGTGCAAAAACGATTGGTCCTCGGGAATTTAAGAGAGATGTTTGAACTATATAAAAATGATGAAAAGAATCCCAAAATAGGATTTTCCACATTTGCAAAATTACGGCCATCATATTGTGTGCTTGCCGGTAGTGGTGGGACTCATTCTGTCTGTGTCTGCACATACCATCAAAATCCAAAATTGCAGCTGGCTGCATTGGGAGAAAGAGGTCTTTCATACAAGGATCTTATGGATTACAGTGTCTGCAGTACAGAAAGAGAGACTTGCATGATGCAACTTTGCAATGATTGCCCAAGAGAAGAGGGTGTCCTGGATTTTCTTGAGTTACTTGACAGTGTGAAATCAGCTCCAAATGAAATATCTTACAAGCAATGGGTGACTGTTGACCATTGTACAATGGTTGATAAGGTGGAGCCACTTCATGAATACTTATCATCCCTAAGCATGAAAATATCCGCATGGTTCATCATCACTTTGTTGCTCAGCAACAATCACAGTACTTCAAGCAGTTGAAAGAAACACTACCACCTCAGAGCGAGGTAGTTATAGTAGGTGATTTCTCTGAGAATTATTCTTTCATTGTCCAGGATGCTGCCCAAGGGTTTCACTGGGACAATTCACAGTGTACAGTTCACCCTTTTGTCATCTATTATAGATCATCTGCAGACCAGGAACTTAGCCATTTTAGTGTCTGTTTCTTATCTGCATCACTAAAACACAACACTATAATGGTTTACTCATTCATATTGAAGCTTATGACATATGTTAAATTCAGATGCCCACAATTGAAGAAGGTGCACTATTTCTCAGATGGATGTGCTGGCCAATATAAGAACAGATACAACTTCACAAATCTCTGTTACCATGAAGAGGATTTTGGTCTGTCTTGTGAATGGCACTTCTTTGCTACATCCCATGGCAAAAATGCATGTGATGGGATTGGAGGAACAGTGAAAAGAGCTACTGCTCGTGCCAGTTTGCAGAGAACTACAGAGAGGCAAATTCTTACACCAGAACACATGTTTCAGTTTTGTGAAGAAAACTTGAGCAAGAAGATAAATGTACAGTTCACCCTTTTGTCATCTATTATAGATCATCTGCAGACCAGGAACTTAGCCATTTTAGTGTCTGTTTCTTATCTGCATCACTAAAACACAACACTATAATGGTTTACTCATTCATATTGAAGCTTATGACATATGTTAAATTCAGATGCCCACAATTGAAGAAGGTGCACTATTTCTCAGATGGATGTGCTGGCCAATATAAGAACAGATACAACTTCACAAATCTCTGTTACCATGAAGATTTTGGTCTGTCTTGTGAATGGCACTTCTTTGCTACATCCCATGGCAAAAATGCATGTGATGGGATTGGAGGAACAGTGAAAAGAGCTACTGCTCGTGCCAGTTTGCAGAGAACTACAGAGAGGCAAATTCTTACACCAGAACACATGTTTCAGTTTTGTGAAGAAAACTTGAGCAAGAAGATAAATTTTTTCTTTGTAACTAGAGCTGATTTGAAAGATGCAGAAGAACGGTTGGAACATCGATTCAAGGATAGTAGGGCTATTCCTGGAACTCAGAAATATCATAGATTTGTTCCCTTAAACAAGGAAGAACTGATGGTGTATCCATTTCAAGTGGCATTGGAGAAAAGAAAAGAATAAGGAAAAGTCATTTTACTAATGAACCTGCAATGCTTGGTAACCTAAAATGTGTCAAACCAGGAGAGTATGTTGGCTGCATTTATGACATGCAAGTTTGGTATGGAATTGTGGAGGAATATTGTGAAGAGTTTGATGATTTCACTGTGAACTTTCTACATCCCTCTGGGTCATCAAGATCAAGTGCATATTATTATCCATCAAACAAGGATTCATGTGCAGTGCCAGGACATCATATATTAACTGTAATGAGTTGTCCTACCCTAAGAGGAGGCAGCAGAATTCAATACATTTTTCCACAAAAAGAAATTGATGAGAGCATCGAGCATGCAAAAATTGTATTAGGCTAGCACATGAATCCTCTAAGTAGGTCTTCCCCTTTCACTATTATAACTATTATTGCCAGTGTAGATTAGCAGTGAAATACAATTTTACATTTTTTGCCTTTGTTTTTATATCTATAAAAAAATGTAATTTCTATAGGTCAAATTATGAGCTTAAGTGTGAAAAAATAGGTAGAATTGACGCACAACTTATGAATATGGTGTTCACTTATATGTTAGTTACATGAAAAATACTAACATAAACAAACTTTTTTTTGCTGATTCTAATAGCCAATGCCTATGCCTTCATTTTTTACATTTAAAAAAAAATTCTCATTTGATACCCCAGAGGTCAAATCGTGACCTCAAATTTTGGTTACAGTGTAACTTTTTTATTTTTCAACCTAGAGTTCTAAAACTTGCATATTTGGATTCCTTGTCGTTTTCTGATTCTAAATATATATACTTTTTATATAATTGTGACCATTATTACCCAAGTTATGGGTCGCCAAATGTTAGTGACCTCGCAAGTGACCTCAAATTTCCCGAGGTCATATCTCTTGAACCGTTGGTCGGATTGACCTTATAATTTCAGAAATGGATTCAGGGCCCACAAACTCCCTATAAACCAAATTTCAGCAAAATCTGAGAGATGAGGGTGTTAGGCACTGGTTGATCTGACAGAGAATGACCCATATGTGTACAAAAACATTAAGGAATAGATCTTAACTCAACTCCTTCATAGAGTTTTGGCTATTCAAAGAAAAGTACTTTTTGTGAAAAATTCTGAATTTTTTCAAAATTTTGAAATGTTTAAATTTCTTTTTACAACATTGAATTGTAATTATACTTCCATTTTATTACTTGGTAAGTTAATTCACAAATGTTAAATTATCTAAATAAGTTTTACTCATAAAAAAGATATCCCATACAACTAAAAGAATTAAAAGATAGCATTGTTGTGCCGCTAACAAAGATTTTTAATGCGTCTATTTCTGAGGGGTGCATACCAGATAATTTCAAGTTAGCAAACGTAACACCTATCTTTAAGAAAGGCGATAAAGGTGCGGCGGGAAATTATAGGCCAATCAGTTTAACGTCTGTTGTAGGTAAGCTACTGGAATCAATAATTAGGGATAGTATAGTCGAACACTTAGAAGTGCATAATCTGGTTAGAAATACGCAACACGGTTTTAGGCGAAACAAATCTTGCTTAACTAATCTTTTAGAATTTTTCCAAAGCGTGGTTGATGTTTACGATAGACATCGGGCGGTTGATGTAGTGTATTTAGATTTTCAAAAAGCGTTTGACACCGTGCCGCACAAAAGACTCATTGAAAAAACTAAGGCTCATGGAATCGGGTGTAATAATAAATTGGCTAGAAGAGTGGTTGCGAGGCAGGAAACAGAGGGTGGTCATTGATGGAGCAGAGTCGTGTTGGGCTAATGTAGCAAGTGGCGTTCCTCAGGGTTCTGTATTGGGCCCCTTGCTTTTTCTTATATATATTAACGATTTAGATGTCGGCCTAGTCAGTACAGTTTCAAAGTTTGCGGATGACACGAAGCTGGGTGGTAGGGCGATTAATGACGAAGATAGAGGTAAAATTCATGAAGATCTGAATAAAATCGTTGATTGGTCAGTCACATGGCAAATGAGATTTAACGTGGATAAGTGCAAAATTTTGCATATAGGTTCGCGTAATGGTAATTTTGCGTATAGTATGTCAGGGAAAGATTTAACAAGCGTAGAGCAGGAAAAAGATTTAGGAGTTATAGTCACTGGTGATTTAAATGTAGTGAAACAAAGTACAGCAGTGGTCAATAAGGCGAACAAAGTGTTAGGGTTTATAGCTCGAAATTTTGAGTACAAATCGCGCGATATTATAGTTCCTCTTTATAAATCATTAGTTAGACCCCATTTGGAGTACGCGGTCCAATTTTGGAATCCGCATATGCGCAAAGATATAGACAAAATCGAAAGAGTTCAAAGACGAGCAACTAAGATGATTCCGTCTCTTAGGTCAAAGTCGTATGAGGATAGGCTTAAGGAGTTAAAATTGACTACTCTCGAGACTAGGAGGTTAAGGGGTGATCTAATCCAGGTTTTCAAAATTATGAATAGGTTTGATAACGTAGATAGAGATAGCTTTTTCGAAATATCTCAATATAATAGGACTAAAAATAACGGGTGTAAGTTGACAAGTAGAAGGTTCGAGACAGCAGTTGCGAAAAACTTTTTTATGCATAGAATAGTAAATAGCTGGAATAGTTTGCCGGTAGAAGTAATTAGTAGCACGTCTATAAACATGTTTAAAAATCGATTAGATGCGCATATTGATAGAAAGGGTATAGTTTAAGGTAGTAAAATTAAGGCTTTGTGGGGATAGATCCCACAGCTCAACACAAGTGTTGTGGGATATAGGGAGGCAGCATCTTGGGTTAGGGGATACTCTCTGTCCTTACACACCCTATTTAAAGAGATTCCTCTGCCGAGCGGTGCCCCCCATAGTACTGCGAGGTATTGAAAAACTCATGATCTTCACTTGCCCCACAAACACCTTTAAATGGGAGACCCATAATGGGTGCACACACATTTCTACATTACTGTACAGTCTTTACAGCCACACCTACACTTTTCCTCGTAAGTGTATATATTGTAATGTATATGGTTGTAAATTTTGACTTGGTCCGCAATCGATATGGACCGTGACTTGATGGATACCGTAATGAAATTGACTGGATTCTTTGGATCTGATATATTTGCATGTCCGTTATAAATAGATATAGAGTGTAACATTTGTGGATAGTAGTCTATTATGACTTGATCCTCTGGATCCAGAGATTCTATCTTTAGTTTTAAATCGATAATTAATTAGTTTTAAATTGATAATTATTTAGTTTCGTAAAAATTGGTCGTTGCCAAATTACCGGCAGTTTTTACATAAATTTCTTATGTTCTTGTGGTTCGGAACCCACGTAAAATTGTATGTCCCCTCCGACACCACGGAGGACATACACAATACACGATTACGAACACAGTTAGGTAGACCAGCCATGAGTGGATCCTAGGGTCTTTGTTGGTCTGAAACATTATAACATTATTACTACATTTGCAGTTAACACAACAGATGGACCAGCTTGTACGCTCAATACTTGGATCTACCTAAGTAAATCATGTAGAACTGTGTTCTACTGCTCTTTAAGCACTTCCTAGTAATTTAAATTATGCAGTTAGTACAGATAAACTAGCAGTAACCACCATTTTCAGTACAAAACCCTAAATTTAAGTAGCTTTGTTGTATTACTCCACTTAATACAAGTGTACAGTACTTAGCTATATACAATAATGAATTCCTGAGTTTTTAAGCGTGTGAATTATTGGCTATAAGTTCATATTCTTTTTTTAATATGTGTTGTTTTATGTAAATTCGTATGTAAACTTATATATAGCTAATAACTCTTATGTTTAGACACTGACTCAGGAATTTATTATTGTACTCAGGCTTTAAGTCTGATTGTCTTCAACACTCCATGGCCTCACAGCCATAAATTGGCAATTTATTATTCAGCTTGATACAGGTCTGTAGTTACTTAGGCTTTTTTTAAAATACTCCTCAATTTTAGATAAACAATCATTTGATAACTTGTACTGTCTCCCCATTTTCCCAGCAACTGTAGGTGGTTCAATTGAACACAAAACATGTTGGAATGGAATCCAGCAAACATCCTCTTGTTCAGGCCATTTAAAAGGATTCTTTTTCATGAAATTTACTAATAGATCCTTCTCAGTATCACACACTTCAACTATGTTTCCAACAAACCAGTCACCTTCATAGAAACAGGCCACATATGTACCAGGTTTATATTGGTAAGCCACATTTTCTTGTGTAGCATTGAGGAAGGAAAGTTGTACGTTAAAGAAATTTTCATCACTAGAAATTTTGTACAGTTTAATGCCTGTTGATGAAGGTCTAAAGCAGTGATATGAACGGGTTCCTGGGATTGTCTTAATTAAGGAATACCTTTTTTCTAACTCAAATAAATTAGCATTTTCCTCAATTTTAGCTGAATCAATGTACAGAAATTGTATACCATTAATATTAGATTTGCACCAATCGAACATCTCTTTTGGATTGGTGATGTGACCTTTACTTGTTGCTTGTAGACTTGCCCGGGCAACTAACCTTTTGACGGTGCCACCAACACCATCACAGGGGCTCTTTCTGTGAGAGGTGGCAAAAAAGTTCCATTCACATGTTAGTTGGAAATCTTTTTCATGTAACACTGAATTAATGATGTTTTTATATTGACTTGCTGCGCCATCGCTAAAGTAACAAATATGTTTTAGTTTAGGATTCTGACTTTTAAGTAATTTCAAGGCTTCACATAAAAAAGAATGAACTGCAGTTGTGTTGTGTGTAAGTGAATCTGATATTACACAAAAATTTGTAACTTTTAGTTCACCATCAACTTTTTGATAGCAGACTACCGGATGCAAGGTAGCCTGGGTATTGTCCCAGTGATGCCCTTGTACGGCATCCTGAATTATAAAACTATAGTTTTCAGAGAAGTCAACAAGCACTAATGCTGTAGAATCATTGAGGTTTTCTTTACAGTCGGACAAATATTTTGATTGGGCTTTTGCTATGAAATGGTGTACTTTCAACTTTTTTGCACTTTCACATATGTCTTCTACTACATTCGAAACACTTTTTGTCATTGTGACCAGTTGGGTATGGTCTGTATGAAGCCACTGCTTAAAGGAAACCTCATCATCCATGTCATAATCATTGTTTTCAAAAATGGTAAGAAGCCAATCCCGTAATTCATTTAAACCAGGACATGTTTTGCAGTTATTAATCATGCAGTTTCTGGTTTCAGTGTTGCAGACTATTTTCCCTAGTAACTCTCTTAATTCTACTTTGACGGGGAGTGATTCACATAAAAGTTTAAAGTTCTGGTGTATTTCACAAATGCATACATTGTGTGATCCTTTACTCCCCACACCCATACACCATTTTGGTCTCAGTTCAAAAAACTTTGATTTGGAGATTTTGTCGTTTGGATATTTATTTTTGTAAAGCGTATATAATTCTCTGATATTTGTCAACAACAGTATTTTCTGCTTGTGAACCTTCCCTTGTGGTGTTTTTATTGATTTGTAGTCTTTTTTACCAGGGCATTCTCTAGTATATTCATTGTTTTGGAAAAATTCTATCACTCTTTCCTTTATTTCATCGCTTATACCCTTGCTACTCTTTTTATTTCTCATTATAGGAAGGATACCTTCTTTTCTCTTTAAGGCCCTCACAGCATTAACCATTCTGGCTGACACTTCAAATTCTTTCATAATTCTTTCTCTGGACCAGGTTTTACCAATTGGAAGGAGTGTTAGAATTTGTATCTTTTCTTGTCTGGTACTAGTTTTACACTTTTCTTTCAGTTCCTCTATCATATGCTGATAACACTTTTCTTCCTCACTCTCTATAGGTTTCTCCGCTTCCTCATCCAAAATGCTAGGCTTCATATGAAGTACTTTTGACAGCTTTGATTTTGTTGGTTTCAATTTGCTTTAGTTTCCTTTTCGCGTAAAACTTTCGATCTCTTGCTCTTACATACTTAATGGGTGAGCATTCTAGTGAACCTAACGTTTCGTCAAATGTCTCCTTAACTATTTCTTCTGGAACATATTCATCACTACCTGAGTCTTTTTCATCTTCAATCGTCTTGGCTCTAGAGAAGCATGTTGAGCAAAGTTTCTGTCCTGGTATCAGATTCAGTCTAGTTGCTATGTCTTTGTCAATAATTTGTAGTGATTCTGCAAATAAAGTAGGGTAATGTAAACTCTAAACACATTGGAAAATAATTTTAAAACCTCAACATTTGGTTATAGGCTATTCGTATAAAATATTCAAAACATATGCATTCAGTAGCACAGTATATAGCCTACCCTATTAAAATTAAATAGCTAATTTAGGTTACAATTTACAATATAAACTTCTTTATGAAATATAAATATATTAGTACCTATATTTACTTACTTGTTATCTTCTTTCGATGATTTCTCCATGGATCTTGGCAGCTACGTTGCATTTGTTGGTAATGCATTCCAAACATTTTTTCATGGTGGTAGCATACAGTAGCACTATTTGGGTTGATTACAGTTGCTTTTGTTCTCCACAATAGCAGTTTCCTTGTTTCATCTGTCAGCTCATGTAAGGTATACATACCCACCTTCCTGGTGAGTCTGTGTTCATGACATGGATCATCCAAGTACATACCAAAGCTGCACTTTGATTCTTGATTAGAATAAGCCATTATTACAGGCAGTAAAATTAAGTTAATTGCTCTAGTTAAATTTTCTGAAAATAAAAGATCATGATCTATAAAATAGGCCTGGACATTAATGATTAACCATCATGTTTTACATTTATAAGAATATACAAAGCGAAATGAGCTACCCAGAGCCCTTCGAGTCGCTGGTTGTTTTGACAGACATATTAAATTTCTTGTATGTTTTAGACTTATTTACATATTACAATTGTAAATCAACTTAATAAGTAATAAAATGGAAGTAAAATTACAATTCAATGTCATAAATAGAAATTTAAAAATTTACAAATTTTGCAAAAATTTGAGATTTTTCACAAAAAGCACTTTTCTTTGAATCACCAAAACTATATGAAGGAGTTGAGTTGAGATCTATTCCTTAATATATGTTTTTTACACATATGTATCTTTCTTTACTAGAAGTATCAACTCCCTGACTAATTTTGGACACCTTTATATTAAGCCCCAAAGTTGATGTTAATTTTGCAAATTTTGTGAAAATATCAACTTTTGGAAATTTTTAAAAATAGAAATAAATCCTTTTTTGGTTATTTTTTTATTTCACTCATAAATTTACAACCCATAGAGACTATTAGGAGTATTAAAACAGCTGTGATTGATGTAGAACTAAAACTTTTGAAAATGGTAGTCGTAAAAGTGGGAGGAATTGATGCAAGCTTCAAAATGGAGCCATATTTAAGCCCTTGTAACTTAGAAACTATTTGTTCCACAGCCTTTTTGCTTGCAAAATTGAAAAGCCCACCAGAAGTTGTATTGGCATGACAAATTTGAAGCTTCTACTCCTATTAGAAGACACTTTTCAAGGCCTCTCAAAATGAAGGCATTGGCTGATCAAGCCCAACATGGGCATTTTTTGTCAAAGGTGGGGGCCATTTAAGCGACCATAAAATTAAAAGTTTTTGACTGAGGAAGCTAAAATTTTAGATTTAAGCTATTGAATGGTGTATGAATCAACCTTGAAAATTTGAAGAAAATCGGAGATGGTCACCTGACCACCCCTGTATCAATTGAGCTGGAATGACCCAGTGGTGTTGATGTTGTTGTGGGTGGATGTTAGAGTGATGTCATCTGCATATGATGATAAGGTAAGCTTGTTATCTATGGGTGTTGGAATGTCATGCATGTATAAGTTGAAGAGTGTTGGTGAGAGAACAGAGCCTTGAGGGACCCTGTCTGGAAAAAGCTTGTTTTTGGATGACTTGCTATTAAATGTGACATGTGAGTATTTTCCTGAAAGATAGTTGCTCAGCCACCTTTTGGTGTTATTGTGCATGTTTGTGTTGAGTATTTTGTTTATGAGAGGGAAGCGTGGGATAGCATCAAATGCTTTACTAATGTCTATTGTTGCTAATAGTGAATGTTGAGCTGGTTGTCTGGAGTTGATGCCATCCATGATGTGCTGCGTGAGGTTAGTGAGTAATGTCATGGTTGAGGGGTGAGGTCTGAATCCATATCTTCATATGTAGCTGCATTTACTGTGGCTTTGAATAAAGAGAGTAACTGTTACTTTATCTTTTAGGCCACACCACATGTTGAGTTTTGGCAAGTCTCTTTCTTGCTCAGTGACTGAATGTGGCAGTTGTTTGTTAACTTTGCTGCATGTATGGAATGTTATTTCATCCAAAAATTTATCAAGAAATCCATCACCTTCAACTTGCATAAGAATGTTCACAGCAAAGTTTGTTCTCAGTGCACAATCATCAGGCTTAATTTGGTGGAGTAAATGTAACTCATACGCACACAAATACAGATGTTTATGAGCCATTTGAATCATGCACAATTGATTACTGTATGGTGATTTCAAATGTGTGGCTGCTATTTGTATAGACATATGAGAATTTTGATGAAATGTTTGCAACATTTTCTTCTGGGTGTGCAAGGTATTCCAAAGAAATTTGTCAGATAGCAGACTTTGCTTCTTTTAGATGTCTATTCCATAAAATACAGTAATGAAGTTGTATGTAGGTACATTAACAAAAATTCTCTTAAACTTACGCTGAACATTAACAATAGAATTAAACTTTGCTAGCTAGTTACAACATTCATTCAACTTTTTGCTGAACTGTCACCACCTTTCTTAATGAATAAGCCTAGTCTGTGGGGCCTAGTGTATTAGACTTACCATATGAACACTTTAAAAGTTAATGCATTGAAACATAGCAGCCTGCAAAAAAAAAAAAAAAAAAAGCCTGAAGGCTTCCTCTTTTAATAGTCCCAAATACACCAATTTATTGAAGATTTAATTTTTTTGTCTTGAATATATATATATATATATATATATATATATATATATATATATATATACACAGTGGACCCCCAATTTGAGTACGCATCGATTTGAGTACGCTCGTCCATGGCTCCTATTGACTCGACTTGAGTAGAAAACTCGATTTGAGTACGCCAGCCGGCGACGCCGAATGCGTTTCAGTTTGTCTAGAGCGTTCATTGCGGGAACATTCGGGGTCTAATGTTTTGAATAGTACAGGTGTTCTTAGCGATTTCTGTTAGAATTTCGTACATTTTGTTTTCTGACTTTGTACTTAGTGTTTATTTATGTTAGTTTCTGTTGATTACAGCATAAAATAGTGAAAATATAGCATAAATTTGGTGATTCGTACATGCAGTGACTTTGATACTGTATTTTATATTGTGGCATAGTGACATAGTGTACTGTTATAGTGATGGCTTCTAAATGTACATCTACATCAAAAGACTCACAAAAGAAGAAACGCCTTTTTACAATAGAGATGAAATTTGAGATTATTAGAAAAAGTGAAGAGGGCAAAAGTCTCAAAGACTTAGCTGAGGAATATGACATTTCTAAGACCAGTATTTCGAGCATTTTGTGTCGTAAAGATTCTGTGAAGGGTACGAGGGCTGTTAAGGGCCAATTTCTATAGAAAAAGTAGGGGTGGGGTGAAATTTTTGGGTTTTGGAACGAATTAATTAATTCCCATAGGTTATTAAGTTCGATTTGAGTACATTTCGAATTGAGTACGCCATGCTGGAACGGATTACGTACTCAAATCGGGGGTCCACTGTATATATATATATATATATATATATATATATATATATATATATATATATATATATATAACAGGGTGTCCCAGGAGGAAATGTCAAGAATGCACCATTTCACTCTTTGGGTATTTCTAAGTAGAAAGTATTATATCGATATGGGTCTGATTTCCAACCGTTACCGAGATACAGGCCTCTACATTTGGGTAATTAAAACATAATAAAAAGGATCTTAGATACTATTTAATGACACTTGTGGTTTACAAAAAGTACAAACATACAATACACTATTGCACTTATTGCAGAATGGTTTCAAAGTGACCCCCTCCTTCAATGCATGTGGCGAGCCTCCGATCCATCGAGTCTTGCCAAGGAAAACGCGGAAGTTCATTTCTGAGGTTTATGAACGCATCCTGTATACGTGCAACCAACTGCTCCCTAGTTTCGGGCTTACCCTGCTGATAAACGTTACTCTTCAAGAACCCCCAGACAAAAAAATCTAGCGGAGATAAGTCAGGCGAACGAGGGGGCCATGCCACAGGTCCTCCACGTCCAATCCACCTTCCCGGAAACTGTAGAGGCCTGTATCTCGGTAACGGTTGGGAATCAGGCACATGTCGACAATACTTTCTACTTAGAAATACCCAAAGAGTCAAATGGTGCATTCTTGACATTTCCTCCTGGGACACCCACTGTTCACAACTTCTGAAGGTAACCTGTTCCACGTGTCACAGATCTTATACGTAAAGTAATTCCCACACACACACACTAGTCTTAAACCGTTTCAAATCCAACTTCCAACCATTGTTGCGAGTTTGGTTATCATTTAAACTAAACATGCTTCTAAAATCAACATGTTGAACCCGCACAAGAGCTTGGAAACTTCAATCAGTTGACCGCGCAGCCTCCGAGTTTCCAGTGAGAACAAGTTCAGGGCACGTAACCATCGATTGTAGCCCATATGCCTAACGGAAGGGATTAACTTTGTGGCCCTCGCCTGCACTCGCTCCAGCCTCTCAATATCTTTCCTGAGGGTGGGTGACCAGAACTGCACAGCATATTCCAGGTGTGGCCGAACTAGGGAATTGTACAGAGAGAGCACAATCTCCTTGTTCCGAAACTGAAATTGCCTCCTGATATAACCCAATAGTTTCTGGGCTTTCTTTTCCACCTCTATGCACTGTTTCGTAAACTTAAGGTCGCTGCTAATTAGCACACCCAACTCCTTTTCTAAATCAGTCACCTCGATATTACTACCCAACATCGAGTAGTCCGACTTGGGATTGGCATAGCCAATGTACATCACTTTGCATTTACCCAAGTTAAATGGCATTTGCCATTTTTCGGACCACTCTCCTATCCTACCTAGGTCCACACGCAGTTGCTCGATCGCTTCGGGCGTCCCAACATTGGCCCCAAGCTTGGTGTCATCAGCGAATTTGGCGATCCGACTGACGATGCCACCGTCTATATCATTTATGTAAATGATAAACAACAGTGGCCCCAAAACGGAACCCTGAGGAACCCCACTAGTGACTGAGGCCCAACCCGAACTGGCCCCTTTAATTACAACCCTCTGCCGCCTATTCTTCAGCCAGTTTTCAATCCACCTACCTACTTCCCCACCGATACCCAGCGTGCGCACTTTCGCCGTTAGCCAGCGGTGAGGTACCTTATCAAAGGCTTTCTGAAAGTCGAGATAAAGTATATCAATCGCCCTACTCTTATCATACTCACCCAACATGACATGGAAAAACTCGAGCAAGTTGGTGAGACATGACTTATGCCGTCTAAACCCATGTTGGGAGTCCCCAAGCAGCTTGTAGGAATCCAAATGGTCAACGATCCTGTCGGCTATTATCCCCTCTAATAATTTACCTACAACTGAAGTGAGACTAATGGGACGATAGTTCCTTGGACTTTCGTGATCCCCTTTCTTAAAGATAGGGGTCACGTTGGCTTCCCTCCAGTCTCCAATGATTTGTTGAAGACTGTAGCCATGTTGGGAGCCACCTGGTCGCGCACCTCCCGCAACACTCTGGGGAGAAACTGGTCTGGCCCAGGAGCCTTAAACATGCTCAGTTTGTCTATTCTATCGGCAACGACTGTCGCGGTACATCGAACACTATCCAGGCCAGCACCTTCGTGCCTCATGCCTGGCTCGGGGATAATGTGGGTGTCCTCCCTGGTGAACACTCCAGCAAAGTACTCATTAAGCACATTGGCGATGTCCGCGGAGGTCCGCAGAACGCCACTTCGGTCCTACTATTAACATAACTGAAGAACTCCTTAGGGTTCCCCTTGCAGGGGCTTGCCACCCGTAGTTCTTTATTACGTTTCGCTAGTCTAACCTTCACCTTCACTTCCCGACACAGGTGGACATAAGCTTCAGTGTTCTCATGGGAACGATTGGCCTTCGCCCTCCTATACACTATTTTCCTATTTTGGATAGCCGAAGCGATGTCACGATTGAACCACTTAGGCTGCGTTGAAGCAGGGGTGACCAGTTTTGAGGGTATGGCAGCAGACTGCAGCACCATAAACTCGTCCCGGAATGCATTCCACACTCGCTCAACATCGCCGCCACCCTCTAACCCCATCACACCTACGCTATCCCTGAGGCTCAAAGTCCGCCCGCCGGAGATCGAGCTTACTGCCTCTCGAGTTACTACGCTTCACCCGAGGGACGCACACACTGAACCTAATCAGACCGTGATCACTCCCGCCCAACGATTCATCAATGGTGAGGCCAGTGACGAGGTTGTCTTCGGTCGTGAATACTAAGTCTAGAACGCTTTTGCCTCGTGTAGGCTCATTGACCCACTGAGTGAGGAAGTTCTCATCAGCAAAGTCAACTAGCCTCCTCCCTTCAGCATCAGCAGTCCTGTCTTCCCACTTTATGCCGCGACAGTTGGTCTCCTAAAACTACACACACCCTGTACCCTAGCAGGCTACTGAGTTCGGTGTACAGGGCTGTATCCTCCTCGAGGAGGAGATGCGGAGGTCTGTACACCAAGATTAACCTATAGCTCGTCGTCCCTCCCACATTCAGATCGACGCCAAGCAGCTCCCATTCCGACCGGAACTGGCAGTCAACCAGACTCAACGTGTCCCTCACGTATATTAGTACCCCACCCCCCTCCCCACGGGTGCGGTCTTTGCGAAACATTCTATACCCGGGAATTTCGAACTCCCCAACGTAGTCCCTACGATCAGTATGAATCCAGGACTCGGTGATAGCAACGATATCCTGATATTCTGATGCTAAGAGCGCCCGTAGCTTGCAAAACTTGTTCCTAATCGAGAGAGAGAGTTACAAGGACAAGAGGAAGCCTCAAAGACCTTTCGGTCCACTCTCGGAGGTTCCTGTTATTAAACAAGTTTATTTTTTTTTCAACTATCCTAGCAGTAGTAGAAAACTGGATAGAAAAGTAGAAGGCTCTCTCCCCACCCTCCACTCCCTCCCTGCCAGAGGCAGGTATGGAAAAAGGTTGAAGAAAATACCTTGACCCTGGAAAAGTAGCCAAGGAAATTTTACAGGAAAGTGGAGAATATATAAACAGCTCTATATTTAGCTTGCTCACAGAGACACCGTGCAAGCGAACTCCTGCAGAGTTTTGTTATGTTTTAATCTTAAACAGAGAGAGTATTCAGTACTTTGTCTAGCCTATTTTTAAACACATTTACACTTTGACTGGAAACAACCTCTGAGGGAAGTTGGTTCCAGATATTAACTATTTTATAGGAAAAGAAATTTCCGCAAACACAGGTCCTAAATGTCTTTAGTTCCAGTTTAAACCCATTATTTCTTGTCAGATTGGCATTAAGTGATAAGTTTCTGTAATCTACCCTGTCTATTCCTTTGAGCATCTTGAAGACTTGAATAAGCTGACCCCGCAACCTCCTCGTCTCTAAGCTAAACAGATTTAGGCACTCCAATCTCTGTTGGTAGCTTTGCATTCTCATTGAAGGGATCAATTTTGTAGCCCTTGCTTGTACTCTTTCTAACCTTTCTATGTCCTTCCTGAGGGATGGAGACCAAAACTGCGCACAGTATTCCAATTGAGGTCTGACTAGAGAATTATAAAGAGACATTACAGTCTCCTTGTTCCGAAACTGGAACTGTCTTTTAATACGGTATAACCTAATAATTTTAATGCCCTCTTTTCGACTTCTGCACAGTGCTTCGACGGTTTCAGATCGCTGCTGATATAGACTCCTAAGTCTTTCTCTAGATCGGTCTCAGTCAAGTTCCTTCCCAAGAGAGAGTAATTGGTCTTCAGGTTTTTATAACCTATGTGCATTACCTTACATTTGTCCAAGTTGAATGGCATCTGCCAAGTAGCAGACCATTCGCCCAACCTGTCAAGATCGTTCTGAAGCATTCTTATGCCCTCCTCAGTACCCAAAGGTGGGCAGGACCGAGTTCCAAAAGGACCGAACTCCAGGAACTCGGTCCTTTTTAAGGACCGTGAGTGGGAAAGTCGGTCCTTTTCTCAGTGAGGACCGAAATGAGGAGCGACGGTCCATTTTTAAGCAATTCCGGATGGTCTTTTTTAGTGATTTTAGTGTGTTTAGTGATTATTTGAAGTTCTAAAGAAGATGGATCGTTTCCTCCAGAAGACTCAGAAAGAGACTCAGAAAGAGACTGAGACTGAGACTGAACTGAAACTTGTTTCAACACCTGGAGGAGACGAAGAATCTACTGATGTTAGTGCTTCAACTTCAAGTCAAGCAACTGGAGCTCCTAGCGGAAGAACTGAACCTGGCAATCCCTGGCCATACCTGGACAAATACTTTGAATACCTGGGCCCCAAGGGTGAGCAGAACCTGGAGTACAAGTGCTTGCTGTGCCTGCCGAACAAGAACATCCTCTCGAAGGACGTCCTCAAGCCGAAAAGGTCAGGGCTCAGTGACAGCCATTTTGAAATGCTAGTCTTCTTGAAGGGAAACTCAAGCATTTAACTTAATAACTTTTTTTCATCATTTATGTATTGTATTAATTATAATTTACGTTAATAAAATTAAAGATTTCCAGTGTCTTTAATTTCATTTTTCATTTTAATCAAATTTTTCACTTATATTATATATAAGGACTGAGGACCGAGTCGTTCCTAGGTCCTATCTTCAGAAAGGACCGTGACCGTGACCATCGGTCCTTTTTGAGGCCCGGGTGCCCACCTTTGTCAGTACCTACACTACTTCCTAATTTCGTATCATTGCAAATTTGGAGATTGCACTTAGAAGCCTGACGTCTATATTGTTAATATAGATGATAAAAAGTAAAGGACCCAGAATGGAACCCTGTGGGACACCACTGGTGATGGGCACCCACTCCGAAGCCACTCCATTTATTACCACTCTCTGCTTTCTATCTTTTAACCAATCCTCAATCCAGTTGGAAACGAGCCTGGTGATTCCTAGTCCTTTGACTTTAGCTATCAATCTAGCGTGAGGGACTTTGTCAAAGACTTTTTGAAAGTCGAGATACACTATATCTATTGCCCTACTTGCATCGTACGGTGTATGCATATTATGGAAAAACTCTAACAGGTTTGTCAGACAGGATCTATGTCGCCTAAATCCATGTTGAGAATAAAAAAATAGATTATTAGATTCAAGGTGATACACAATACGTTTTGTAATGATGGATTCCAACAGTTTGCCGACAACTGATGTTAAACTGATTGGGTGATAATTACAAGGATTTTTCCTATCACCCTTTTTAAAGATTGGTGTTACATTTGCTAACTTCCAGTCGGTTGGAACTTTCCCTAACTCGATTGATTGTTTGAATATGGTTACTAAGTCATCAACAACATTGTGGCTAACCTCTTTTAATACCCTTGGAAGAAATAAGTCGGGGCCAGGTGATTTGTATTTGTTCATCTTATCAATTAATTGCTGTACCTCATTTCTCGTAAAACTTATGGTTTCTACGGGATGGTCACCATCATATGTAATCCGAGGACTTGGCACTTCTATTGTGTCTTCCTCCGTGAAGACTGTAACGAAGAACTCGTTTAACATATTAGCTATATCTTTATCACCGAATTTCAGTACGCCATTTCTATCTTTTAAGGGGCCTACAGAATTTTTAATTGGCTTTCTGCTATTAACATGGGCAAAAAATTCTTTAGGGTTAACTTTACAGAGTGAGGCAACTCTAGCTTCTTCATCACGTTTGGCTGATCTAATTAAGGACTTAACCCTCCTACGTAGGTTTATATAGTTTTCTGAATTAGTGTGGTTGAAATGCGACTTAAGTAATTTGTAGGCTCTATTTCTTCCTGTAATAGCCCTCCTAATTTCGTTGGTAAACCATTTTGGTGACTTTGTTGACAAGGAAACCATTTTAGTGGGTATAAAAGTGTTCTGTAATATTCTAAATTGATCCCTATATGAGCTCCAGGTGACATTGACATCCTCACTTATTAGAACTTCAAGTGTGTCTAAACTACTTCGGAAGCTTTCAAAATTTGCTCTCGAGAAATCCAGTCTTTCACGAGTCTTTTCGCGTGTATTAACTGGAACCCTGAGGTCAAGCCTAATCAAATTATGATCGCTGTTATTTAAATTTTCACCAATAGTCAGGTTAGAGACTAGGTCATCTTCGTTCGTGAATATGAGGTCTAGTTTATTATTACCCCTTGTAGGCCCATCAACCCATTGACTTAATAAGTTATTATCGGCAAATTCCAACAGTCTTGAGCCCTCAGCATCAGCTGTTTTGTTTTCCCAATTTACATTACCACAATTAAAATCACCAAAAATCACACTGATCTTATTATTCACTATTCTGCTTAATTTGTTATACAAGTTTATATCCTTATCAACGGGGTAGTGAGGTGGTCTATACACTAGAAGTAGCTGCACTACTTTATTATTTAGGTTTACATCAATTCCCAACATTTCATGAGCAGATACGATATTACTGTTTACCAGGTGCAGGGAGTCCCGAGCATACAAAAGTACACTGCCGCCTTCCCTTCCATTCCTATCTTTGTGAAACATTTTGTAACCTACCATTTCAAATTCTCCTACAAAATCCCTTGATTCAGAATGAATCCAGGATTCCGTTATTCCGATGATATCAAAGTTCTCAGTTTTGACAAGCGCTATAAATTCCATTAGTTTGTTTCTAATTGACCTAGCATTGAAGAGCACAGTTTTGAGTGATTTTAAGTTATGATTTTTCCTAACTGGCCTGAGTCGTTTCCCGATGCAGTTGAACTAACTACTGGGGGAGTGGGACTAACTACTGGGGGAGTGGGACTAACTGCTGTTGGAGGGGGACTAACTGCTGTTGGAGAGGGACTAACTGCTGTTGGAGGGGGACTAACTGCTGTTGGAGAGGGACTAACTGCTGTTGGAGAGGGACTAACTGCTGTTGGAGAGGGACTAACTGCTGTTGGAGAGGGACTAACTGCTGTTGGAGAGGGACTAACTGCTGTTGGAGAGGGACTAACTGCTGTTGGAGAGGGACTAACTGCTGTTGGAGAGGGACTAACTGCTGTTGGAGAGGGACTAACTGCTGTTGGAGAGGGACTAACTGCTGTTGGAGAGGGACTAACTGCTGTTGGAGAGGGACTAACTGCTGTTGGAGAGGGACTAACTGCTGTTGGAGAGGGACTAACTGCTGTTGGAGAGGGACTAACTGCTGTTGGAGAGGGACTAACTGCTGTTGGAGAGGGACTAACTGCTGTTGGAGAGGGACTAACTGCTGGGAGAGGGAGAGAGAGAGAGAGAATTTTTGCACTCACCATCTCAGATTTTAATGATATTTGGTATATTAGTGTACATGTAGAAGAAACTGAAATCTCCCAATTATTAGAACTGGCTGACCTTTGGTTGCTGAGATACAAGGTCAAAAAGTTGTGAACTTTGACTTTTTTTGGAGCCACTGGCTAGTTTCAAATTGCCATTGCTACGTAACTAATGAAGTTGGAGTACTGAGGTGTCATTTGAAAGTTGTTGAGTAGCCCTTTCTACTACCTTCCATATCAAAAATCTCTAAAATGAAAAGTTATCTATAATGTTGATCATTGACCTTGAATAAAAAAAAATATACCATCTCAATTTTATTCAAGATTTTGTACATATGTACTCTCAGGCAGGTGGAATATGTGTTGAAAAGGTGAATGGCATGATAATGAAGTTATTTTAACTAATTCTATGTTGAAATTTCTTTTTTAATGAAATGTCAAATTAATCTAATAACATTTCTTAACCTGGGGGAAATTTCAGGAGTCCAGGGGGGATTTACGGCGGAATTTTGTTTGGTGATCATATAATGCTAATGTTATTAAATTTTGTCTTTGAGGCTACTTTTTTTCCGTATCCTAATGGAGGGGGAAATCGGGTAGGGTGAATTGGTTGAAGGGGGAAATGACACGAAAAAGGTTAAGAAGCACTGATCTAATATCTAGGTACCATACTTAATAATATTATATACCTACTTATATCACAGTATTAACATTTCATTATTATTGCGAAGGACCATATACATGTGTTCCAATCTGACTCAAAAGTTATATGTTCGCACCTGGTTAGATATGCTGATTCAACAGCCACATCTAAAAAACAAGCTGCCTCCTGGAAAATTGTCAGTTGCATATAGTCTTTTCTGTTGCGACAGTCTGTATTGTAAACAAGAACATGTGTGTATAATATAATCAAAATGTTCTGAAGAATAATTAATAATAACACAGGCCCGCAAATTGAAACTTGTAGAATGGGGTTCATGTTCTAATATGTGATCTTCCCTAAGTTTGCTATATTGATTTCAAAAGTGACATCCATTTTCTTGTATCACGTAACGGAAAAAAGCAAAAGGAAAACATTTTTCCTTACCTCATACAATATATTTCATATATCAAATAACTTGTGTACATTTTGATCAAAAAATGAACAAAACTTGGTGAAGAAAATAGAGGACTGTTAATACAATACAATATAATACAAATGTGACAGATTATACTAGAAATATTGGTAACCAGTGGTTTCCAACTTTGTCATGATGAACAATGTATTTCATTCCATAATAGAAAAAAAACAGTATGATGATTTGCAAAAAATCTGTGGGTGGATGGAGAAAAATAGATATAATTTTTTAACTCAGTATGCATTAATTACTACAGAACACACACAATTAGCCAGACCCCAAAACCATTGTAGGTCTGTGTAATTTGTTCTTTTTTGTCTTTTCAGAAATTAATTATGATACAATAATTATGGATCAACTTAAACTAAAACAACAGTGTACTGATCCTCTTCAATCTCTTGAAGTATGGTGTCAAACTGGGGTATGCTACGTTTTGGCGCAGCCATTTGGGCGCTGGTGATTTGGCGCGGCTGTTTGGGCACCAACCCATTTTGGCGCCAGCCCTTTTGGCGACGGACGTTTTGGCACTAGGAAAAAAATATGATTGATTTGTCATTATGCAAAGGTATAACTCAAAAAAAGTTAAAACTGTAATGTAAGTTTATTTTAAAATTAGGTAGGCCTATAGCTTAAAATTTTTTAAAACTGTCATGTAACTTTATTTAAAAATTAGGTAAGTAAAATTTTAACTAGTTATTCATTTGGTAATTATGAGCAAGGCCCCTCAAGTACTCGACAGCATCTATGTTTTCACATCTATGAACAATTTCTTGTATTCTTCTATCTGCATCTCTATACTTCTTTAGCTTTTGTGGTGGTTCATGTCCAGCTACTAACTGTTCATAATATGCATCTCTACCTTTCTGTACTTTACACAGTCTGTCTATTAATTTCCATATTATGGGATGTTGCATGCCAAGTTCGTATTGCAATCGATGGTGGGCTGCTTCCGCATGATTGTTTGTGCGATCTTCCCCATCTAATGTTCTTTGATAAAGGTTCCAAATCTCGGGGAGGAATAGAGGAGCTCATCTTCCATTTCCTCGGCTGTTCTGATGACCAACATATGTATCTTCAAACCAGTTGAGTAAACATTGAAGTTCTTGTGGCAACTCAGTCGCTAGAGCATCCATATATTCGTTGATCTTGTTCAAAGGTACGAAGGGAAGGGCAATAATCATTTTAGCTTTTAACGCGAAATCTGGATCGTTGTTATACAGATTAGTGAAACCCAAAGAAGCTAGATGTTTTTGCATATTTTGGGCTAAATGAAAAAAGCATCCTTTTATTTGCACATCGGGGAATGTGTCCTTCATAGCACTGTGCACAGCTTTTTGAAAATCGTAGACGATTGAAGTGGGTCTCAAATTGGTTCCACTTCTTTTAATAACTTGAACATTCTCACATATGTGATGCGTTGTTTGTTGGGCAAAAGGGCATACATAATGGGGTGAACTCCCTCGTGTTTTTTTGCCAAAATTACATAAATCTGAGAAAAGAGGCTGGGAGCAATACTGAATGTGCCATTGACAAACCACATATCAGATGTAACTCAATGTTGGAACCAACTCACTCTTCTGAAGATTAATATCCGATTGGGGTGTGGTCCACTATCACACAATAGAAAATTTTCTTCCACTCCTGGCTGAGGGGCGTATATTTTGTAGCATTCTGGCAAAACTAATTGTTGTAAATCAGTTGGATTGGCGGGGGCGTTCTTCATTGAATTAAGTTTTCTTCCTATTATTTTCCGCAAAGCGGATGTATTAGGAATGGCCGCTAGACTAGCTTGGGATACGTTTGTCAAACATTTGGTTTGGGATATGTTTGTCAAACAGTTGGTGACTCAAGAGTCTCCGCTGCTCTCTTTTTTATATTAGTTTTGACAAGTGCAACCTCTACTTGTGTAGCATAGGCTTCATGCGAATGGCTGTTCAGCTCCCTTACCACCTCCAGCTTTAGTATGCAGCCTTGCTTTGCACCGATATTTTTGCTCACAACGCCAAAATTTCAACTCACTGCTGGCTGTGCTTGCTTTGTCAAAGACATAGAGGAATCCATTATGCGCAAATTTTTCTTTACCCTGTTTCGTTAATACTTGCTCAGCCATCATATGAATAAATGACGGTAGGTAGATAAAAAATATAACAAAAACGAAGGCAAAAGAACGAAACACTTGTGGCAGCGCACCCCCGGCAAACACAACTGAAACTGTAGACACACTGAGTTTCAAGGTCAAATACATATGTTAGTTTTCGTATCAACTCGTGTTGGCTGGTGCCAAATGACCAAATTACCAAATGAAGAACTAGTTAAAATTTTACTTACCTAATTTTTAAATAAAGTTACATGATAGTTTTAAAAAATTTTAAGCTATAGGCGTACCTAATTTTAAAATAAACTTACATTACAGTTTTAACTTTTTTTGAGTTATACCTTTGCATAATGATGAATCAATCATATTTTTTTCCCAGCGCCAAAACGTCTGCCGCCAAAATGGGTTGGTGCCAAATCGCCAGCGCCCAATTGTCCCATCCCGGTCAAACTGAGTCTATGAATTGTACCTCAGTCCCGAGTCAATAAAGTACCTGAACTCCAGTTAACAGTGTATCAATCGTGGACTTTGTAAGCAGTGTAGGGAAAAGTAGAATCATTGTGAAAAAAAATTTTAGAAGATGGAGATGAAAACAGTCCTTGCTCTGAAGAATCTGTAATTGAAAAGAGTGTATACATCTGAACGTGAAGAAATAGATATGGCATCAACAAGCGCAGCACGAGAATATGAAATGTCAATTTTAAATACTTCCTTATGTTCATTAGGAGAAACTCCCATAAAGAAAAAGCTTTGAGAGGGGAAGTGTTATGCATCTCAGAAACTAACCAAACTTACGGAGACAGTTAAGAGAAAGTTGGGAGAAATTGCTAGAAAAGATATATTAATACCGGAAAAGAAACAAACTCAGTCAGAAAAAGATTGATGAACTAATAAATCACCTAAAAGAGAAATTCAATAAAGAGGCTGAGAGAAGTGAAAAGATAAAGGTCCTAACTGTATTACCCAAAAGTTGGAGTGAGAGAAAAGTAGCTGCAGAATTCAGCGCAACAAGGCCCACAGCATCAGTTTCCAAAAAACTTGTTAAAGAACTGGGTATCATTTCGGATCCAAATCCAAAGGCTGGAAAGTTAATTGAACAAAACACTAAAAACAATAACAAATCATTTTATCTTTCAGAAGACATCAGTAGAATAATGCCTTGTAAAAAGGACTACCTTAGCATTCTTGATAGAGGAGAGAAGCAGCATTTTCAGAAGCATCTTCTGCTTTGCAATTTAAAAGAAGCTTATCAGCTTTTCAAAGAAAGAAATCCTTTGGTAAAGGTGGGCTTCAGCAAATTTGTGGAGCTGTGTCCAAAGCAATGTGTTATTGCTAGAGCATCAGGAATGCACTCAGTAGTTGTGTGTATGCACCATTCAATGGAATGCTAAGCTTATGTTTGTAGGAGTTAAATTAGATAAGCTAACGGAAAATGATGAAAACCCTATCAAGCATATACAACGTTGTCTTACTTTGATGGAGTGCAATCCTCCCTCACAGCAATGCTGCCTCAGAGAATGAGAGCAATGTGGAGACACAGTACAGTTGAAAGAGAGACTCCAAAATATTTTTTGATTGGAATTGCATCGATTCAGTACCTACAATTCAAGAAGTGGACCAATACAGAATCTTGAATCAATCTTGAATCAATTCACCTTGGTTCAGATGAATATATTGAATATTTCTGCAGCAAATTTAAAAAATACCAAATGCATGACCAGGATGCAAGCAACTTATTACCATGAAAGTAAAATGTCTTTGAAAGCTGGCGAAGTCCCTAATGTGTGTAACTTTGCAGAAAATTACTCTTTTGTCCTCTAAGATGAGGTGCAGAGCTTTCACTGGAACAATCAGATGGCAACTGTTCATCCATTTGTTTTGTATTATAACAAGCAAGATGAGATTGCTCACATGAATTTTTAGAGTCAGAGAGGAACATCCATAACACAGTTGCAGTACATTTGTTTCAAAAGCATCTAATGTGCTACATAAAAGAGAACATCCCATTCATCAACAAGTTCATATACTTTTCAGATGGCTGAGCAGGACAGTATAAAAACTAAGAACTTTTTAAATCTTTGTCATCACAAAGATGACTGGAATTGATGCAGAGTAGAATTTTTTTACAAGTCTTGGGAAGGGACCCTGTGATGGTGTAGGAAGTAGTTAAGAGACTAGCTGCTAAAGCTAGTCTGCAATTTGGCCTTATGATCAACAGCTCCTTCCTGCACAGCAGTTGTATTCATTTACAAAAGATAATAGTAATATCAGGTATCATCTTTCAACCAATGAAGATTACAAAAATGAAGATTTGCTCCTTCAAGCAAGACATTCAAAAGCAAGAACAATTGCTGGTACTCAGAAAATACACCATTTAAAGCCAGTTTCATTAACTTGGGGTTAAGCATTTTTCCTCATCAGGATGATGCCTGAGGAAAGAATACATGGTTTTGTCACTTTTGCATGATGATGATTTTTGAAGAGAGAAGTAAAGCTATCCTTTCTTTATCCACATGGCCCCACCAGGCCCCAACCCAGCATTCTCCTTCCCTCATCACCCAGATGTGCTTACAAGTACTTACTCTGATGTTTTGACAAAGGTTGCAGTATCTACTGCAACTGGAAGAACATCCCACCTAACCAAGGAAGATACTGTAAAAGCCTCCAAAGCCCTGACAGAATTACAGCAGAGAAAAGTAAGTTACGCTTGTAACTTGTGCATATATGAATGTGTAGGATATAAATTTAGTGTAGATTTTAGTAGATTTCCTCAAGCCTCTCAAGGTCATTTTGTCAATTAGGTACATCATATATTTACTAGCCCATAGCCTAAGCATTCAAAATGCATAGAAATGTAATAAATATAACTACATACTGCTATATATCATACATGGCTGAAGTACTGTGACACTGTCTACAAAAATAAATAATTGAAACTTTTTTAAAGGTGTATATACACACTGGATCATCTCCAAGAAGGACTTGAAGCCACTTGTAAACTTTTCAACACACGTTCCACCTGTCTGAGTGTACGTATCTACAAAATCTTGAATAAAATTGAGATGGTATATTTTTTTATTCAATGTCAAATGTCAAGGTTATAGATAAATTTATTTTTTATTTTACAGATTTTTTATATGGAAGGTAGCAGAAAGGGCTACTCAAAGCTTTGAAATGACACTAAAATCAGTACTCTAGCTTCATTAGTTATGTAGCAATGGCAATTTGAAATTAGCTAGTGGCTCAAAAAAAGGTCAAAATTCACAACTTTTTTACCTTATATCTCACCAACCAAAGGTCAGCCAGCTCTAATAGTTGGGGGATTTCAGTTTCTCCTATATATGTACAGTAATATACCAATTATCATTAAAATCCGAGATGATGAGTGTTTTGGGTGGCTGAGTTGATATGGAATGACGCTATAACTAGGCCTATTGCGTACTCCCAATTTAATTTTTAAGCTATCTTCACATTCGGTTTGACTCTCAATATATCACTTTGGGTGTTGAGAGTTTTGGCCAAATTATGCTCCAGTTACTTTAGCTCTTAAGAGTTATTGAGTTGTTTTTTTCTTCCTTTCTTCTCACACCAGAATGTCTTTTACATCAAATCCCCCCGCCTCTCTTCACATAGTCGAATTTTACTTTAGGTTTCAAAAAAGAAATTCAGGTACGGTAGATAGAATTACAGTAGTTGTAAAATGCTTCAAAAATTATTTTGAGAAATTATTGAAATTTCAAAACAATTTTGCGTTTTGGGTCACACTATTGTACAGTTTTACCATGTCTTAAATAACAAGGTTAACCTCATTGTGTGAATTCAGTATAGTTGATTAAGTAACCTAGTGTTGGGTAGTTTGGTATTTAACCCTTTAATTACCAAAAAAGTGAGGACAAATGCAAAGGGAAAAACATCAAAGTGGGAAACTCTGCAGGAACGAGGGTGGAGGTTCAAACTCATGTTGCTCCCACTCCTACTAATTATACCATCCATAACCCCAAAAAAGGTTTGTTCGAGTGAGGTCAGTACGGGTTGGTGTCATTTTACGTGTGGGTTATGTTCCTGGAAAATGACGTGTGACCTGATTCTGTATAAAATGAATCTTTGTTTCCCATTGGCCCCATATTACAAATGCGCATTACATTCCTGAGTGGCACATAGCCACCCAGGAGACATTATAATAAGTCAATTTAACCATAAAAACAAAATTAAATAGTAATAAGTGTGTATCATAATACTCAGAATCAATTTGACATAATAAATAACATAAAATAATATTTAATCCTAATAAATATTGTTCTGAAGTCAGCTTACTGGGCACAGGAGGTTGGGAGGGGAGGAAGGGGGAATTAATGAGAAGAGGAGGGGGAGGAAGGAGAGGGAGCTGGAGGAGGGGGCGCAGGAGATTGCTGGTCATCAAAATGTCTTTGATATCATCATCATCATCTAAGCACTTCCAATTTAAATTCTAAGGTGATGGCTTTACATTGTTTCTTAGAAGCCAAATTGTCCTTTGCACTTGAACTTTCATGCTTCGGGGGCATTGTTCAAAGTCACTTTGATGAATAAACACCAAAAATTACACAGAGAAAAGAGTGAATGTGTAGACAACAATGCAGCGCATGAGGGTCATTCTCTGTCAGATCAACCAAAAAAAATTGAAATTAACACCCTCATCTCTCATATTTTGCTGAAATTTGGTTTATAGGGAGTTTGTGAGCCCTGAATCCATTTCTGAAATTATAAGGTCAATCCGACCAACGGTTCAAGAGATATGACCTCGGGCAATTTGAGGTCACTCGCGAGGTTACTAACATTTGGCGAGCCATAACTTGGGTAATAATTGTCATAATTATATAAAAGTAAATATATTTAGAATCAGAAAACGACAAGGAATCCAAATATGCAAGTTTTAGAACTCTAGGTTGAAAAATAAAAAAGTTACACTGTAACCAAAATTTGAGGTCACGATTTGACCTCTAGGGTATCAAATGAGAATTTTTTTTTTAAATGTAAAAAATGAAGGCATAGGCATTGGCTATTAGAATCAGCAAAAAAAAGTTTGTTTATGTTAGTATTTTTCATGTAACTAACATATAAGTAAACACCATATTCATAAGTTGTGCGTCAATTCTACCTATTTTTTCACACTTAAGCTCATAATTTGACCTATAGAAATTAAAATTACATTTTTTTTATAGATATAAAAACAAAGGCAAAAAATGTAAAATTGTATTTCACTGCTAATCTACACTGGCAATAATAGTTATAATAGTGAAAGGGGAAGACTAAGCTCACATGTAGCCTAAACAAACCTGTTGAAACATGTTGCTACTTGTCTAAGTGCAGAATCAACACAGATAGTTGCAAAATTCCTTGTCTACAGGTTAGTACAGTTCCAGCCAGCACTGTGGGTGGCTGGTGGGTATGGTGTTTTAATGAGCCTCAGAGACTATCAAGGCCTAAAATATTAAGTGTGTATAGCTATATATTTTCTAAAAAATATATATTACCTAATTGTAAATCCTATATCTTTACAGATCAAAATACAATGGTTCGGCACTTGAAATACTGCCAGGACCCTATTCAAAAACACAAGAAACGCATAACAATCAATCTTAGAAAAGTGACTGATGTACTTGTTGAAAAATGTGCTGGAAGAGTGAAAAAAGACTCATTGTTGTGTGTGAACTGCTGGACACTGATAATGAAAAACCCCACTATACTTAGTACCACTGAAAACAACGAGTCTGAGCAGGATTCAAATGAATCATCTACTATCAGTGGCTTGAGTAACATCTCTTCAATTCAAGATCTGGACAATGACAGTGATTGCTTGATAAAGGAAAATCCTTCAACTTCAGTTGAACCAGTTCTAGCATTTCTGGACCAAACACCAGTTAAAAAAAGTAAGTAATAAATTAATATAATAACTTATACTTTACTACAAGGTCTGTTTGATCTACTATATAGCCAATTATATAGCATTTAAGGTACTATAATTAATATTTAATTACTAATATTCAGGTGTGTGAAACCTTTTTTTCTGTTCTTTTCAGAAGGGCTGTCATTAAGCCAGAAAAAGCGCAAGGCTCGTGGTAAGCTATCATCTGCTCAGAAACACCTGAAGGAGAGGCTAGAACTCAGTTATGGTGTTCAAATTACCGAGGAGGTAAGTGATACTTCAAAACCTGAAACTAAATCTGAAAAACATCTAGACAAATTAATGAATGAATTGAAACAGTCATTCCTGGAGAGCAAATGTCACCATCACAAACTACAAATATTGACACACTCACCATACACAATTGAAAAAACAGCTAGTTTCTTTCAAACTACAACATACATGGTGAAAAGAAGCCGTTCACTTAAATCAGAACATGGAATCCTTCCGAAGATTCCACTAATGAGCAAAGGAAAAGTGATATCTGAAGAACACAAAGATATAGTTAGAAGATTCTATGAGTCAGAAGAGGCTAGTCGTATGTGTCCTGGCCAAAAGGATTGCGTGAAAGTTATCAGTGCTGAAGGTGCAATGAAGGTGCAAAAACGATTGGTCCTCGGGAATTTAAGAGAGATGTTTGAACTATATAAAAATGATGAAAAGAATCCCAAAATAGGATTTTCCACATTTGCAAAATTACGGCCATCATATTGTGTGCTTGCCGGTAGTGGTGGGACTCATTCTGTCTGTGTCTGCACATACCATCAAAATCCAAAATTGCAGCTGGCTGCATTGGGAGAAAGAGGTCTTTCATACAAGGATCTTATGGATTACAGTGTCTGCAGTACAGAAAGAGAGACTTGCATGATGCAACTTTGCAATGATTGCCCAAGAGAAGAGGGTGTCCTGGATTTTCTTGAGTTACTTGACAGTGTGAAATCAGCTCCAAATGAAATATCTTACAAGCAATGGGTGACTGTTGACCGTTGTACAATGGTTGATAAGGTGGAGCCACTTCATGAATACTTATCATCCCTAAGCATGAAAATATCCCGCATGGTTCGTCATCACATTGTTGCTCAGCAACAATCACAGTACTTCAAGCAGTTGAAAGAAACACTACCACCTCAGAGCGAGGTAGTTATAGTAGGTGATTTCTCTGAGAATTATTCTTTCATTGTCCAGGATGCTGCCCAAGGGTTTCACTGGGACAATTCACAGTGTACAGTTCACCCTTTTGTCATCTATTATAGATCATCTGCAGACCAGGAACTTAGCCATTTTAGTGTCTGTTTCTTATCTGCATCACTAAAACACAACACTATAATGGTTTACTCATTCATATTGAAGCTTATGACATATGTTAAATTCAGATGCCCACAATTGAAGAAGGTGCACTATTTCTCAGATGGATGTGCTGGCCAATATAAGAACAGATACAACTTCACAAATCTCTGTTACCATGAAGAGGATTTTGGTCTGTCTTGTGAATGGCACTTCTTTGCTACATCCCATGGCAAAAATGCATGTGATGGGATTGGAGGAACAGTGAAAAGAGCTACTGCTCATGCCAGTTTGCAGAGAACTACAGAGAGGCAAATTCTTACACCAGAACACATGTTTCAGTTTTGTGAAGAAAACTTGAGCAAGAAGATAAATTTTTTCTTTGTAACTACAGCTGATTTGAAAGATGCAGAAGAACGGTTGGAACATCGATTCAAGGATAGTAGGGCTATTCCTGGAACTCAGAAATATCATAGATTTGTTCCCCTAAACAAGGAAGAACTGATGGTGTATCCCATTTCAAGTGGCATTGGAGAAAAGAAAAGAATAAGGAAAAGTCATTTTACTAATGAACCTGCAATGCTTGGTAACCTAAAATGTGTCAAACCAGGAGAGTATGTTGGCTGCATTTATGACATGCAAGTTTGGTATGGAATTGTGGAGGAATATTGTGAAGAGTTTGATGATTTCACTGTGAACTTTCTACATCCCTCTGGGTCATCAGGATCAAGTGCATATTATTATCCATCAAACAAGGATTCATGTGCAGTGCCAGGACATCATATATTAACTGTAATGAGTTGTCCTACCCTAAGAGGAGGCAGCAGAATTCAATACATTTTTCCACAAAAAGAAATTGATGAGAGCATCGAGCATGCAAAAATTGTATTAGGCTAGCACATGAATCCTCTAAGTAGGTCTTCCCCTTTCACTATTATAACTATTATTGCCAGTGTAGATTAGCAGTGAAATACAATTTTACATTTTTTGCCTTTGTTTTTATATCTATAAAAAAATGTAATTTTAATTTCTATAGGTCAAATTATGAGCTTAAGTGTGAAAAAATAGGTAGAATTGACGCACAACTTATGAATATGGTGTTCACTTATATGTTAGTTACATGAAAAATACTAACATAAACAAACTTTTTTTTGCTGATTCTAATAGCCAATGCCTATGCCTTCATTTTTTACATTTAAAAAAAAAATTCTCATTTGATACCCCAGAGGTCAAATCGTGACCTCAAATTTTGGTTACAGTGTAACTTTTTTATTTTCAACCTAGAGTTCTAAAACTTGCATATTTGGATTCCTTGTCGTTTTCTGATTCTAAATATATATACTTTTATATAATTGTGACCATTATTACCCAAGTTATGGGTCGCCAAATGTTAGTGACCTCGCAAGTGACCTCAAATTTCCCGAGGTCATATCTCTTGAACCGTTGGTCGGATTGACCTTATAATTTCAGAAATGGATTCAGGGCCCACAAACTCCCTATAAACCAAATTTCAGCAAAATCTGAGAGATGAGGGTGTTAGGCACTGGTTGATCTGACAGAGAATGACCCATGAGTCAACACATGAATGGGCAGCCCAAGCGTCGTGGAGTGGTCAAACAGGCTCCAAAAGGGGGAGGGAGTTAAAGCATCTGTACATGTTCAAACTTGTTCATTCACATGGAGCAACACACAAGTTCTTGGCCAAGCATGTAATATTGGTTTATATAGCTCTTGAAAAGAATTTGTTCCCTAAATAATTTAGTGTGTCATAGTGATTCTGCGTAAAGTGGTACTGTGTATAATGAGACTACCTATATGTATGGTGTTTGGTCATGCTCCCTATAACTCCCTCACCTTTACAAAACATAATTTTTAAGTGCATTAACCATACTTGTGTGCCTTTTCCGTTTCCATCATATGGAGTGCAGTTATTGCACTTAAAAAATAGACAACTCATGAATCATTGCACTAATGAGACAGTTGAGGTATATGATGAAGCAAGTAGTATGATGATGCGGAGGTCCATTATAATATAAAATGCTGTACAGTGTACTTATCTTAAGACTTGATATGTACATTAATTAAGGCATACACAATTGTGGATGAGATTGTATGTAATGCAACCTAAGTAAAATATGGTTTGGCTCATCTTTACAACTGAAAAGATATTACCTTGTAAAGTTGCATTACATTAAACACAGTGTCTTCTGGCTGGATTTAATTATTGAATGCCATGACCAAGAAAGGCAGAAGATAGTGAGTCAGGCATTGCACAGGATGCCACACCATTATTGTACTCCAGATGTGCGATGAGCATCCAAACTCTCAAAAAGACAGAAAATGTGAGTGCAATGATTCAGAGGTTATATATAGATGGGGTTACTGTGAAGAAACAGATGTGCAATGATTCGCAAGTTGTCTGTATAATGTAATCTTTCTGCAATTCAGAATTCCTCCAAGTTTGGAACATTCTGGCGGTTCTGAAATCTATGATTGAAATCTCCAATAATTCGTAATATTCCAAATTGGAAGAAATATTCTGAAAAGTAACTTGCTAATTTTGCTCAATTCATAACCATTGATTCTGCAATTTGTAAGCTATAACTTCAGTAATTTTTATTACAGTGTAGTTATCATGAAAGATTTTACAGCAATCAACAATACATTTTGTATTCATTAAATTCAAACAGAAATGGGCATAAAATTTAGTAAATTTATTGTGAATTACATTTTGGAATCATTCATTATGAATTGTATTAACATTGCAATTTTTCAAAATGGAGTACTGGTATCTAATTCAGAATATTTTGAAATATAAAATATTCGCAAAATTCTATCTAATTTCGAATCCTCCCAAATTCAAAAAGGCTTGAGCCCTTAATATTCTGAATTGCAGAGGGATTATTGTATTTATAAAGACTGAAGTTACTTGAAAAAAGTGGTATAAGCCTAACTTAAATTTGGACAGAAAATGTTGTCAAATGGCAACTAGGTAGCAGTGGTGGCTCATGGTGAGGGAGAGTAGGGAGGCACAAAATTGTCTATAATATATGCTATATAAATAAAATAGATTACAAAGTGTTAGATGCACTACTTTCTGCATGTTACGATCGTATAGAATTAATACTATGAAATAAAATCCTCTTTCATAGTTTTTAGTGATAAAAAACATTCTTCCATGCCGCCTCTGAAAAACCGCCACTACAAGGTAGTTACCATATAGGTTGAATGCATATTTGAAACCAGCATTTTTGGGCTGATGGATTACATTTCTTCTAGAGAGCCCAAGGAACTAGCCATTAGAGGAGCAGTGGGGTTGCAGCCCAGGGGTTGAGAGTAAAACCCTTGTGTATCCTTGACTAAATTATTTGGAGGGGCCATACTGAATTGCGTGTGTCCATTCATCACACTTGTGTCTGGTCCATAACTTTTTAATTGCTCAAAATAAGTGGATGAAATGTCATATAGACTTGGGGTCATGACAAGATGAGGTGTCATGAGCAAGAATTGGGTTCCTGCATCAGAGATCAAGGTCACAAATAGAGGTCAAAGGCTAAATGGAGCTGCTTTATGATTGGGCTATAACTTTTGAACCACTCTCCATAAATTAATTGAACTTTGTACATGGATGATCATGATTCGTGCTTAATCTAAACTTGGATTTCATTCCCTATAGAGAAGTAAATGTAAAATTTACCTGGCTGATTCAACCTTAAAGCTGATATCTAAATTATAGATGTATATCCTGTAATAATCCAGGTGCCTTGGTGGTGTGGTGTAGTGGTTAGCATTGCTGACTACGAATCCATCGGCCCCTGGTTCGAGACCCGATGGCAGCCGGCATGCAGCAAAACCCAGCTGTTCATCCTTCCACACAATAAAGAAAGTGGTTGGTAGATAAATGGGTACCCTAGGTGGCCTAGTGGTTAAGACACTGGGCTGCTGATGGGGCGTGGTTCGGATTCCACATTAAACTGTAGGTCTAATGTGGAGTGAAAAGCTTGACCTTCGTCAGAATGAACAATTTGGGTGGAAGCTAAACATAGGTTAATTGTACAATTGGTTATAGCATTTACAATGAAACTTTGCCAAACTCTAGTTTTTCATCTGCCTAGCATGTATATTGTTGAATTTAATAATACATCATAAAAAGATCAAAAATGCCCTTAAATAAATGTATTTTATTTTTCTCCAGTGAGCAGTGCCACAATTTGATATCTGGCACCTATAAGACCTCTTGCAAAACTGGACAAGGGGTAGAAGAGATGTTTGTAGACATCAGCCAGCAACTTGGAAAGGCAAACAGATCTCGAAAGGAGTTGGATTCCCTCAACAAAAACTCATTCAAGATTACTCACCTAGAAGGAGAACTAGAAGACTCTTGTGTTTGCTGATGAGGAAATGTGAGAGAGAGAACAGTTTGTAAGACTTGTACTATAGACTCGTTTGTGGCCATATCTAATGTAACCTCAGTTTTACTGGTACTTATATTTTTTATTTCTCATAAATTATGTGGTATCTTGCTAAGTTAGCAAACCTGGCATCATTTATTGTCATTCTCAAAATACCACAAATAATGAGGTTTAGAATTTCCATTATCATTAAAATGGGACAGAGGGGCTGGAAATTGGATTTAACCTCATTTCATCTGTGGATGAAATTTTTAGGTTTGGAGGAATCAGAATGCTTGAATTTGGTATTCAGAAAAGTGTATAGTCACTGTATATTCATAGATATAATATTTGCTGGTTCATATGTACAGTATGGCAGAAACCAAATTTGACTGTTGGTTAAAGGTGCAATGCTGCCTAAATGTAACTAATATTTTTAGAGTAATAATTAGAATCAAATACTCCTAGTCAGTATTGCAAAAAAAAAACAAGAACCTATATGCAATAGAAAATCCATTTACACAAAAAATAAATGTATAGTTTCAATAATTTGTTGTATGCTGTAAAAACAAGAATATTCTCTATGTATACTTATTGTATAGTTATATAATTTTTTTAAACATTGATCTACAAGCTACAGCATAGGTTTAATAACTACTTTCAGCTTCTTATATCTTAAAAAATATAATTATATAGCTAGTGGCGTAGGGATGTGGCGACCCCCACCACCTGCCAGAAGGTGCAGCTAGCTTCGCATCTCCTGCAATACAGGAGTAGGAGGATTGGGCTGGGGACCCATCCTTCGCTCTTTCTCCCACAGGGCAACAATAACCTCGGACATGTTTGCCGTGCCTGCCCGGGTCGTCCGCGTAACTGTAGGGAGGCACGTGTGGGTGTGTGTAATGTAAGGGGAATATTAGTTTTTATCTTTTCTCCTCTTCACTACCTTCTGTCTTTCGCATCCGAGCTATTTCTATTTTCTCACTCCAATTCATTGGAAAACTATTTTGATGTACGTACAGTATGTAGCCAATAAAACATTTGATTTATATACAGGGTGTCCCAGAATTAACTATCTATTTCAATGAAATTGGACAAATTTTTTAAAAACACACTTTTATTTATGTTTATCATGTTTAATATGTGTTAAAAATGTATAAATTTCTAAATTTTTTTCATAATTTTATTTTCATAATTTTTTCATTATCTGGTCCAATGAAAGACCGTCTGAAGTCATAGAATGGCAAAGAGACTCTCCAAAAGTTAACGTGTGGCTTGGAATGACCAAATCCAAAATTTATGGTGCTCCATCTTGTTGAAACACAACATTATCAAGAATGCCATCATCAAGAAGCTGTGGTTCGAGAAACTGCTGAAGCATATCAAGGTAGATGGTACCTGTTACAGTTGCTTCCGCAAAGAAGAATGGGCCATAAATTTTGGATTTGGTCATTCCAAGCCACACGTTAACTTTTGGAGAGTCTCTTTGCCATTCTATGACTTCAGACGGTCTTTCATTGGACCAGATAATGAAAATAAAATTATGAAAAAAATTTAGAAATTTATACATTTTTTAACACATATTAAACATGATAAACATAAATAAAAGTGTTTTTTAAAAATTTGTCCGATTTCATTGAAATAGATAGTTAATTCTGGGACACCCTGTATATATACACAGTAAATCGGTGTGCATGTAAAAATTATAAATGATTTTGTTAATGTTAGGGTAGGCGATTGAGCCGGAGTCGCCAATTAATTTTCTCTGCAGTCTGCATACAAGTGTTTCTGTCAGGATATAGCGTTTGCTCCAAAAACTTTAACTAAAATGTGTTAGTTTTATATTGTTTCGCTCGGGCCAAATGAGAGGAAGTGTACTGCTCTATTAAGTTAGGTCGAACATTCTGGTAGATTTTCGAGACCATAAAGCTTAATGCAATCGAAAGGTACGTTTTGGCCCAAATGAAACTAGAAAACCAACACATTTTGGCGGAAACACTGTATTATCATTTCTGCACCTTTATCAGGGTCCGTTACCAATGCTTCCCTCCTGACCTTTCCTGTAGTGTGTTATTTTACTGAAAGCAAATTAAAAATCACCATTTTTAATTTAGTGAAAACTAAATTTAAACTTCATGAAAATAATAAACAAGGTTTGATTTTGATTCTTATGAAATGTCAGTTTGCCAAAATTTCAAAGTAAATCCTATAGGCTAATCAGTGTATGGATTTAGGTCTATCGGTCCGCCTATTGGTGACCCCCGCCTTGGAAGATATAATATTTTTCAATTCTTTTTACATTTTTAATAGTTAAGAGCAATCAGGGACAGGAAAGAATGCCATGTTCAAAATTCCAACCATACCATGATAGGCAGTACTAAAATACTATATTAAAATAGTTATAAATTAAATACTAAATTCTCCTTAGTCTAAGCATCATCAATTCCAGTTAATATGGTCATAGGATATGGCCAAAGAAAGTTTTATACATTATTTCATACCTTTGAGGTTATATTTTATTAGGCATTTAAATAAGTCGCTTTTGAATATAATTTTAAAGGTCTTCAGTAATGCATATAAAAAATTAATCGTATAAATTACTGTTAATATTCAAACAGTAACGGTTAATATGATATAGGATATAGCGAAAGAAGGGTTTTGCATTGTTAGGTTTATATTAAAAATTAAATAAAATTACTTTTTGAGGGATTCATGGGTTTTTCTTTTGCAAACTCAAAACACACACACACACACACACACACACACACACACACACACACACACACACACACACACACAAAAGGATACATTGGGATCAGGAACCCAACCTCAGATATCTAGTTTACCTTACCTGTCATTGATCTAGTGGTAGGCCAGGTGAAACCAACGTCTCCATTTACACAACACATAAACTACTTTGATTTTTCTTTATTTTTTGTTACGTCTCTTCCATATTTATATTACCATGTTTATTCGCACATTCACTAATTACATGCTTCCATCTTTTATGCGCTCTTTTTCTGCTTCCACCTACACACTCGCTATTAATTTAGGAGGGTTGTTAATTCCTAAATTTTGCTCGGGACAAGCGTAAAATTTGGAGACACCATTTCTAAGCACGATTTTATATTTAAATTTTTTTTCCGAAACCTCTCACCCCCCCCCCCCCCCCCCCCCTAAGCCATACATATGTGTATTTTCTGTTTTTCTGCTATATAATCGATATTTATTGCCAGATGTGCTTCATAATATGTCCTTTATAGGGTTTTCAGGGTCGCAGAACACTAATACACATTCGTAATGGAACTTTGAAAAATCATTATGGCGGAAATCCAAGGTGGCTGTCAAAATTGCAAATTTTTGGGCATTTGAAAGTGAAATGCGGATGGAAATACTACAAACATCCATTATATTATATTTAATTGGGGGTTTGCGACAACACTGAGCAGAATTATGCAGTTGACAAGGTATTTGTGAGAACTAATACAGTTAAATCATGAACTTTCAACCCATCTGAGACCACCAAGGACAATAAGGAGAGTGCTAAGTGCACAAAGACCGATTTCAAGATGATTTTCACACATTCTATATTTGTATAAAGATCATAGTATATTACCATACACGCATATTGTTCAATTTAGTAATGTCTACTGCATGGTTAAACTCATTGATTGTGACCTGAGCTTTACGGCTGACATTGCTGAGATAAAGCTTCAAATTAGTGGTATACGTTGAGAGGGGCAATTTTCTGTAGTCCTTCATTAGATGAAATATATCACTAGTCTTTGACGCAGAAAGAGCGGTATCTCGTGCATATCTGACTTCGAGATAAAGATGGTTCAGCTTCTGCAAATCGTCCACATTTGATTCTTCGAGATAATTATCCACTTGCTCACTAGCCGTGAATGGCCCTCCTAGTCTTTTTAATTCTTTCAGGTCTCTATTTCTCCTGCGGTCTACAGCGACATTCGCAATCTCTTTAGTCTGTAATCCTTGCTTCTGTAATTGTTTTTGTACACTCCACTCTCTCATTCATTATTTCCGGAATTTTTGCAGTTCCAATTTTCCAATAGTCTTTGAAAGATCCTGTTGGTTGTTTTTGAATCAACGCGAGAGATTTAGCTTTGACCCGCGCTGCCGACGCGCACGCGAGTTGCTTGGCGCCTCTTCTGCCGAGTTCATAGTTGATGAACCCTACACTGCGCTCAGAGTCCAAGTTGTGAATTGGCGCCTTGTCCAGTTTTTCACAGTCCATTTTTGAGAGAGCATGTTCCGCTGATTCGTCAAATTCTCCGAATCCAAAGATATCTCCCTTTTGTTTCCGAAATCCTTCAGCAAGGTTTGGCAATATCATACCCAAAACCTTTGTGACTTCAGTACTCATTTGGAGAGCTGTAGCTTTGATAGCATTGCAAATATCATCGTCATATCGTGTTTGTTGGAATCTTTCAACAGACAAACTCGAATGCCGGCGTATCTACTTCCAACAGTTTAGCCGGATCAGTAGAAACGAGGTCTTGGTATAACTGTTGGAATGCTGGAATTAGCTTTGAATAATTTGTACTGGTCAATATCACCAGTGAACGAAACGGCGCCACTAAATGAAGTCCAATGAGAGCTCCAGCCATGTACACAACTCTCAAGAAGTTGGCACACTTACAGAAATTGCAAGAAAGCTGATTGGGAACAGTTCAAAATACAGACTGAGGAACAATTCACCACATTAAACAGCACACCCATCATAAACATCAATACAACACTCAAGACATTTAATCAGATCATCAATAATGCAAACAAATACATACCCAAGGGCAACATTAGGAAATACAACCCAAATTACACTAGAGAAATAGCCCACCTCATAAGGCAACGTAACAACCTCAAGTATAACACACAAACACCACACACAGAAGCCGTAAAACAGCAGATACAACAGCTCAACACAGAAATAAACAACAAACTCAAAGAAAAACAAACAGAAACATTCAGGAAATTCATAACAACACTAAACCACTCCACAGATACATCCAGGCTATACAAGACTATAAACAGCATTACCCACTCTAACAGCGGCATTCACACCTCACACGCGGCTATCTGTCGCAGCCAAAATAATATCCCAATATACACACAACAAGCTAACATTCTAGTTAATCACTACGCAAAGATAAGTCACTTAAACAGAGACAACAACCAGAAACACGCAGACAGACAAACAGCCAGACACAAGAAAACCTACAGACGACTCGACACGACCATTACACCCTTCAATACAGACCAGACCACCAAGATCATCAAAAACATTAAGAATTCGAAGGCTACTGGACCAGACAACATATCTAACATACACCTTAAACATTTGGGCCCACAAGGAATACTAGCTCTCACAAATATCAGCACATATTCATACCAACACTGTATTATTCCTGACATATGGAAACAAGGTAAAATTATTACACTACTCAAACCAAACAAAAATCCAACAGAACCAGCTTCCTATAGACCCATTACTTTACTATGCACACCTTCCAAAGTAACAGAAAGACTAATCTTACAAATCACCAACCCACACATTCCACTATCGCCTACTCAACATGGATTCAGACCTCACCGCTCAACCACAACATTACTCACCAACCTCATGCAGCACATCATGGATGGCATCAACTCCAGACGACCAGCTCAACCTACACTATTAACAACAATAGACATTAGTAAAGCATTTGATGCTATCCCATGCTTCCTTCTCATAAACAAAATACTCAACAGAAACATGCACAATAACACCAAAAGGTGGCTGAGCAACTATCTTTCAGGAAGATACTCACATGTCACATTTAATGGCAAGTCATCCAAAAACAAGCTTTTTCCGAACGGGGTCCCTCAAGGCTCTGTTCTCTCACCAACACACTTCAACTTATACATGCATGACATTCCAACACCCATAGATAACAAGCTTACCTTATCATCATATTCAGATGACATCACTCTAACATCCACCCACAACAACATCGACACCGCTACAAATAACCTACAAACATACATAAACAGTATACAAGACTGGCTCACACACAATAGACTCAAAGTAGCGCCCACAAAATCAACCATCACCTTGCTTACAAGCAACACAAAAGAACACCAGGTAATTCCACAGCTTACACTAAAGAACATCAACATTCCACACACTCACAGGACCAAAATACTTGGGGTCACATACAACATCATTATCTTTTGCAAACCACATTCAGGACATTAAATACAAATGTACGTCAAGACTTAACACGCTTAGAATACTAACAGGCACAAACTTTGGACACCAGCAGGAAACAACAACACATCATACAAACAATATATTCGCTCAGTTATGGACTATGCTAGCCTATGCTGGGCACCCATTATCTCAAACACACACACAAACACCTTACAGACAATACAAAACAACGCACTTCGTATCATTACAGGATGCACTCAAACAACACCAATTGAACACCTGCACACACAAACAGAAATACTGAAAGTTAGGGAACATTTAGACATGAGGGGAACACAATTCATGGCAGCAGCGATAACTAACCCACAACATCCTTGCCACTACATGTACAATCATGCACCAACACCTCACACCATTAAGGTAACACCAGAGAGACATTATAACCAAATACTCCATTCCATACCACGCCCCACAGACATCACACAGTACAGAAAACATACATACACACCTAACCCACAAAGCACTGACACGACTCGGTCCGAATGCGGTCCTAGGTGCGAAGCCACCACCCATTAACAGGTCAGAGATCAGCCTGAGCAGATCGGATCGAGTTAACTTAGCACGATTCCGATGTGGACATCACCCCAACTTACGGACATATAAACACAGACTAGACAACTCCATAGACGACACCTGCCACCTGTGCCAAGACACACCACAAACAATTGAACACATTATGACAGACTGTACCGCTCTAGCACAACAACGAACACAACACATCATCACTAGTGCGCTGAACCTCTGGTCCACTCCGGAGAGGGCGATCGGTTACCTGCGTGCCGCCGGCTTGCTCGATCAGGGTGGGCTGATCGGCTAAACAACAACAACAACAACAACAACAACTCTCAAGAAGTCCAGATTCAGGAAGCATCGTACGATGCAGGCCAATTGGTTCGTCACATGCTCAAATTTTCCGAGAAATGTTCCTCCATCGTCAGTGTGATATAAGGTTATGGCACATGTCAACGTCAATCTGTTGAAATGTTCATCTTTTAGACTGACAGATTTGTTTCGCTTCGGCGCGATATGAGCGTCGAAATTGTTGGCTTTGTTCCACGGTTTGTGGTCAAAGTCATGATTTATCATTCTGGTTATACAGTCCAGCGCTTGTTCGGTCACACTCGAGGATGAAGTTGTGGCATTGATGAGAAAGCTGGAATATATTTTATCTCGCCCAATGGCATTTTCTATTTCGGTCCATTGTTTAGTGATCACTCGATTGAACATGAGAGTTGGGTGGACATTGCAAAACAAATTATCCAGGGCATGTTCTGATTCTAGCTTCTCGGCCACCATTTGTTCGACAGAGAGATTATGGGATGTCTGATCAGTGATCACAAAGTCTATCTTTTCAAACAATTCCTTCGAACTAACTCCGCTCGCTGCTTCCAGTATGTTCAACATGGCAACTTTCAAATCCGCCAAGTTCTCTCTACTTTCCGTAGCAATCGGAAATGTCGAGAGAGGTTTGTATTTTCCATTTACCGTCATTCCCTGCACCGAGAAAGAACCAGCTCCCTGTTTTTTCGAACCATCAACAGAATAGGTAACTACCGACTTTTGATATGATTGCATGATATATCTCGCAATTTCACGCAATGCTAACGCTTCAATGCTCTTTCCGGCTTGTCGAATATTGCTAGACTGTGGTAGTGTGTCTAGGTCTACTAAGTCTGGCGATTCGTCATGAAATTTCCATTTCCGACCAAATAGTTTACTGCCAACAATCACTACGGCTCCCGCAGCTTGACTATCTGACACGTGATGAGAACTTTTGAGCTGGTCCATTGCTTCGTAAACGTCGGGCCTTACTTTTCTGACACTTTCTCTTATGTGCTGGTACTTTGGCGGCAACTCCTCCCTTTCAATTTTTTTTTGTCTAGGGGACAGTTTACGACGCTTCCGACCCGTAGACGTGGAAGGCTCATCTGATTCTGATGTGCTAATTTGGAAGTCATTATGATTCGGATCATCCTCAGATAGTTCACTGAAGCCTTCAGCCGAAGCCATTTCTTTATTTCTCGCTCTTTCCATCTCCGCTTCCTCTCATTCGCTCCAAACTCCGCAGATCTCTCTTCCTGCGTTCCATGGTCTTATTCCATTTTCTGTCGACAAAACTGTCGCAAAACATTTTTCTATCATGTCTTTGGTCTTCCAGAAAGTCCCATTCTTCTCGAGTCATTTTCACACCATAAAAATTTTCTAAGCGTTTCTTTACTTCATCGTCCACGCAGAAGATAAAAAGTTCTTTCGCTTTTTCGTTGAAATCTTCGACTTTTTTTTAATAGTTGTCGTTTCGGCGGTTTTTTCTGGTCTGAACTAATTTGATGAATCTTTCATACAGTTCCAAAATTTTCATTTTGATGCGTTTAGTGGTTACTGTATATATATTACAAAAAATACAGTTCTTGAAGGACGTTCGCAAGAATTCCGGCTGCAACTTCCTTCGACCTCTCAGTTTTACCGGCTCTATCCGGTCGAAGTACAACATGTTTTCCAAAATGTCCTTTT
>JAJOZX010002342.1:340000-615000 GCA_023014485.1 Bathynomus jamesi
ACGGTCTGTGTTTAACATATAATGTTCTCAGGGAACCATTCTGAGTTTGTGTATATATATATATATATATATATATATAATCTGCATATTAATGTTTTATTTTTATTTCAGGTGACTCTCCCAATGTCCAGGGATCATTTTGTATTTACTTTTAATAGTTCAGTTTATATTGTTACCATAATGTAAATATAATTATTGGTGCATATATATATATGTACAGGGTGGGCCGTAAGTTTCCATACATAGGAAAATAAACATTTTTTTATGGACAACCATTTTTATTTATATAATATGCTCTACATGGTTGCCATTGTTTTGAAAACACATTTCAATACGTGTTCCCCACTGTTGATGAACACGCATTAGCACAGTTGATGTTATGCTTGTAATGGCGTTGGTGATACGTTCCTTTAGATGATTTATGTTTCGTATCTTTTCCTGATACACCATGGCCTTCAAGTGCCCCCAAAGATAGAAATCAAGGGGGGTGAGATCTGGGGATCTGGGAGGCCACTCCACAGGACCACGCCGACCAATCCAAGCATCCGGAAACTGCTGATCCAAATACCGACGCACGTGAAGACCATAATGAGGTGGAGCTCCATCTTGCTGGAAGTACTAAACTGGGAAGTTACCTTCCTCGTTTAGCAGGGATGGGAAAATCTCTTCTTGCAACATGTTAAGATACCTTTCGGCATTAAGATTTCCACTGACAAAAATTGGTCCAATAATTCTGTCACCCCATATCCCGGCCCACACCATCACTTTACCGGCACCTTGCATCTTCGTCGGACTCAGCCAGTTAGGGTTAGCATTACTCCAGTAACGTATGTTTTGCCGATTAACCTCTCCATTGACGTAAAAATTTGCTTCATCAGTAAACAAGATCTTAGTTGAAAAGTTTGCATCCTCGTTCACTTTGGTTAATGCCCATTCACAGAATTCCATCCGTCTATCCGGGTCGTCTTCACTCAAATGCTGTGCCATATGCAATTTGTATGGATGCCATTTGTTTGCTTTCAAAATGCGCCTGATACTCGATCTGCTGACACCACTTTCTGCAGACAACCGTCGTGTACTTTTTCTGGGACTCCGTGTAAGCGCTGTAAGTATCGTAGCTGTTGTGTCTTCATCGGTGGCTGTACGTCTTGGACCACTTCGCGGTTGATCTGCAACATTTCCAGTTTTCTGAAACTTGTTAATAAGTTTTGCCACAGTGTCGTGTGTGATGTTCGTTCCATGTTGTCTGTTAAAGTTCATTGCAACCATGCGACTGCTTCCCGACCCAGCCATCAGTATGATTTCAATTCGTTGCTCTTTCGTCAAACGCATATTCTTAGGGTATCTGAAACATAAAAACAAACGTTTAATTTTTCCTATGTATGGAAACTTACGGCCCACCCTGTACTATATATATATATATATATATATATATATATATATATATATATATATATATATATATATATGAGATTGAACTCAGAATGGTCCCCTGAGGTTTTTTCATGATACACACAGACCGTACATGGAACAAGGAACCTTCTGGGAAAATTAAATCCACTATAGTCCGAATAAGTAATGGTAAATGACAAACACTATAGTTTTTCTTTTTCATGATGTTAACCCGACGTTGGCAATGGATCACTCGCAAAGAGGCCCCAAAAATATAGCTTCCCTCATCAGCTATCTGCAAAGCGGATAGGATCCAGCTTTGGGAGAAATCTAGGGGTTACAGCTACACCTAGCCTACTATATTCAGAACCTCAATATAATCAAAAGACTCGTTGCATTCCCGTCGGATAAAATACATCAAAGAAAAAGGGGTAACTACTGTATTTTTAGCCAACAACCAAAACTTAAACCTCAACTGGCAAAATTGAGCGTCCACTTTTCAAGGCACATGCCATGTCCGTTTCAAGAATGCAACGAGTCTTTTGCTTATATTGAGGTTCTGAATATAGTAGGCTAGGTGTAGCTGAAACCCCTAGATCCTAGATTCTCTCCCAAAGCTGGATCCTATCTGCTTTGCAGATAGCTGGTGAGGGAAGCTATATTTTTGGGGTCTCTTTGCGAGTGACCCGTTGTCTATGTCTGGCTAACATCATGAAAAAGAAAAAACTAGTGTTTGTCATTTATTATTTACTTATTCGGACTATAGTAGATTTAATTTTCCCAGAAGAGTTCCTTGTTCCATGCACGGTCTGTGTGTATCATATATATATATATGAAGTTTGTAAATAATACATTAGTTTGTAAATAGTAATGTAGTATAATAGCAGTTTCCAAGATGGTTGGTAAATTTTTACATAGCTCTTGTATAGGTTTTACACACACACACACACACACACACACACACACACACACACACACACACACACACACACACACCTAGACTCGCATTCTGTCATTGTACTCTAGTGTACATAAGTACACATTACCATATATGGCGTTAGAGTTTGAATTTTGGGTGTGTAAAAATTTGTACAGTTGGGTCCCAATGAATTAATTTTTTGTTTTAGAAAACAATGCTGAATCCACTGTCAGTTTAAGCGTTTATTTTACTCCCATATTGATAAGTACATACTGAAGTACCTCTCCCGTCCTTGTAGAATATAGCAAATGCCCTAACCATAAACATGTTTTGAATTGTTCTTCGAAAGGACAGTATCCGTTAGGTTAGTTTAAGAGTAGTTCGTTTATATCGTTGCTCAAAAAGAAACAAACTTCTATCACCAGCCATAGTTATCCCGTTAGGACATTCAAACCCGTTAGGACATTCAAACCCGTTAGGACATTCAAACCCGTTAGGACATACACTAGCTTGTTTTTTGTTCTTTTCTTAAATTACTACTCATTTTTGTTTGTAATCTCCAATCCATACTTTTTACTAATTAGTTTTAGGCAATTAATTATAACCATTAATTTACCTTTATTATTTATTGTTCTTTATATTTAGAGATGTCGGAGTTAAATGTTGACCAAATTTTTACTAATTCAGGAACTCTTAATAAATTTTTCATCTTTTGATTGGTTGGATTTTGTTGCTGGTAGAAGGTTTCTTTAACATACGATCTGATCCTGATCTGATAATCAGTGACAAACTTACCTCAAGTTTCTGATATTTACGGACGTGATTCATTTCGTAAATTACTTTCAAAATGTTTCATTCATTCACAAGTTATCGTTCCAGGCATATTATGGCACTTCATATTATTAGGTTTCCTTTAATTAAATAGTATGATGTAGGTTTCAGATAAAATGTTACGTGCGATACTTTTTTTTTTCCCCATGACTTAAAATGCCTCTAGGTCGTTCTTCAACCTTTGGTATCCGGTAGCGACATATCTGTCGCGGCAGGCAATACTCGAAATTAGTAATAAAAAATAATTCAGGGTACTAAAGGTTAATTAAAAGGACTGACAGTGTCTTCTACACGTCTTGATTCCCTCGATAGCATCGAAGAAACATTTGACAATCTTGAAAACTTCATATCCGTGTACAGCCTCGCATTTGTATGGTTGTTTTGTTGTGCTCTGTTTTAGGGGTTTAGAAACCTTTAGTTTCCGTTTTGTTCCCAACTTAGCCGTTATACACTCACCCCATCCCCGTCACCCAACCTTTCAAGACATTATCGTAACATTTTAATATCTTTATATGTTACAGTCGGTGAAAGTCGTTATTTCACGCGATGCCAAAAATATTCATGCCTTTCGCGTAATGTCTGTGACCCGTAATCGCGGGCATTACGCATTACTAACCTAATTTAATTTAACCTTCACAAAGTGATTAAGGGCCACGAGCGTTACGTGAAATGTCTGAAGTTTTTGGCAATACGTGAAATGACTGGTTTCGCAAACTTAATTGTAACATACGTACAAAATATTCGAATATTACTGACGATGAATTTGAAACTAGTGCTCGCGAGAATAATCTTCAGGTACACATACCGACGTTGCAGTACCGCTTCCCGTCAGATCAGCGAGGTTGAGCGACGTTGGATCTGATCAGTAGTTGGTTGGGGGACCGTCATCCTTCGCGTTCAGATGATGTTGAAACCCATCGGTGGTTCAGATCTAGCGTAAAGCCGTAGATCCTCTCCATCACGTGACTTTTTAAGCCGTTATAAAGGAGTTGAGTAACCCCAAACGTTATCATTAAAATTTGTCAACATTTTGTTCATTCAGCTTACGTCAACCTTCAAGTTCTCCGACCCCCCTTTGCTTCAATTTTCATGACGAATAAGGGGTCAGTTTATGTTTGGTTTGCCTTAATGATCAACGGATTTCCTCGTGATTAGGTTTAGTGTTAGGTAAATATTCTCAGTTAGAAGAAGTTGAATTGAGGGCATAAAGCCACAATAGGAAATGGATTTATTAGAAAGGTAATCTTCCAGCCTATTCTAGGGTCCTCATCACTCGTACCTGATGAAGACTTTAGAATAGGCCGAAAGGTTATTTCTTATAAATCCACTTCTTACTGTGGCTTTATTTCATTAGATTTGAGTGTGCAAAGTCCGTCTTTTTGGGGGGTGGATAACCAGTATAATTAATGGTGGAATTCTGAGAAAGGAACTTGTCTGTTTTATAGTTAAGAACATTAGCGTACTGCGATAATATACATTAGGTTTTTACACTTTAATTGTTGTCATCAACTTTTATTGTTGAATTAACTTTTTATATCTAAAACAAGGTGACGACATCATCATTTACATAATGATACATTATCGTTGAGAATTTTAGAGTAAACATTTGTTGTAATACTCTTGTGATAAACTGTTCTTTGCTTTGATTGTAAACGAAGCGAAAGTTGTAGGTCATAGTGAAGTATCGGGTAACTACTTTTGTTACTTTAATAAGAAAGTATCGATTTTAAGGAATTTTTCACATTGACGCCAGTTTTAGTGACCGCGTGACAATTCATTATGATTCTGTTAGTAAAATCTGAAGTATAACTTTGAATTAAAGTTTAATAATACGAAATAAACTTGTACCTTAACGGCAGTAAACCTATACAAAGGAATCGATATTACAATTTCTCAAAGTTTCGGTACAAACACTATTACCATTTTCGAGAGTTATACCCAATCTTGAATAGTAGTAAAGTTAATGCTCAGCCGTATCGATTCCTATCTTATGGTTTTGCGCATTCGACTGTTTGACGAGATTGTGTTGACATACTATTAACTTAGCATTAGAAATACATTATCAAAATAGAAATATCCTATTTTCGTTGTGGTGAGCGTGAATGGACTTTTATTCATTTGGTCAACGAGACATTCTATTGACACCCAAAAAACTAACCTAGCATAACATAAACTTAACCAAACCCAATTTAATTTAACTCAATAATTTGTCGATTAAATGTTACGTCGATCAGATGACGTTAGTCTAGGCATGAATATCCACAAATCCTTTAGTGTAAACATGCAATCCAACTACAGCGAGTAGCAGGGTAGCAACTCAGTGCCTCAGATCCAGTCTTAGTTTCTTATGAAGAAGTTAGACATGTATATAAGGTGGCCCAATGTTGCCTGTTTATTATTATTATTATTATTATTATTATTATAAAATAAATCTAATCATGCCATACAATGTTAAATTTTCAATTTGTAGAATTAAAGCGTTTTATATTAGGGCGGTTCAAAATAAATGAAATTAAAAATTCAAGCCAGCATGTACTTTTTTTTTTATTAGACTTCGAACATAAAACTCAGACGAATTTGAGGAATCCGAGAGTATTTACTCGGTGCTCAAGCATTAAATATGTACGTGGTGAATTGGATAAATACATTTAGATAACCAATGAATTCGCACAATATAACGTTCAGTGATGGCACAAATGCACTGATATCACCTTAATATCATACATGAAATCTAGTCGCCTGAACATTTACCGGTGGCTCATGTCGACTTATTCTGGTCAGGAAATTAGTGCCGGTGCATTTCCACTCCGTGTAAGAGGAACTGCTTTTGAGTCGGCTTTGGTAATGGTTGCATTGAAATTCTTTATCATGGACACGCCCCTTTCAGCATGTCGTTGATAACATTGAATCTTTACGTGGATAGGAGGGATCGTCTATCGTTTTGGTGATTTTTCCACTCACCAGGAGATGTCCTAAGAACCCTCGGCTGATCTTGAAAGTATCAAATAACTTGAATGACGCTGAATCGACAAAGTCTGAGAGATCCATCCTCTCTACTGAAATGTTTCCTTTGTATTTTCTCCGATCTTTCTTTAGTGTTCCTCTCTGTAATAAATTTGCTGCCTCAACCATTTTCATCTTTGTTTTTCGACAAGGTTTCAAACGAAACAAAGCCAAACCAGGAGGAAATTGTAGACACCAATCGACCACGGAAGTACTCCTGGGGGACGTTAGGCAGGAGACAGGGAATGCTGGAACTCCCGTTTCTCCTGTCACTGTCCTCCTTAGTTGATCTTTTTCGGTGTCTCATCTGCTTGAGCACCCACTAAAAGTTTTGCTACCAAGTAGAAACTTGCCATGAAGGTTTTTGTAAACAAGTAGAATTAAAAAATCCACATGCTCAGTGACTTACCTGCAATAAAATTTTTCACCCCTATTACATGAACTGCCCTAATATATATTATATATATATATATATATATATATATATAATATATATATATATAAGCAAACAACCACAAGGAAAAGGAAACACAAAGTCCGAGCGCTTTCGTGATATATTCACATTATCAAGGAAGAACAGAAAATAACTTGTTACTATTTTCTGTTCTTCCTTGATAATGTGAATATATCACGAAAGCGCTCGGACTTTGTGTTTCCTTTTCCTTGTGGTTGTTTGCTTATTAATAAGGTCACGTGTTATTTTGTGATTCTAGTGCATATATATATATATAATAAATATATATATATATATAATATTATATATATATATATAGAGTGTGTAACGTTGTTTTAAAGTTCATATCATTATAATTTTTTGTATTAAGTCATTCCTATAGTGTTTATTTTGAATTTTAATTGCTTATTTTACAGATTTATGTTCTCCCTAAAACTTAAAAAAAAAACCCAGCTGGTATTAAGTCTTCAGTTAAAGGTGTATCGCGAAACCAAAAAGTAACTTGGGTAAAAATAGCTTGTAAATAAGCAACACTATTTATAGACATTTTATCTTTTAAAATTTTTATATTAATATGAAATGTGATCCGCAAGTAATAAATTAAAAACTAATATGATAGTTTTGTTTATAACCTTTTTAGGACATCATGAGATATTACTAAGAAGATACGAAGATGGGAATACATAAAATGTTCGGGCTTCGTTGTGGCCATGTCGGAAACGCCACGTAGTACAGAGATTTCGATAGCCAAAAAATATTAGGCCTCCTGGGACTCGTGGCCAAAAATTTTCGGGGGTCCCACCTTGATTTCGAAGAGTCCCAGGGAGTCAACTTGAAAAAACCGAGAGTCTGACCCAAATGCCAAGACTTAAGACGCTCATTTTGAACACTGAAGAATAACCCGTATTATATATAAAAATACTACGAACATTAACTGGTAAAGGTAGGATCCACTAACTATATAAAAATCTCATTGTTAGTCTTTACGAGTTTATCATCATAATATGAGACATATTGCTATTGAAATTATATAAATTATAAGAAAATCATTTTATAGCCATGAAAGAAAACTTAAAAGAATAGTCTGAAATTATATAGATTATAAAAAATAATTTTGTATCCATAAAAAGTGGATTGTTCATGTAATACGAGTATATTGACTTAGCATTTTATGCAATACGCTACCACACATCCAGGTTTGTTTTGACCAGAAGAAACTCGTTTCATTTCACTACCCCAAAACAGGCCCTTTTTTGCTTTTGTGATTATGCAGTCCTTCAGCCTTTGCACTCGTACATTATTTCAGATACTGTTTTTAATAAAATACATCATATGAGTAGTAATAAATAGTACAGGTAAGTAGTAGTGACTGTGCGTTGTGAAATATAGAAATGTTTACACTAACAGTCCGAGAGAGAGAACGTCTCTCAAACTGCACAGAGGACATTCTTCACAAGCGCATCGGGTCAATCGTCTCGGAATGTTGATGTGTGTTTACGTCTGGTTAACCAGCCACGGATAACAACAACAGTTCTTCAAACTTTGTAATTATACGATATTTTACATATCTTAAGTAATACGCTTAAGATTTTGAATACAAATCCGTATACGAGTTGTAGACTAACAGATGTTAGAGGTGGACATATATGATCCACGTAAGACCGTGCGTCCCACTGGACGCGAAGGGTGCTAAGCTCGTGCGTCCGGAGCTAAATCCATGTGACAGGGATCCGTACCTAGGAGTTACCGAAATCTCCGTAGTAGTTGGATGGGGCAATGTTGACAAGTTTTTCTTTTTGTAACTAATTACAGTTAACGCCCTATGCTCCACGTAGGAGTGAAGAGGACAAGTACGTAAGTAAGTAATGGTAAAAAAAAATAGTTAAAACTTTTTAAAAAGTTGGAGTTTAGAAAGGTAACTAGTTACTTCAAAAGTTATTTTTGACATTTTTCCTGGTTTTAGCCAGGATCCAATTCTGATAAAAGTAATTTCCGTGACAAATGATACTTGCCAAAATTGTTCATTAGTTTCGAATTGACTGTGATTTAACGAATAAACAATCTGTTATCATATTAGCAATTTAGCATTAGATATGTTGTCAATAAACTTGTACTGTGCGTAATATGTATATCAAGCAAGGAGTGTGAAAAAAGTAGCTAACTTTTTCCCTCGCAGAAAAAAGTAAAGTAGAAATTACAAATATTCACGAGTTTTTGTAACTAGTTAGTTACAATTACTCAGCCGGGAAATGTAACTAGTTAATTACTGAAAGCAATGATTACTGAATAACTAGTTACGTCACAGCATTGGATGGGGACCATCCCCCGTGTGTAGATGTGGCGACCCGTGGTTCAGTTCCTACGTAAAACTATAGGTCCCCTCCGTCACGTGACCTTTAAGAACGCTAGCTCTCCTAAAATGTTCCTAGTTTTGTTATAGAGTATTCTTAAGTCTTTTTATATTGAGTTCTTAAAAAGTTTCTTTGGGTTTCGGAAGTACTTTTTGCGGTCTGGTTTCTAAATGAGGAATTGAGGTACGTCGTGGCCACGCTGCAACACCGATTCTCTCTTTGTGGGGTTCTGGATGACGTGATTGATAGGAAAGTTGACTCGGAAACCCCGCGACACCTGTTCAACTACCACTAGCGACTAATTTCCTCCCTCCATTGCCTTTTCACTTTCCATCATCCAGATCCTTGCTCGAGTACCTTTGTTAGAAAATCTAGAAGAGGAGTTACAAGGAGTTACAAGGAAAAGAAGTACCTCAAAAGGCCTTGCGGCCCATACCGAGGAGGTACCAATGGCAAATCGATATGATGACTAAGCTGATTAATGCAGCATTGTATATATTAAGTTAACATATATATCCACCTCATAATTGTAAGGTTAGTGAAAAATTGTCATTCACTTTAAAGCCACTATTTTTGGGCTCTTGCCTCCTATGGCATCTGTTGAATTTGGCACTGATAAGACGTGGACTTATCGAGAGCTCTCTTGCACTTCAGTTTGGTAGTTTAGATACAGGAGTGTTATACCGTGCAATAGTGCAGGTTGTGTTGTTGTTGTTGCCAGGTTTAGAAAGACCATAAATAGTGCCCTTTTTTCATTTCTATGCTACTGAGGCCTAAAGTAGGCCCACATCGAGTCGACAACCCTGAGGTAGGAACGAGTAGGACCTCCAAGTTCATAAAATCTGTTTTAGTCTAGTTTTTTAGGTTAAATTTAAATATCCCTTTAGGGCTTGACCATTCAAGGCTCAGCTGGGATTCCGAACCCGATCAAAGAGAAAAAATAACCTTGAAAGATGGTGGTACTTGATAGACTCGTTAACCTTTAAGTAATCTCCCTACCTTTACATTGTGTTTCTCTCCATCGTCGTTCATTTCTGGTGAAGATTCCACCTTGTACGAAGGCTAAACTACATTTTAAGCAATTGAATAAAGGGAAATAACTTTAGCAGGTAATATTGTGAGGTGAGAGATCCTTTTATGTATCTGGCCTACAATAAAACTTTTAAACTGACCAGCGGGCCACACGCCAAAGTAGGAAAGAGTATCTGTACGTAGCTCGTCTTTTAAAATTTATTTCGAATAAAAATTGGTGGGAAGAATAATTATTATTAATGAATGATAAAGGTACATTTGAAGAATGTAATGACTTTAAAATTTAGTTTTTCTTCACTGGTTAAGAAATAGTAGGAACTAGAAGAAATGGCAAAATGTAAAACAAACCTTAATTCATAGTGTTGCGATAAGTATCTCGCTGAGGTCTAGCGAGAAATACTTATGCTTGTCTGAAATGTTTAACACGACAAAGGTTTCCTTTACTTTGTCTGGAGCTATAGGGCGCGTCCCTCTGTGGCCAGTGTGGGAATGCATCTTCCTTCGATGCAAGGGCTCTCTCTGCCTTCGTGGACCATTGGACCCGGCTGATCTCCTGCTTATATTTTTCTTTTTCTCCTTTACCCCAGTCCTTTTGGCTTTTTTTTTTCGCATTTGGCTTTGTTTTGGACCTTGACGACTCTTTCTTTGGACCTTGGGTGAGGGAGGTGGTTGTCCTTCACCTTTGTCGCTCTTAAACCAAACCCAAGCCCTGTCCCTGCCATCTTTCACTGCGCGTTGGATGAGAGTGGCTGCCTTTTAGACACGGGGACACGGTATGGGTGTATCTCCCCTGCGTGACATGTATTGGCGGTGGGACCGAGTGTGCCCACGATTCGCCTTTCCCTTGTTGGAGTCGGTGGTGGCTGGATGCGCGCAAGGGATAAAACTACCTTTTTGTTTGCTATGACTGCTTCTAATTCTCGGACTACTCTCTCTCTTAGCACTCAGGTGGTGGGCAACCAGGCCCTCGAGTCCTCTACTACTGGAAGACCGCATCCTGATGGGGTTGACTCCCCTCGGGCTGCGGAACTCTCGTGTCCTCCTCGTTCAAAGACTTCTCTTATGTCTTATCCCCGCAAGTCTTTTGACCCCCTTCGTAGAGGCAGACCACTCTGACCCTGATTACCCTCGGTTTCCTGTCCTCGGTTCTTCCGCCTCTTCCCCCCTCTCACAGCGGGATGTTTTTGAGGTCTACGATAACTTCATTTCCCGTTGTGGCGATCCCCGACAGATGTGGCACCAGAATGATGGTTTCCTTGTGGTGGAGGTCTCCTCCAGAGCCCAACACCAGAAGGTTTCGTCCCTCTCGACCCTGGATTGTCTCCCCAACTCTTCCTTTAACACTTGTACCGGTGTAGTACATGCTCCCGCCTTTTGGAAGGTAACCCGTGTTATCACCCACCCCATATGGTTCATGGGCAAGGATTCCATCTCCCTTACTGATCCTGATTTTTGCTCGTTCCCAGTTACCCGAGAAAATTAGGGCCGGTTATCTGCAATTTCCGGTCCGCCGTTATATCCCCAGACCACGCCGATGTTTTACTTGCCAGAGGTTCGGACACGTCAGTAAGACATGGCGAAGTTCCCCTGGTATTTGTGTCAACTGCGCGTCCCCGACGCATAGATTCTCCTGTTCGAATCCTCTCCGCTGCGCCAACTGTGGAGAAGACCACGCCGCTGCCGCCTCTTCCTGTCCGACTTATATATTCGAACGTGAGGTCCTGTCGGTTCGGGAAACTGACAAGGTCAGCTTTCAGAAAGCGAGGGCCCGCGTTCGGTCTCAATTCGCTCGTCCAGGCCTTACCTTTGCCCAAACACTGCGCTCCACCGCCCGGCTACATCCCGTCCTCCCCCGGACTTTGACCACCGTACCATCCTCTTCCACATCCTATCATTCTAGGCCAGGTCTGGCCTCATCCACCCGTACCCCTATCACGTCCTCAACCTTCTCGTCGTCTCCACCCCCCGTGTTCACTATTCCTCCCGCCCATTCCCCGAGAATTTCCAATTCCTCTGTCCCCATCTGCTCCACCTCAGTCGCATCTAACTCACCTACTCACCCTCCTGAAACCATTGCTGACACTTCAGCATACATAACGAAAACCGCTCCCTCTTCTAGTCTCTCCTCCCCTCCGCGCTCTTCTGTTAAACGACCCATCGCCATCCCCCGGCGTTTGGGTCCCTCTGCCAAACTCCCTTCTTGAGGCCCCCCGTCTACTCGTCCATTCACTTCCTCTCCCATCAGTTCTCCCCTCCTTCCCCCATATTCCTCACGTCTACAGGGACCCATTTTGTCTTGCCGGGCTCTCTGAGATCCTCTGCTTCCCTTCGCGACCGTCCCCTCCCTCCCCTCCCCTCCCCTCCTCCATTCCTGATGGTGATTATGCAGCTTCTACACTGCGGGTTCAGGCCGACATCCACCCTATCCCCTCTTCTCCTCCACCTCACTCCCTCTTTGACCCCCCGATGCCCCAGCATCCTCCTCCCTCCACCTCCCTCGAAAACCGGATTCACCCCGCCCTGCTTCGTATCCCCGTCTCCTCCGACCCGCTCCCTTCTTGACCTCTCGACTCCTCCGACCCGCTCCCTTCTTGACCTCTCGACTCCTCCGACCCGCTCCCTCTTGACCTCCCAACTCCTCCGACCCGCTCCCTTCTTGACCTCCCGACTCCTCCGACCCGCTCCCTTCTTGACCTCCCGACTCCTCCGACCCGCTCCCTTCTTGACCTCCCGACCCTCTCCCTTCTTGACCTCCCGGTGCCCCCGGTGTTCTCTCTTCCAACCCCACCCGGCAATTGGATTCGCCTCGCCCCGTTTGCACCCTCCTCCTCGTATTCCCCGACTCCCTCCGAAACCCAAACCCCCTCAACCTCCTTTTACCCGCTCTTCGACCTCCTCCTCTTTAACCTGCCCCCCAGTTCCGTCTACTCGCTCCACTGGTCACTTTTTTAAATCTCGCCCGATAACGTCTTTCGCCCCCCTCCCCCCTCCTGTTTTCCGCAAGTGATGGCTATTATCCTCCAATGGAATTGTCGTGGCCTCCTCCCTAATTGGGAGGACTTCCTTCTACTTATCCAAGATTTCTCCCCAGTGTATGTCTGCCTTCAAGAAACCCAACTTGGGGTTCGCCCTTTGCGCCCCCCCTCCGTAGGTTCACATCGTACCTCTCCCCTCCTCCCCCTGATGCAGCCCCTCGTGGTGGTACGGTCGTCTTAGTTCGCTCTGACGTGCCGTCTACTCCCCTTCCCCTTCCTCTCCAGGCTGTTGCGGCCCGGGTTTCCCTAGACCGATTATATTCTATACGTTCATTATCTCTCCCCCTGTCCCCAGGAACTTTCTGCAAACGACCTCTCTACTCTCCTTTTACAACGTCATCTTCTGTGGGGTGACACTGACACCAACCAGCGGGGTGACGTTGTGATCTCCCTTCTCTCAACTCCTTCTGTCTGTCTTCTGAACACTTGTCAACCCATAGCTTTTCACCTCCAGACCCGTACGTTTTCCTCCATAGATCTTTCGCTAGCTTCTCCTTCCGCCTTCCTTGATTTCTCGTGGTCTGTTACTCCAGACCTCTACGGTAGTGACCACTTCCTCCTCCTCCTCCGTACATCTCAGACTTCTGACTCCTCTGCTCTTCCTACCCGATGGTCTCTTGCCAAAGCTGACTGGCCCCTTTTCCGATCTGAAAGCCACATCTTTGCAGTCCCGAGTAACTTTTTGACAATAGACGCTGCCTCCACCTACCTTACCGATCACGTCACTTGTGCCGCCCTGTCCTCCATCCCCAAATCAACATTTCCCCGCACCTCCGCCCCTTCGTTCCCATGGTGGGCCCCAACTTGCGCCTTAGCTGTTCAAGCTAAGAAGTCAGCCTTTCGTCGTCTTCAACGAAACCCATCCCTTGCTAATACAATGGCTTTTAAACGTGCGCGAGCTCAGGCCGGTCGCACAGTCCATGAAGCCGCCGCCTTTCCTGGCGTACTCATATCTCCTCTCTCACTTCCCGCACCCCTTCGTCCCGAATCTGGAACAAGATCCGGAAGATTTCTGGTAAACCCTCTTCCCATCCGCCTCCTGTTTTTATGATAGACGGAAACCTAGTATCGTCCTCTACTGCAGCGGAGGTCTTGGCCTCGACCATTGCCTCCATCTCTCGACACGACCACTGTGATCCCGCTTTCCTCCGACGTAAGACTTTGCCTGCCCGCTCTCCTCATTTTTTCCAAACCCCTAATAACTTTCCTTACAACTGTCTTTTCTCCATGTTGGAACTACGCTCGGCGCTGACCTCTTGCGGCAAATCTGCTCCCGGCCCCGATGGCATTCATTTTGATATGCTTCGGCCCTTTTTTATCTGCTTACCCCCTATAATTGGATTTTGGTAGAGGGCACCTTCCCCTCCTGTTGGAAGGAGGCAATGGTGCTCCTCTTTCCTAAGGCCGGCAAGGACTCGACATCTCCCCTTAACCATCACTAGCTGCCTTTCGAAACTTCTTGAGAAAATGGTATCACGGCGCCTGATGTGGCACCTCGAACGCCACAATATGCCTTCTTCCACACAGACCGGTTTTCGCAGGGGCCGTAGCACTACTGACATTTTGGTTCAGTTGGAGACTGCGGTCCGTGGGTCCTTCGTAGAACGACGTCATCTCTATGCAATATTTTTTGATTTGGAGAAAGCATATGACACTACCTGGCGGTGGTGGATTTGCCGTAAACTCTACCTTTTGGGTTTCTGAGGTCTCCTCCCTTCCTTCATTTCCAACTTTTTGTCTTCTCGTTCCTTTCGTGTTCAGGTGGGTACTTCCTTCTCTTCTGTACAATCGCAAGAGGAAGAGGTTCCCCAGGACAGCGTCCTGAGCGTCATCTGCTTCGCTTTGGCGATTGACGATGTAGTGACGGCTCTGCCCTTGGGGATTACGGCCACCCTCTATATGCCGACGACCTTGCCATTTATTGCTCCAGTTGCCGATCTACCTTTCTTGAACACCTCCTCCAGCGGGCCCTAGACTCGGTCTCCAGATGGGCCACAGACCACGGGTTTCGCTTTTCCCCTTCAAAAACGGTGGTGATTCATTTTTGCCGTCGCCGCCGCTGCACCGGCGTCCCTCCTCTCTCTCTATGGATCATCACTTCCTGTAGTCCCCGAAACTATATTCTTAGGTCTCCTGGATTCCCCACCTGAATTCACTGAAGGCTTTTTGTCTTCAGACCTGCACCCTTTTGAAGTTCCTTTCCCATACCGATTGGGGTGCTGACCGTCACACCCTTTGGCGGCTCTACCACTCCTTGGTCCAAAGTAAGTTAGATTATGGCTGTCAGGCCTATTCCTCCGCCCTGCGCATGCTGGACCCTATCCGTTCCCTGGGTATACGCATCAGCACCGGCGCATTCCGGTAATTTCCTATAGTCGGTATATATGCGGAAAGTGGCCATTTCCCGCTGGATGTCCACCGCACCTTAGAGGGTTTAAAAAACCTCTCGCTTTCGGCAGTTTCCTTCCAACCCGGTCTACCAATCCCTCTTCGACCTGCTTTGACTGTCGTCCTCATTTGGTACGACCGTACGGTCTACGGATGGCCCCCGTCTTGTCTTCTCTTGGGGTGGAAGGACGAGTACTCCCTTCTCCCTCAACCTTCCCCCCATGGACCCTTTCCCCCGCCGCATCTGCTCTTTCCTCTCTACTGCACCAAAGTCAAATTTCCACCCTTTTGTCCTCCGTCAGCGGTTTTTATCCCATTTCTCTGCCCATTCTGACTATCCCTGTTTTCACTGACGGCTCTCGCTCGCCGTTTGCAGTGGGTTGTGCGGCAGCCTTCCCGTCAGTGGTTCAATCACTATCCCTTCCCCCAGCGGCTTCCATTTTTACGGCAGAACTCTCTGCTATTCTCTTGGCTTTTCGATTCCTTTTCCAGCTCTTACCTACGTTTTTGTCATCTATTTGGACTTCCGCAGTGCTCTTGAGGCCCTATCCTCACTCATCTCTCCACATCCGTTGGTGAGACGGATTCACGACTGGCTTGTCCTTCTGGCATCACGTCGTAAGTTGATCGCCTTTTGTTGGGTACCTTCCCACGTTGGTGTTCCGGGCAACGAGTGTGCAGACGCTCTGGCGAGGAGGGTGTCCTCCCTGCCATTTGACCTTAACTCACCTCTCCCGGTGTCGGACTTCACGAGGGTTTTCCGAAATCACTCCTTTGGCAGTGGCAGCGCTAGTGGGAGGATGTGTCCGGGAATTTCCTGAGAACGTTGAAGCCCATAATTCGTCAGTGGCCTTCCTCCTGTCAACGTGATCGACGCTTTGAAACCGCCCTGGTGCGACTTCGCATTGGTCACACGCGTTTTACGCATGGTCATCTTATGACGGGGGATCTTGCCCCCTTTTGTCCTTGCGGCATTCCTCTCTGTCTCACATTGCCTCTTGGTTTGCTCTGCCTTTGCCACTGCCCGCTCCCAGCTCCTCCTTTTCTGCCCTTCAGACTCCACTCTTACTCTCTTTTTTGTTGGGTGACTCCACACCTATACCGAAGGACACACTTTGCCCCTTTCTCCGCCAGACTGGCCTCTTATTCTGTATTTAAGATGACTCGAGTATCATTTCTTCCTCTCTGCGATTTCTACTGCTTGCTCCCTCTTTTCCCACAGTCTTTCTTCCGCTGCTCCCTCTTTTCCCACAGTCTTTCTTCCGCTGCTCCCTCTTTTCCCACAATCTTTCTTCCGCTGATCCCTCTTTTCCCACAGTCTTTCTTCCGCTGCTCCCTCTTTTCCCACAGTCTTTCTTCCGCTGCTCCCTCTTTTCCCACAGTCTTTCTTCCGCTGCTCCCTCTTTTCCCACAGTTTCTTCCGCTGCTCTCTCTCCACTGTTTCTCTCCCCCCCCTATCTCCTCGCGCTCTCTCCTTATCGTAGTATCGGCGCGATATGACCCCAGCAGTCGAAGCGCCGGTGGAGCACTGCTATTCAATTCAATTCCAACAAAGGTTCCTCCCCTCCTTGATCTAAATTGTATCTTAACAACTTTGATTCAAATTTTGTGAAATATTGAGCCACGATTAACTAAAAGCACTGAATGAATTCCAGATAGATAAACTTGTGCATCATTGACTTTATACTTGAAATACTGAAAGTCGGTAGACATTACTGTAGATTAAATTGTTCTTCCTTTTTGTGAACCATTTATTAGAACACAAATAACAGTGTTTAGAAAAGGATTGGTTATTTTATTTTGTGCATATCTTATACCTACGTTAACTTATAACTGGACGCTTGGAAGTGGAAGTGATTCAAGCGCATTTAGAACGCAAAAACTCGGGAAGTGATTCAAGTACTTTAAAAGTCACTTCTGATCACTGTTTTCTTCTTCCTACAAAGTGAGATTTGAGTCACTCGTGGGCGCGCACACGGCACACACACTGCGAATTCGTGTACTTTAGTTATTTTTAGGCAAAGGGCAAAAATCAGTGAAAATGCACTTTAATCACTTTCACTTCCAAGCATCCAATTATGAGTCTATCAAAGCCTACAGATGTTTTGAGTTTTTCATAGACAAAAATACACTTTTGATGTCAAGCACTTTGTTCGAACGTTTTAACGTTTTTGATAACTATAGCTAACATTTCTTCACTAATACTGGCAGTATTCTTTAGTTATTGGGTGGTGCGTAGGTTGTTTGCTCATACTATGGGCACGCTGATCCTGATGATCCAAGAAAGTTAGGAAAATCTGGTTCACTTTATCCCATTTTGTCCACAACTAATCACAATCGAACGAGCAACCAGATTCAGTCATTTGCTTTTTCGATGAATATCTGTGGATAACTAATTAAGTCGCTAACATTTCTCCTTCATTTTATGATTAATTTGTGACCAAGGGTTTCAGATGAATTTACACTCTTCTTACGAAAAATGCGAAGGGTATTAGCCAGTTTCTGCTTCATGATCCCGTTGACTTAGTTCGCTAAAGAGAGAACAGAATCAATGGTTTTCTCCCACAGATCCTGAAGTTCCCAATTTTCTGTGTTCACATTACTTTTTACTCAGGTTGATCCGCATTCTCTTGAATCAACTAGATGAATTTGAAGAGAGTATCAGAATTGCATGCACAGCGTCCACAGTAAACTGACTTCCATGAACTGCTGCAATTGTACTGCTGTCACAGCACGTTGTACATTTTCTCTGGGTTTGTACTGAGGCCTTACACTAAGTGAACTTACGAGATTTGTGATGCATTTTCTAGAATGTCCATCCTTTACTTATTTTTCAAAATTTCGATACACTTGAACACTTTCAAAGACAAAAAATAATCACCGTGATCAGTACCGTATGACATTTTACAATTACCGACTCCTAAATACTCTTTCAATATCGCATATGTCAAAAATTTTTAAAGTTGTGATCACTTTTGATGAAAAAATAAGAAAATACATTCGCTAAATAATTAATGTACTTCCATCCATTATTTATTTCATCTTTAAAGATATAAAATGTTGCATAGCATACATAATCAACTAATAGTTATAATGTCGGCATACATGGAAAATAGGCAACTCTCATTTTAGACTTTTTCATCTTATTTTAATCCCTCTTACTGGAATGAAATAGATGTGTTTTGACTTTTTATATAACATGGAGTTACATAGTTTCTAAACAATAATGAAGATTTTCTCTCTTTATTTTTCTGTTTAAACAATTTTTATTAAGATTATACGCTTAAGTGAGAGAGAGAACAACTCTCTCATCCAACAAGCCAACATTGATACTGGTACCGATACAATGCAACCCGTTTGATCTTCGGCAGAAGATAATAACTAGGTAATAATAATAATAATAATTTATTATTATTATTATTATTATTGTACAGTAACCAGCAAAGTGTGTGTGTGTGTGTGTGTGTATATATATATATATATATATATATATATATATTGTACAGTAATTGCAGTAACTAAAGTAAAGTAGCATAATATATATATATAGATAATCAGGAAATAGGAACTGAAATATAATGCGTATGACGTCACATTTTCCCATCAAGGTTTTGTTACGTCATTCCCCTAAGTTTGTCCATAATGGCCGACGAAGTAGGAACGATGGAAGACGCTTTACCCGCAAAGCGTGCAAGATTCGACTTCTTTATAGATACCGAAGACGAATCTACCAAAAGTACCGATAATAAATTTTCTACGATATCAGAAAGTTTAACAGGTTAGTAATTTTGAGGTTAGGCTTGGCATATAAGAAATAGGAGTATTTTGTCTTTTTTTATGTTGAAAATGTCGATGAACTACAATAATCCAAAATGGCGACCGTCTGTGAATGTGAGTCTGGACGAAGTCTGCCAAATAATTTTCATGTAACTTTATTTTTTCATTTAACCCTTATAAGAGTGTTACCATATAACTTATTTTTTCAAATTTTTTTATTAGAAGTAATTTTGTTAAGTTCTAATTACTGAATAGTATAAATAGTCATTTATAAATCGATAGTTAAATAACTGAAACGCCCACCCAGAAATAGCATGATGGAAAATCACCGTCAACGGAAAATCCTCGACGACCGTAAAATAGATTTTAGCCGAAGTATTACATATAATATTACTTTGATTTTAATTTTTTAAACTTTGAATATTGTTTAACACTTGTATGGCTTGTGTTGTGGAAGGAAAAATTACATTTTATTCATTAAATGTATGTATTTCACTTCGTGTTGAGTTTTTTCGTGTCTATGATTTTCCGTGGTATTGATGGGTAACAAAAGAGTATCGCCATGCGTATATAAATTATGTCCATTATGACGCCATGATGTACAAATAGTTGAGTTTATATAAATAGCTATCTTGCATGTAATAAAATCAGGAGGGAAAAGTGTAAGAGTAGAAATATTGAAAATTAATTTTTTTTATGGAGTAGGGTGAGCCAAGCGATATAAAGTGAATAATGGAGTAATGTTTACCGAAGTTATACCTACAAAACCTTTTAATTGCATACTGATCATATAATTCGCTCTTAATAAACTGATAGATTGCGGCCTCTGAAACACACTCATATATATATATATATATATATATATAAGGAAACGCGCAATTCGAGCGCTTTCGTGATATATTCTTGTCCCTGAAGATGTGAATATATCACGAAAGCGCTCGGATTGCGTGTTTCCTTTTCCTTTCCCTGTGGTTCTTTGCTTATTAAAAAGATCACGTGTTGTTCTGTGATTTTATTGCATATATATATATATATATATATTTTTTTTTTCTTTTTTAATTGGGGTTGTTTAACTTCCTCCGTCATATGACGGAGGGGACCTACAGTTTTACGTGGGATCCGAACCACGGGTCGCTACATAATCTGGGCGCGGAGGACGGTCTCCCATCCAACTACTACCCAGACCCAATGTCGCTTAACTTCGCTGATCTCCGGGAAGCGGTGTTACGACATTGGCCACGACGTAGCCATATATATATATATATATACACCAAAATCCAAAACTTAAACCTCAACCGGCAAATTTGCGAGTCCACTTTTGAAGACACTTCACATGTCCGTTACAACTCAGAATGCTAGTTACCCGTTGACAACGTTCGGCTTCCATCATGAAAAAGAAATACTTCAGTATTTGCCATTTACCATTATTTATTCTAAGAATTCCTCGTTCCATGCACGGTCTGTGATATATATATATAATATATATATATAACGTAAAGAACGACGCTTTGTATAGGAGAATATTCCGCGCAAGACGAGAGCGAAAGAACGAAAATGAAAAAATGAGGTAACCACCCGGGAATCGAACCCGGGATCTTCCGATTGCCGGTCAGATATGATAATCATTACACCACGGGCCTCACTCAATCAAATGTCGTAATTCCTCTACATGCGCGCAGAAACCAATGCCCCAAAGGGGCACCTCTCGCATGCCGTAACATTATATACATTATAACTGCAAACACGCAGTATAATTAACGTAAAGAACGACGCATGTAGAGGAATTACGACATTTGATTGAGTGAGGCCCGTGGTGTAATGGTTATCATATCTGACCGGCAATCGGAAGATCCCGGGTTCGATTCCAGGGTGGTTACCTCATTTTTTCATTTGTTTCGTTCTTTCGCTCTCGTCTTGCGCGGAATATTCTCCTATACAAAGCGTCGTTCTTTACGTTAATTATACTGCGTGTTTGCAGTTATAATGTATATATATATATACACGCTTTTTTTCTAGGAAAAAAGGTACTGGTACTCAAATTTGACGGACTCCTACGTGGGTGGGGACCGGCCTAAAAGCTATGCTCTATACTGCATTATGCGCTTCATACTAAAAACATTTGTTTTATCAGTCGATATGTGATAGTTTTCCAAAACGCTGAAATGGGTTATTTTGTCTTTTTTTATTATTTTTAATAACGGCTTTGTTATTTTTTGAAAAAGTACGTACACAATACCGTTGCGTACCGCCAGAACACACACACACACACATATATATATACTGTATATATAATATATTATAAAAGATTATTGTTTATTTATGTTTAAAAGTTGATTTAATGATTTTTAAGAAAAAATATTTAATTAATTGTATGTTAATTAGTGAAGAGTAAAAGTTTAGCTTATTATTATTATGAAACTTAAGATAACTTTTGTGAAGATTTTAGATATTTGCTGCTTTACTTATTTTTAGAAATAAATATCGATATACTATGTCATTTATAAGGTAATTTTGTTTCATTACAAGTATTGCTCTTTTAGCAAATGGAGAGTCAACTTTAACCTCAGATTCTGGATTCAATGAATTTACACCACCACAAAGTATTGAAGATGATAACGCAAATGTGTAAGTCCTTTCATGAAGTTAAGTGACTTAAAACTTGTTGTTTAGATGTAGATATAGCGTTTATACTAACTTTTAGATGAGAAACGTGTTTATTCTAAAGCAGAGGTTCCCAAACTTGTTTTCTTCCGTACCACTTATGGAAACATTACCGTACCACTACTACTACTACCACCACCACCACCGCCCTCAAAGTTTTTCGGAGCGGATCTATGTATTACCATTATTTTTATTTTTCCAGGCAACAAAACTAAAATTGGCTTTGTTTTTATTTTAGGGTTCCCTCGCAGACGTCTATTACTGTTGTTATTACTTTTGATTTCTACTATTACTTTAATTTTCATGTATTACTATTACTTTTGTATGTGGGGTACTTCACTCATTTGAAAAGGATCTTTATGTCTATTTAAATGCAATTAGAATTTAGAAGCGGTGTATTAACAAATATTTGCAAATCATTACAATTTCAGAGACTAGGTCTTGATAAATTTTACTTTAGTGAAGAAAAAATGTGCCACAATATTAGCTCACATTCGTGTTTATTTTAGTTTAGAGTACAGGGTGTCCATAAAGTCGCGCATCATAGGAACATAAGCAATGTTTATTTATTTGTCTCCATCAGACCAAATATATTGAGGAACATTCAAAGAAACCCGCTTTTCCATTTACAAACGTGTTTTGAGATTGGTGGGAATCATTTCCAACGAATAAATAAATAAAAATAAATAAATAAAAATTTATTTTCCTATGATGCGTGACTTTATGGACACCCTGTAGGTTTCGTTCATTTTTCAGTTCTTTGTCCACACACAATGTCCATTGCCACTGTAATAGAAAAGTAATAGACTATTATCTATTACTTTGCCTTCTATTACTATTACAGCCAAAAAATTATGATCTATTACTATTGAAAAATTCTGTAATAGTCTATTACTATTACCCCGTGTCTGTTCCCTTGACATTTAATTTTTAATATATTTACTGAAAGCATTTCTAAAGCACTGAAATATACATTGATTTAACTAAATTTGGAGTTAGAGTCAGTCGTCTGTTGAACTCATTTTAAGTTTGGAGAAGTCTCGTTGAAGGCAGTGCTTTCTTCTTTTAAATTAGATATTGTTGTCCATGTATTTGTAGGATGATTTTCCAAATAAGAAAAATTGTATCCCACCTTCACAGGTACACACCTAACACATACTATCTTCTCATTACCCCTTAGCAGTACGAGGATATCACTGTTATTAGTAAACACTGTTGTTTTTTCTCAATATTAATTCAGGTTTGCATTTTAGTTAATTCAAATTTTTCCTGTATTTCTCTATACTTTACTACTATTCTACTACTGTTTGTGCGTGAAAGCTTTACACACACAGTTTGAGCATAATATAAGAGTTTTAATTCTCTGTTTTCAGTTGTTCTGTTATCTTTATCTCATTTTGCTCACTTTCTTCCTTGGGCTAACCTAGAGTGGGTCTTGGGTTCTTCGTTAACCCGTAACTTCCGTAATTACTGATGATTATCATTAATTATTGCAGGGCGTGTTCTAGTCAGTCTTATTCTTTTGAAAGTAATGAATTTGAAGTGAGAATGTCGAGGGAGGAAACCTCTGGAATGAATAATCCAACATCAAATGATGATGAAGTGGATGACGCCTGTTCTGTTGGATCGACAGCATCCAATCTCAGCGGTCTATCCAATCTTTCAAATATCTCTGGCAAGGATTGGAAGCCTTGTGCAGGTGTGCGGTAATTTCTTTTTTTAAATAGTCAGTCAGAAGCCCCCTTAGGAATGGGTTATACTTTTGTTGAGTTCAATAGATGTAGATTTGTAAGACTAATAGTTTGGCAGTGTCGAGGAAAAGTGGGATTCAGTCTTAATTTGTACAATGTCCGAGCTTTTATATCACTTATGACTTGTATAGTAAAGACCTACATGGTCTAATTCATAGGGCATGCACCAACATTAATTGGAAGTAGCTACAGTATATCCTACATAAATAAGTAATAGTGTATATGAATTATGCATCTTACGCAAACTAAGCATGAACTATACGTATGTCAGTGCAGAAATTTTTAGAATATTTCTTCTATGATTTCAAGGTTCTTTCGCAACTACAACCTTATAAATTTGTGTGGAATTGTTTAAGCATACTAGATCACGGCTTTTGTACAGGTTTTCGTGGTTCCAGTATACTTTTTTATCATGCGTAATTCATAAGTAGCTATACCTTATTTAAAGGTAGGCCTTTAAATGAAAAACATTAAATGTATTTTACACGTTTGAAATAATGTCAGTGAACAGTTCAGTATTGTAATTTAAAGTTAAATTTGCTTCGCAGTTTTAAGTAGACTATTAGATACATCCTTTTGAATTTACTGTAGGTAAGATAAAATAACCTGTAGAATATAGGGTTGAAATGAGTTAGCTGTGAAATAAAATATAGTTGAACTACTTACGGATAAAATAAAGTTGAACTACTTATGGATATAATAATATAGAACCACCTAAGTATAAAGAGTGCTGACTGCTGAAACTCTGGTCATGCCAGACACTCATACCCTAAATCATGTCCCTAGTAGGCCCTATGTCCTGGGTACAACAACAGATGGAAAAAGGAGTGAACCCGCGGTCTGTGCTGACGCAGATTCTTGGTGGGTCGTGGCAGATTCCTGAAGGAGTGTCAGACTTCATGTTGTGGCATATCATTGTTAACATGTTGTCAGAGCCTCCGAAAAGAGCGACTAAGGCATATTAACACCTTGGAAGATGTAATCAGACTGATTAAAGTTTGCAAGAAGATTATCATTCTGACCGGGGCGGGGGTAAGTTGTCATTTGTAACGGTTGATTTCAGTATCCTCTCGAGATGAATGCTTATGGTGGTTTGTCGTTCTAAACCTTCCCTTCTGAAAGTCGCTTTCGACCTCCTTCAGGTGTCTGTGTCGTGTGGAATTCCAGATTTTAGGAGTAAAGACGGCATATACGCGAGACTCGCAGTCGACTTCCCAGATTTACCCGATCCTCAGGCCATGTTTGATATCCATTATTTCCGACGTGATCCCAGACCATTCTTCAAATTTGCTAGAGAAATTTATCCTGGCCAGTTTACTCCATCCCTTTGTCATAGGTTAGTGGTATTTAAAAATTTATACACGCGTATACCCTTCAGGAAAGGCTAACAAATAAAGTATTCGTAGTATGACTAGAGCGGAGATTCTAATATAAATTATGGACTTCCGTGTTAGATGTGTGTGAATAAAGTCGTTCTATGCTTTTTTATTATTTACTACGAGGACACAAGGCCTATCTGATGCCTTCATTGCAGACTTTATGCGCACATTTAAAGCGGGTACAAAAGTTAGCTAACTGAAGCAAATGTAGTATGATACTGTTGGCTTCAAAAGATTATGTACTAATTAAGTGGCCATGTTTTGTAAACTTTTGTCATAAGTTACGAGAGTTTCCCGTAACAATGCTCAGAATTAACTGGACTTTTGTAATATGTCAATATATTAGCAGTTATTGGCTCAATAGGAATGTTATTGAGTAACTTTTCATAAACAAAAGATGTGAAACAAACTGGTGACATATTTTTTGAAAATTAAGATGTTAAAGATACATTAGTTTGCTGGATGAGGACTGTAAGCGATATAGGAATGGAACCAGTAATCTTTTTTATATTTCGATAACGCTAATTTCACAAGTTATTTTTAAAAATGTTTTGTGATTATTGTTATTTTTTAACGTATTTGAGAGTCTTTCCGGAGTTTGGAGAATATTTATAAAAAAAATACATTTATTATTTTAATGTATATTTGAAAAAGTCTTTCAAGAATTTGGATATTTCTCTATTATTATCATCATTTATTATTATTATTATTATATTATCAGTAGTAGCAGTAGGAGTAGCAGCAAGCTCAGGAAATAAAAACAGGTTTTTAAATCAGAATTAAGCAACGAGCCATTTTTCCCTATTGAATTTGGCTTCTCTCATTTGACTACATTATTGTTTTCATTAAAAAAAGCGTTTTCATTGGATTTTCTTAAAGTAATGCATACTTTTTTCCAGGTTTATTCGTTTGCTAGAGCATAATAATAAGTTGCTGAGAAATTATACGCAAAATATTGATACCTTAGAACAAGTTGCCGGTATAAAAAGAGTAATTCAATGTCATGGTAAGTTTCCTTACGAAAAATTGTGATTTCGTTGTACATTTTTTTGTTGGAAGTTGATTTTCCATATCCATTTTCAATAGTTGACTTGAAAATAGACTTCTAGGAATTAAATTGCGTTGGTTTGACTGTCTTTAATGTAAAATCTATTAAATATGAAAATATAAAATGTGTGAACACTTTCGGAAAAATGTTCACTAGCAAAAATAAAATTTCTAAAAAAATTTTTAATTTATTTTTTCGTGGGTGTGTGTGGGGAGGGGGGGTGTTCTTGTCTTCCCTACGGAATCGCGACAATCTTGAGGATACCTACACAGTCCATCGCGCACGAACGTGCGTATTCACGACATTAGCAGTGTCGCGGTGGTTTATCTTTATAAATGCTATCTTTTATCATGAAAAAGGGGATATAATTAAGGTAAGGCTAGGTTAGGTTTGATTAAATTTATTACGATTTTTAGATTGGGTAAATGTCGCAATACAGAATTGAATAAGTAAAAATGTTCCGGATTTGTTTGGTAGCGAAACGTGCGCGTGCGCGTGTCCAAAAACAAAACCCAATCATTATCATTTAGTAAATTTTGGGTTTCTTACAAATTGTTTATAGGGGATTATTTTTTTCCGTAGTTGTAAGAGTTTGTAAACATTTCACTAACATTCATTCTCCATTTGTTTGAAGGTTCCTTCGCAACCGCAACCTGCCAGAGGTGTTCACATAGGGTGCAAGCGGAAGTAATAAAGGAAGACATATTCGCTCAACGTATCCCAAAATGTTTTTTATGCGGCCAAAATTCTTCACAAATTGATGACACAGGGTCAATTAGAGAAATAAAATTTGTTGAAAATGCCGCAACCTCCGAAACCCTAATTAACGACAATTTTTGTAATAAGAATCTACATAATATTAACTCTGAACTAATCTACCCAACGAGCAGTAGAGAGAATCATACCATCGGGTCGGGGGTACACGATAATCACCACTCGATAAACAATACGGGTAAGGGGGAGGAGATATTTATTTTTTACGTATTTGATAACTTATTTTCGTAGCAAATAGTTTTATAAGTTGTTATTTCACCCGCCAAGATAATCCAGTTGTAAACCGCCGAGTTGTTAGTTTGAAGGTCCTACGTTACAGTCTTCGTCGGATTCAGATTTCGGCGATTTAGTAGTTTTTCTGGATTTTCTTTGGTTCCACGTCCAACTGCGGGTTTCCCCCGTCATATAACTTTAGCCGTTACGAAGGAGGTTCAGTAATCCAAAAAATATCATTATCATCATCATTATTATTATTATTATTGTTGTTGTTGTTGTTTATACTCGGTTTTTTCGTTGTTCATTCGTTCTTTTTTTCTTTTTATTTTTGCTTCCTTCAGCGCCTCTTCCAGAACCTGTTATGAAACCGGACATTGTGTTCTTCGGAGAGGGACTTCCGGACGAGTTTCACGACCGGATGGCGGAAGATAAAGATGAGTGCGATTTGCTCATCGTTATCGGGTCGTCTCTGAAAGTTCGACCTGTCGCCCTCATTCCAAGTACGTCGTTACATCTTTGGCGTTCTTGCTTTTCCCCCTTATTGGAAATGCACTTTGGTAGGACTTTCGCAAATCAGTCTCATTGCACGGGCGTCAGGCTCGTTCGTGACCCATTTTGTTATTGATATAAAAGTTTTTAAGCGTAATAACCACACTTAGATAAGATGGAAAACAGAAAGGGAAAATAGGAACTTCACCAAAATTCTTCTGTGGGGGTTCTGGATGGCGTGATCAGTAGGAACGCTCACTCTGAAACCACGTACGCGGATTCGAATCCCACTATCTCCTAGTTTTCCAATTTATTGCATTTTCACTTTCCATGTTAATTATTTAATAGTTTATTGAAATGATTAACAAATTTCATTCTTTGACTTCTTCTTCTTAGGTTCGATTCCTCCTAGTGTGCCTCAGATTCTCATCAATCGGGAACCTCTTAATCACCTTACATTTGACGTCGAGCTCCTTGGAGATTGCGATGTCATTGTCAGTGAGTTGTGTTGGAGGTGAGTTCATTGGAAGGTTATTTGATTTTGGGGATGGGGCGTGAGCCATTTAGTTTATGTAATTGGTTATAGGTAAACCTAAAGAAGTGGATATACCATATTTTTCAGCGTTTAAGATTCGCTGTGATATAAATTTGATTTGATGTCGGCATTCTTTAGTGTATGGGGTATACCCAAATGTTAGGCTTTTTGGGGGGAAAAAACGGGGGGCGCGCGCACACACACACACACACTAGGGGCACGCAATATATTTTGCCCCACCCTTTTTTCTTAGCTAAATAATAGGCCATGGGGCTGAAATGTCTTTTGGGCCGTAAGTTTCTGCGCTTCACATAACCGGATTTTTCCAGTTTGAATCTCCCGTCCTTGTATAAAACCGCTTTTAAACGCCCTTGTATAAAACCGATGGTTAACGCAGTTTCGAAAATGGCGTCTGACAGTGATGTGCGTCGTAAACAGAGAGCTGTTATCGAGTTCTTAACCGCAGAGAAGGAAACAGTTAGAAATATTCACAAACGTCTACAAAACGTTTACGGAGATGCTGCTGTTGATCGAAGCACAGTTGGACGCTGATCTAAACGTGTGAGATCATCGGAGAGAGGGAGAGCCAGCCTCGATGATGAGCCACGCAGCGGTCGCCCGGCATCGGCTGTGACATCTCACACCGCGCAACGTGCTAACAGCATCATTCGATCAAATCGGCGCGTCACATACAAGGAGCTATCACTGGAGCTAGGAATTAGTGAAGGAAATGCGAATACGATAATTTAGCAACTGGGATACTCAAAAGTGTGTTCACGGTTTGTTCCTCACGAACTGACTAAAGATCACAAAGCCCAAAGAAAAGAAATTGCTTCTGAGTCGTTGGTTCGATACGAGACAGAAGGGGATGACTTCCTTTCACGAATTGTGACTAGGGATGAGACTTGGGTACACCTCTTTGAACATGAAACAAAACGCCAATCCATGGAGTGGCATCACGCAGACCCCACGCAAGAAAAAGTTCAAAATGGCTCCCTCTGCAGGAAAGGTTATGGTCACCATCTTCTGGGACACGAAAGGGGTGATTCTGGTGGACATTATGAAGAAGGGACAAACAATCAACTCAGAGGCATATATTGCTACCCTACAGAGACTCCAGAGACGTATAAAGCGAGTTCGACCAGAGAGAAAACTGGAAGACGTCCTTTTGCACGATAACGCAAGATCACACAACAGTTTGCAAACAAGAGAGGCCATCACAAAAATGCGCTTGACTGTGTTGCCCCACTCTCCATACAGCCCGGATCTGGCACCTTCAGACTTCCATTTGTTTGGGCCAATGAAGGATGCTATTCGTGGAAGAAAGTTTCAGAGTGACGATGAGGTTGTTGAGGAACTTAAAAGGTGGCTCCAGCGGACTTTTACCAGCACGGAATAAAGGTCCTCGTTTCGAGGTGGAGGAAAGCCGTAGAAAAGGATGGAGACTATGTGGAAAAATAAAACTTGTGAAAAAGGTATGTAACTACTTGTGTACAAAATTCCTGGCACTTACGAGGAAACTTGGAAAGAAAAAAAAAGGCGGCGGGGGGGGCAAAATATATTGAATGGCCTTCGTATATATATATATACTGGATATGGAGACGATCATTAGACACGGGAGAAATACCGGGCATCCTGAAGAGCGCGAACATAGTCCCAATATATAAAGGAGGAGATCGATCCCAGGCCAAAAACTATAGGCCAGTGTCACTTACATCTCATCTCACTAAAATATTTGAAAGAATAGTTAGACAGAAAATCTATGACTTTTTGGAAACTCAGAAAAAATTCAATGGTAACCAACACGAGTTTCGATCGGGCAGATCATGCCTATCACAACTAATGGAACACTACAACAACATTATTGATTCGCTTGAAAGTAATGAAAACTATGATGTACTATACACAGACTTTGCTAAAGCGTTCGACAAGTGTGACCACGGAATCATAATACATAAACTGAAATATATGGGAATAACAGGAAAAGTAGGGAAATGGATATATAATTTCCTTAGTGAGCGGAGGCAAGTCGTTACAGTACAAGGAGTATCTTCATCAGAATCAGAGGTCCTCAGCTCAGTACCACAAGGAACAGTATTAGCTCCACTACTCTTCATAATCATGCTAACTGACATAGATGAGGACGTTACCAGAGACAGCACAGTAACATCCTTTGCGGATGACACAAAGATCAGTAGAAAAATAAGAAACCCAGAAGACATAGGATCTCTACAAACCGACATAAACAAAATCTACAAGTGGACTGAAGACAACAATATGAAGTTTAACACCGAGAAATTTCAGCTATTACGGTACGGAAAAAGAGAAGACCTAAAGTGCATGGAATATTATACCCCAAATGGACAGGAAATTCAGAGAAATTCCAGAGCAAAAGATTTAGGGGTTGTAATGACAGATGATGCGAAATTTGAAACACAAAATAAGATAGCAGTAAACAGAGCAAAGAGAATAACGGGTCAGATATTGAGAACTTTTAAACGAAGGGATAGGAATGTAATGATTCCTCTACTGAAAACCCTGATAATACCCAAATTAGAATACTGCTCGGTCCTAACTTCCCCATATAAAAAAGAAGACATTAGACAGCTGGAGGGGATCCAAAGAAGCTTCACAGCCAAGATCAATGGGTGCAAAGAACTAAATTACTGGGAAAGGTTACGAGAACTAGACCTATATTCACTGGAAAGGAGAAGAGAGAGATACACCATTATTTACACTTGGAAAATAATGGAGAAACGAGTCCCCAATCTTACTCTGAATCCCATAACTCCCCAAACAACGATGGAAAGTAGAAGCGGTAGACTGTGTCGTATTCCCAAATTGAAGGCGAGACAGGGAACATCCTTAACCCTGAAAGAAAATAGTTTTGTAGTGAGAGGACCAAAACTGTTTAATCAGTTGCCCAAAGACCTAAGAAACACGAAGGGAGTTGCAGTGGAAATCTTCAAAAGAAGACTAGACGCCTGGCTCAGAACAATCCCCGATGAGCCGGGCGTACCTGGCTATGTGAGGTGGGGAGCGCAAGAATCCAACTCACTACTTCACCAGGCCAACTCGAGAGGAGGGGGCGACAAGCTTGACCTTCGTGAAATGAGAAATCATCACGCGGAACCTTTGTAAGGTTGTAAGGTATATATATATATATATATATATATATATTTTTTTTTTTTTTTTTTTTTTTTTTTTTTTTTTTTTTAGTTCGGGAAGAACCGATTCGCCTCTATTTAAAAGGGCATATCTCAGCGGAAAAACAAAGAAAAAGTGAGAGGAAAGACAGAGGAAAAAGAAAGGGTGGAGGGGACAGTCGAAGTGGAAAAAACCAAGGACTGCAGGGTCGAGCCCCATCATCTTTGGGTGCTAGGGCCGGGAGGGCGCACGTGAAACCTCCAGGAACAAGCACGTACAAACGAGCACAAAGAGCACTCAAGAGCACGAGCTTAGAACCCCCTTGCGGGGATATATATATATATATATATATATATAAGCACACCGGACAAAAATTAGTCACCCCTCTCAGAATGTACCTAATAACGTGTGACGGCGTCTCTGGCCTTGATAACCGCACGAATCCGGCGAGGCAGAGACTCTACGAGGTTGTGCATGTACTGAACATCGATTTGCTGCCACTCGTTCATCAGCCGGTCCCGAAGTTCCGCCAGAGTCCGTGGGTGTCTATTCCTGCGCTTCACTTTCTGTTTCCAGCCTGAACAACACCTTCGACGCATTCAGGATTAAAGGCTTCATTGGACCTGCGATGTACTCGTCGCCTCCCATCATTGGAGAACAAACAAAAACGGGACTCATCGGACCAAATTACACGTTTCCAATCTGCCGCAGTCCGGTTTTTGTGCCTCTGAGCCCATTTATAACGTGCCAATTTGTGACTTGCTGTTAACAGCGGCCTCTTCCGTGGTACCCTGCTCCAGATGTCCATCGCATGCAGTTCTCGTCGCAATGTCCGTTCGGAAATTGGTCGCTGGAGAACCTCATTGGTTTCTTGGAGCAATTGTTCTCTGGTTTGAAAACGATTTGCAGTTACTAGACGAGAAACATGGCGGCGGCCCCTATTGTCGAGAATTGTTTTCCGGCCACAGTTACGCCGTCGATTGTCAGTTGATTGCGAACTACACCACTCTTTGTAAACTCGCTGGACAGTACGCGTTGACACACCAACAAATTGGGCTACTTCAGACATTTTGTGTCCGTGAGCTCTGCCAAACACGATGGCTCCTTTTTGCCACTGAGTAACGTCTGCCTCACGACCCATTTTGCAGACTATATCCAACACACACTTTGTTCTTCACCACCTCACGAAACAGATCTGATCCTGTGTGCTACGTCACCGCTACTTGTCACTTACCAATGCTACATCAGCGCCCTCTGTGTGACCTTGAACTTCCTACTATCGGTGCTATTAGGGGTGACTAATTTTTTGTCCGGTGTGCTTATATATATATATATATATATATATAATAGTCGTCACCCCTTGTGGGGCGACACACACACCACCTATATGGCCCCAACCCTGATATCCGTCATGACCGAGCTCTCCTTCGAGTGCCTCAACGATGGCTCCAACATTCTACCATGCCACCACCTGCACTCCATCCTGTATAGACCTGTCCCTCGTATCAACTGATGCCCTCCTAGACTTCACGTGGCAAGTCCTCCAAGAGGACTATGGCAGTGACCATCTCCCCATTCTACTCACCCTCACTCGACCCGACCAGACCGTACGGGTACCGGTAAGGTGGGTTACCACCCACGCGAATTGGGCCCGCTTCCGCGACAACACCTATACCACACTTACAACTGCCCACTTCCCATCCATCGACGGGTGCGTCGCATACTTCGAGTCCGTCGTTCTAACGGCCGCAAGCACAAGCGTACCACAATCCTCCGCCTACCCCCGCGCCCGACGGGTTCCTTGGTGGACCCCGGAGTGCGCGGAGGCCGTGCGCGCCAAGAAGAAGGCAACTCGGCGCTTTTACCGGACGCGACTCCCCATCCATCGCACGGAAATGCAGCGGGTCAGGGCCATCGCCCGCCGCACAATGAAGACAGCGCGCCGAGCCTCTTGGCGTGCCTTTGTGTCTGGCATTACCGTCAACACACCTTCGGCTACCATCTGGAAGAAGGTGCGGGGCGTCGAGAGGCGACATGTCCCCTCCCGACCCCCGGTCCTCCGGACAAACAACGGACTCCTATGTGAGCCCAAGTCGGTGGCAGACCACCTTGCTTCTACCTTCGCCGCCGTTTCTTCCTCTACAGCCAATCCCGTACCCGCCCCTGACGATAGCCCCTCCCCACCGTCCATAGACAGCACCTACAACCGATTGTTTACCATGCGTGAACTACAGACGGCACTGGCCTCTCGGCGATCCCCTTGCCCCGGCCCGGACGGTATTCCGTACGGCATGATCCAACACCTCCACTCTACCTTACAAATTTTCCTGCTAGACTTATACAATCGCATATGGATAGAGGGTGCCTTCCCTTTAGGTGGAAGGAGGCCCACGTCATCCCTATCCCCAAGCCCGGCAAAGATCCCCTGGACCCCACAAACTACAGACCAATCGCCCTGACATGTTGTGCCTGCAAGATCCTCGAGAAAATGGCCGCTACGCGATTATCGTTCGTCCTTGAACGTACCAATTCCTTCCCGTCTACCCAGTCCGGCTTTAGACAATTCCGCTCCACCACTGATCCCCTCCTGCTTCTCAGCCGAGACATACAGGATGCCTTCGACAATAGACAGTTCGTACTGTCAGTTTTCTTCGACATCCAGAAGGCCTATGACACCACCCGTCGAGCAATGATCCTCGGTCAGCTCCGACATCTGGGCCTTGTCGGAGCCATGCCTACCTTCATCAGGGGCTTCCTTACTTCTCGGACCTTTAAAGTCCGGGTGGGCTCAGTCCTCTCTGACACCTTTGAGCAGGAGGACGGGGTCCCACAGGGAAGCATCCTCAGTGTTCTCTGCTTCTCTGTCGTGATGAACACGGTCTCACAATGCCTTCCACCTACAATCCGCTCTTCCATCTACGCGGATGACCTTGCAATCTACTTCGCAGGGCGAGAACCGTCTGTCGTTCAGCGGCAAATGCAGCTCGCCATCTACCGGGTGGAGAGGTGGGCGACGTCGGTGGGTTTCCGCCTCTCCATCCCTAAGTCCAAGTGTATGGTCTTCAGTAGAAGAAGACCCACAACCCTTCCTCTACCCTCTGTTACATTATATGGTAGTCCTCTTGAGGTGGTACCCTCCACGCGTTTTCTGGGCATGACCCTAGACCGACGGCTCAATTGGGTTCCCCATCTCAAGCACTTAAAGCAATCCCTTCGACGCCCCCTCGCTCTCCTGGATCACCTCTCTCACACCACATGGGCTGCAGATCGACGCTCTCTTCTTCGCCTTTATACTTCCATAGTACAGTCGAAGCTGGACTATGGTAGCGCAGTTTATGGTTCAGCCTCCAACGCCCGCCTCCGTATCCTGGACCCAGTACTTAATAGAGGCCTCCGCCTCGCCACCGGTGCTTTCCGCTCCTCCCCAGCCTCCAGCCTCTATGTGGAATGTGATCATCTCCCTCTCGCCCTCCGACGGGGTCTACTACTCATGCGGACATACCTCCGTGCACAGAGGCTACCTTCTTCGCTTCTGGGCACGGCGGTTTTAGAACTACCACCTCAGGGACGGAGCTGGCACTTCACTGAAGCGGTCCGCTCTTTCCTTGATCTTTTCAACATGCCCGCCCCCTCAGTTATCCCCATTTCATTTAGCATCCACCCCCCCTGGATCCTAACCCCTATCAAGTTCTGCAAAGATCTGTGTTTCCTACCGAAGACTACCACGAGCGCCATGATATACAGGTCACTTTTCCGCGAACACACAACCCAACACCCGAACGCAATCGCCATTTACACGGATGGTTCCCGCTCGGAAGCTGGTGTGGCCTCCTCAGCGGTGATTCTGTCCCAGCCGCTCTCCCGGAGCGTCGGCCTGCCCCGCGAGGCCTCCGTTTTTTCGGCGGAACTTTTCGCCATAACGGAGGCCCTCGATATTGTGCGCACCCACTCTGCCAGCTCTTTTGTCATTTATTCGGATTCCCAAAGTGCACTTCTCTCCCTAGAAAGATTTAACTCCCCTCACCCGCTCGTCTGTACCATCCAGCAGACCTTCCACTCTTTAACGATCTTCCAACATAAGACAATCGCATTCTGTTGGGTCCCGGCTCATGTCGGCATCCAGGGTAACGAGGCGGCGGACCGCACAGCGAAGACGGCCTGCTTGCTGCCGGCCTCCTCCCGACCCCTCCCCTTCTCCGACTTCTTCCCGGCTTTCCGCTCCCACTTCCGCTCCATATGGCAGCGGGAATGGGACCAGGCCACACAAAATAAACTCCACACGATCAAACCGCACATAGGACACTGGGCTTCTTCATTCCACCGGTCCCGCCATAAAGAAGTAATCCTGGCCCGTCTCCGCATAGGTCACACCCGCATCACCCACGGACACCTTATGGCGAAATCGCCAGCCCCGCTTTGCTCTACCTGCCATACCCCTATCACTGTCTTACACCTTCTGGTGGAATGCTCAAAGTTGGCCGCTCTCCGTCGCAGGTGTTTCCCTCTCGGCCGAAAACCCCATACCCAACTGCCTACGATCTATACTCGCCGACGGCCCCCACTTTTCAGCAGAAGCCGTTTTCCTCTTCCTTACTCACTCCCATCTGCTCCATCTTATCTGAAACCGTACCCCTCCTACCCATTATCCATCGACTGACCCTTACTCATTCCCCTAGTCTACCGCCCCTAGCACAGTGACATCACCCGCTCACGGCCTCGCCGAGATATGTACCGTCTCTAGGTACGAATCGGCGGTAAATCTGGAAAAGAAAAAAAAAATATATATATATATATATATATATAGGGTGTGACCGTTGCCCTCAAAAAATCAAAAAATGGTCCTACAATGCTGTTCAAAGTTTTAGTGTTGTGTATTTATCTAGGAAACACCCCTGTAAATTTTCTTGGAGATCGGTGCATGTTTGAGCTAGCACCGTCGTACCAGCAAGTATTGCTATTTCAGCTTATGAACTTCATAAATAAGTGTGAAAATAGCACATTTTATCAGATTTTCATTTCCGGGTCTGGAACGCTGACCCACAAATTTTCCACGTATTATTTTATTGCGTTTAATTTTAATGATGCTCTTTTCTTTTTACAGTGATTTGATGTTGTGAATAGAGAATTTAATCATGGATACACGGCAAGATGATGAGTATGTCAGAATGTTATTGGGCACCGTACCCCGAGAAGAAAAGGAAATAAAGGGCTGCAAACTGCCAACTAATAGGCAGGTCTCACTATGTCTGTTAGCAAACCTTCGGGATATGCATTGGGACCAGGCTTTATCTGCCACCATTGACAGTGTGCTTTTGCATTACCAGAAGGCGAATGTCCCGACCATTACAGGCAGGAACAATATTGGCCGAGTGATTAAAACACTATGACAAAGACTACATGATGCTTATGAAAAAGAATGAGGATAGAAGATGGGCTGATGATCCTGGAATTATGAAGTTTAAATCAGAATTGAGCCTGACGATGAAATTTTATAAGAACAGTGTTGAAAGACATGGCGGCTGCGAAAAAGGGGAAAACTCAGGCCGAACAAGATGCCATCAATACTGACATACTCTTTATGAAAAGCATGCTAAGCTACCTACTCTGGGGTAAACAAAGTACTCACAGAAAAGGTTCAGAAGCGACAGAAAAGGCAGATGCGACAAGAGAGAGAGCAATGTGATCATGCTGAGAATGTACAGGCTGATATTGATTCACCTATTAGCTCTGATGAGGACGATGACATTGATGAGGCCAGCACTGCTGAACCAAAGAGAAAACATCGGAGAACAGTGAAAGAGTGAGTTTCAATTTTTGTGCCCCATGATATTCTGAAGTCGGCAGAACTTGTTTCATGCAGTGTTCGAAACAACATCTCGCCGACCCAGCTGAGTGCAATTGTGTACTCCCTTGTATCTGCATGTGGTGGAGATACATCAAAGCTGAGTCTAAATGCAAGGACGGCCCACCGATACCGAGCTTCCATCGTGTCAGAAATAAGTTTAAAAATCATGGATGAATGGCAACCATCAGACAAAGTACTGGTGCACTGGGATGGTAAACTTATGGACACGCTGGATTCCAAAGGCACTGATGACCGCCTGCCCATTCTTGTGTCTGGTGTCAATGGCACAAAGCTTCTTGGAGTCCCACCTCTTCCGCATTTGACTCAAAAAGCTGGCCTGGTTCAAGGAGACTTGATATCAACAGCAACCAAACAACTTCTGGTCGATTGGGAGTGTGAACAGAATGTCGTTGGTATGGTTTTCGACACAACTTCATCCAATACAGGTAAACCTATTTCAAACATCAGCGTGAATTTATCACGACATTAATACCAAAATAGTGAATGATTTAACAGAAATCTGCAAAAAGCACGTGCCTGAAATGGTGGCCTTAAACTACAATTACATTTTTTTTTCAGGACAAAAAACAGCTGCTTGCGTCTCCCTCCAAAAGGAATTAGAGCGTGCCGTATTCTGGTGCGCCTGTCGCAGGCATGTGGGCGAAGTCATCCTAGGTGTTTGCTGGGATTGCTTGAAAGTGGAGGGCTCTTCAAGTCCAAACATAATGGTTTTCCAGAGGTGAGTCATAAGCTTTACAAAATAACAAGGAATATTATTATCTAATGAACAAATTTAGTGGAATTTCTTTTATTAGACTTATAAGATATACTAACACCAAGCAAATGATCGATCATATCAATCTTAATACCCCTAAAACAATATTATAGATTAGTACGAAATACATAATCCCAATAATTGCATTTCTAGGTTCAAGAACCATTTCTCTCAACTGGCGTACAATGAAAAAAAGAAATACTACTTACCCCGCAATGCCTGGAGTGTTTGAGGAGCGCCAGCAGGAGATGGCTGACTTCTTCCGTGAATCTCTAGCCCAACCATTTACACGTGGCGACTACAAGGAGCTGGTAGAGCTTTGTCTGCTGCTTGTAACTAAAGGATCCGAGCCAGTGAACTTCACAATGGTCTACCCCGGCGCACTTCACAAAGCAAGGTGGATGGCTAAACTGCTCTATACCCTCAAGATTGTTCTTTTGTCAGGCCAGATCAAAGAGCAGTTTCCCAAAGCCGAGGTTGTGACTAAAAGTCAAATCAGCAAGTTAGAACGGTTTGCTGTGTTCACAGTCGCTGTTTATGTCCCATGGTGGATTGTTTGCCCCGTTCCAGCAAGTGCGCCACTGAATGACTTGAATTTGGTCGAAACCTTGGCTGAATTTGCCCCATATGACGCCACAATAGTTGACAAAGCACGTGTGGCACTCGGTAGACACACTTGGTACCTAACTGAGGAGTTGGCCCCACTGGCTTTGTTCTCGTCCCAAGTACAAGAAAGGACAAAAGAGATGAGGAAGGCCCTTCTTTGCCATGAAGGCACTGAAGTTACTAAGAGAGTGGGGCTCAATCATGGGGACTATGGAAAGCCATATCTTCCCCCTGTCCCAGAAAGTGGCACTGCCCTGGTGGACCTAATTGGGCCTGACTCAAGCCGGTTCTTCACCATTTTAGGCATGCCCTATCAGTTTCTCCACAGTCCAGCCAGTGAATGGGCGGATCATGACGACTACCTGAACATGAAACGGGTTGTGGACAAGCTTCAGGTCGTCAATGAGGCTGCAGAGCGTGGTGTAAAACTTTGCCATGACTTTCTTAATGTTGCCAGGGATGAGGAGCGCTTTCAAGAAGTCCTTCAAGTAGTTGAAAATGACAGACTCCGCGTTCCTAATCAGCGCAAACGATCATCTGTTTCCGAACAGAAATCATTGTTTCTTGCTCTAGAGAAATAATACCTTGTGAATATATGATAAAACCCTTAATGTACCATGAGAGAATAAGAATGATTAACTTTTATGTGTTAGTGATAACAGCTTTTAATTAAGACAGGCAAATGATTTGTGTTAATATCCCTTATGATGGTTGTGTAATCTCATATATAGGCGCGTATGCCGTATAAGCAAAATCGCTATTTTTCAAATTGCTGGTGCTCACTCGAATATGCATGAATCTTCAAAAAATTGCACATGGGTATTTTTTATGTCAATATGCAACACCAAAATTTTGAACAGCATTGTAGGACAAAGTTGGGGCAACTGTCACACCCTAATATATATATGAGCCGCGCACATTTTGTATATGCAAAATATCACCCACCAGGATTCCAACTCGGGACCCGTAACTCAGAGTCATGGCCGCTGATAAAAGTTAACAGAACCCGGCAAACATTTTCTCACCTGAGGGAAACGCTTGCGCTTTCACCTCTAGAAACGTTTTTACGTGTTAACCTTTTGCTCTCGAGCCAGTGCCAACATTTAATTAAAATCTATCTGGCAAGTACGAGGAGACTATATAGATGGTAAAAAAAAAAATAGGTATCAGCACGCGCCCGTTTTGTATATCCTGTCGTAGCCCAGTGGTCAGTACCTGTGACTGAGTCAGAGGTCCTGGCTTCGAGTGCTGGTGTGGGATATGTCATATATATAATTAGGCGGGTTGATATTTTGTATTCAAAAGTGACACATTGTCGGGGATTCGTATGGGTCACAGTAGTCACCCAGTAAAATATTTCGCGTTTTTTCGGTTTTTAGTTTCAATTTGCCAAAATGTACTGTACATTTTTCAGTAAAAACTCGGATACAAATTGTTTCAGCTGTGTTAAACGTGTTTCTTATTTTTTTATTCAAATTCGAAGAAAATGACATTTTTACGTGTTTTTGAGTATATACTACATATTAAGATAAAAAATAAGGAACAAATTAATGAATTACATAACATTTTTTAGAAATTAAACAATAGAACTTGTCTTCTACAAGACACTGCATGTTTATTTATACCACTGTCCTTTCCATTCAAATTTAGGCAATCTTTGCCGTGATTCCAGTAGGTTAACCCTTTAAACCCTACTGGGTCGAATACGTACAGTTTCAAATACACGCATTTAGACTTAACCCTACAAAAAAGTTCGGCGTTAAAGGGTTAAGAATATATTTTTGGCGATTTTTGTAGTCAGTTTGTACATCAGATGCATTCGTGACTAGATTCACGGCGCTTTCTAGTCCTTGGCTGTGACGAGGAAAGGCTGGTGTTTTGAGTGGTTCTTGTCTTGCTAGCAAAAGTTCCTTATTGCTAAAGTTTCTCAGTAGTGGAGGCGGATAAATTACCTCTTTCTGCCAATCAATCATTTCAGTGTAGTCTGAAGAATCAAAATTAAGAGTTCGAGGGTGGTCAAAGTTTCTTGATCCAGAAAATGTAGTTCTTGAGATAATGATTCTCTGGATTGCAACCTCTCTAACCTCTCTAACTTCTCTTCTTGAGTCTGTTATCATCGATAGTAGAATATTTTTGGGGTTCGCAAAGTACGAGTTATTCTGAAACACCGGTTCCATGATCAATCTGTATTTCTCATTCAAGTCGTGCAGCAGATACCCTAAGTACCAAAAGTTAGATGATCCGTCAGATGCCAGTGGATGTGACTTTAACCCAAAGCCATCCTGGAGCATAAGATAGCATAATAATTTCTACTAGATCTTTGAGATCTTGGGTTGGATTTGGTGTTGACATACACAGTCTAAGAATTCTATTTGCTCTAGTTAGCCAACGAGCATGATGAATTGTACCAGGAGATCTTTCTGCGAGATCTTTGGAAACATTTCCAGATTGAACAGCTAGGCACATATTGTAGAGATACTTTTGGTCACTGCTTAAAGCATTAACAACATCAGATGGAATTTCATGAATGTTTCCTTTAACAGGAGAAAAAGCAACCACTTCCAGTTTTGTTAGATCAATTTTCAATTTATTTCCAATTGAACCTTGAAAGTACTTGGGCCTGTTGTTTTTCTATCTATTGCCTCGTAGACGTGCCTGAATGATAGTTCGTTCGTATGAAGAAGACATACTAGCCACTGAATAGACCTATTAGATAGATTTCAACAAGCTTTATTACTCCACCGATTCTTCCAATGTTTACAGCAGTGCCATCACATAGTGAAGCTTTTAGAGTGTCTGAACTTTGATTCCACTATTACAGTAATCGGTTCTGCTACACACCCAGCATTTCCATGATCAGGTGTTATATGATCTATATAGATATTTCTAGGCTCTTTAACAATGACATAGTGCTCTTCTTTGATCTTGAATGCCCTGGTTAATGTGTCATCTCTTCTCCCATCGAAGTCAATGCATTCCCTGTTTTCTCCGATTTAACCCTGGTACTCAATTTTTTACCTACTCGTGCTCTTTCCCTCTCCAGCTTCTTTCTATCAATCATGTTGCCCTGATCCAGGATTCCCATATCGTTTAAAGCAGCATTAACAGTTGCTGCTGCTGCTGCTCTGCGGTCACTGCCAAATCTTCATAGGTATATCTGTTCTGCTTATTCTCTGTTAACTCTATATCAGGCACAAAGTCTTCATCCTCTTGGTCGGTCTCTACCTCCATGCTCTCAGCACCGGCTGCATCCTGTGATGTTGAAGGGACAACTCTGATAGCTTCAGACATTTTCCTCATCAAAGCAGTTTTTCTATCAATTGGCCCCAGTTGGTTTAATCTTTGCTTTTGTCCTACAAAAGAATCTCACTCAGCAATTGTTATTTTATCCTTGCACCGACAGGCATTTCTATGAATAGTGGAAGAATTTTAGGATAAATATATTCAATCGACCTATCAAATTAGCAGGAAGTCGAAACTTGGTACACTTGTAAACTGAACCCTACTGATGAATATATTAAAAGTCCCAACAAATCCAAGTTGTGCTCCAGCCGCCATCTTGGAAAATGGCGGCCGAATTTCGGTTTTTTGGAAATAACTTCAGACCCGTAAAAGATACGAAAATTTACCAAGAGAGCAAAATCATTCTACATAAAAAGGCAAACATTTTCTGTTCCCAACTTTGTTTTGTACGATGAAAAATAAAAAAGTTACGCAAAATACAAAATTCCTTTATTCTATGAATCAGTGCAGACATGACGTTCAAACTTGGTTAATGGGTAGAAATTCGAATATTTTGTTGCAATTTATTATTTCAGAACCATGACAGTTTGTTTTTTATAGGTAGTTTGGTAAAAAAGTAAAGCACAACAGAAAGAGCTAGAGAAAAATACTGTAATGTAATTTTTTTGATGACGGGTAGGAGCTAAGTTATCGGTTTGGAGTAACATTATTTAAAACAGTTATTTTATTCCTTCATTAGACATCTAAGTATTGAAAATGGAAATAATTATGAATGCTATTCTCAATACATACATTACTAATATATTTTATGTAAAATATAACATGCATTTTTCCTTATCTTGTATACTGAAGAAAAATGTAACATAGGAAGAATTTTCATGTATTGATGATGACCATGATGTTCAGACAGGTTTTATGGATTGAACATAAAATAACATCTTATTGAATGGTCACAGTAATCCTTAGACACTTGGGAACATCACTATAGCTAACTATAATCGTCTGTTGTTACCTAAAATGAAAATGTAGTAATCTAAGTCTTGGAGTGCAACGCAGTAATACAGTATATAGCTTTAACACTAAGGCACTGTGTGACATCTCTAATGTTGAATAAAGTCATCTAACATGAGCTAGGAAATAAAATGTAATTGTGTCTCCCTGTTTTAAGTATAATTTTCTAATTACTACGCAAAAATAAGCTAGATTGTACATTTATTGCATTATGTGTAGTGTCATATTGCAACACACTCAGTTATCAGTTGTCTAGTAGCGTTTCAACATAAGAGTTCTCGCAGGTAGTTCCTTCACATCCTCCACACATCGCTGAGCACAGCAAACCAAACTGTATGCACTTGCATCTCTTGGTGCATCCTAGCTTGCAGTTACATGAAATGAGGTTAAGAAGTTGTGATGGAGCGGCTTCCTTGGTAGTAGGGACAGGCCTCAGTGATTTCCCTGTCATGGACCATCCCCACTCTGTTGGCTCCAGGCAGTTTCCTAACCATTCTTGGACCTGCAAGTACACTCTGTATGAGTGTTGCTCTGCTGCTGCACTGGTCGGAGGTAGGGATGCTAGTTGAAAAGATGTATCTAACTTCTTTTTTGCTACTATGCGATTATACATGAAGTATCTTAGCTCATCCAAGGACTTTGATTTTGATCCGTACATTTTTAAGAGGAACTTTTCCCCAGCAGCTTTGATATCTTCTTTACTGGCATCCTTTTGGTTAAATATTTTCATTTCTTCTCTCATTTCTGTATGGTTCTGTAGAAGTTGGAGACCTCTAACTTTTCCTTTTTTATACAAAGCTGATGTGGTATCGCATCCAGTCATGGCGTGAGCAGATAGCAAAACTTCACAAGCCTTCCCCATGTTTTTTTTCTCACTTTGGATGCTGAAAATACGGGGTGTGCTGTTTGATTTCCCTGGTTTGAGAAACCAAATTTCAAAGTCTTCATGGGCTAGAGCAGTTAGAAGCACTAGAAGATCCGTATCCTGGCCAACAACTACTGTTTGATTTTTGTGTTTAGCTTGATCTAGAGCAGCCTTAACAATAACAGTATCTGCATCACTCTCCGCCTGAACAACAGAATAACCTTTGATCTTCATACTAGACACAAGAGATGCAATCAGGGCCCGTTTGTTGTTTCTGTTAGCAAGAAAATCTGATTGTGGTATAGTGGTTGGTGTATTCTCATTAAATATGATATCTCTAGAAGTTCTTTTTGCTGCTCGTCGCTCTTGCTCGGCTGTCTTAGTGGTTTCTCTGTCAGGATAACCATCAAACACCACTGTACAGTTTTTACCGTAATTGCTCTCTACAGAGGTTGTATACAAGTCAAACAGCTGACCAAATGTAGCGGGTTTTGGCCAAACAACGCAATGAAGAAGGTTTCCTCCATCTAAAATGTAGTGAGGATTGGCTGGTAAAGCTAACATCTCGTTGTGCGACTGAAAAGCATTGATCAGAGAAGACTTTGTGCCTTTTCTTAACAATGTTGAGTCAAATAATGATGGAGGCACACTTGCCAGCTCATACTGAAAGTACCCTTTAACTTCTGTTTTGCTTATGTCCAAACATATCATTCTGTGGAAGAGTTCTTGTGGGGAATGCAGGATTACAGTTTTTTCTTTCATCTTTATTGTGCCAGATGACAGGTTAGACAAAGGAACTACTTTCTTCTTCCTTTGCAGTCGAATATCAGAGAAGCTATGACTTGAGAGTGCTTTCATTGTTTCTGTACCAATCTCTAGTGCCCTATCACATGTTATTGATGAATCTGCTATCAACCCATTTGAGAGGTTTACCAACTGTCCTGATAATTGACCAAATGGGTTATGTTCTTTTAGCCAGCAAACAAATGTCACAAAGTCGTTTAAATCTCTTGTTTGACGAGATGTTCCAGATTCTATGTTCTGATGACTAATTGTTACACTTATTCCTGCGAACTCTGATAACGTTCCAGTTATTTCACCACAAGCTGGAGCAGACAACACCCATCTCTGTAAAGTTGAATCTGTGATTCCCCGACCATGTGTAAGTCCACCTATTGCTTTAAAGCTACGCATTAAAACTTGCTCAATGCACATATCTGTTGACACACCAGACCAGAATCTGTCACTGCGCCTGATTGTGAAGTAACCATCTTTCGTGAATCTTGTGAATCTTTGGAAGTCCTCAGATGACATTTTGTTGGGCAAATCCTCCATCAAAGTTAGATACAGATGGGCACATTTTGCATAGTGTATATGACCTGCACTATGAAAGTAAGGAAGCATATATTTGACAGTTTCAATATGCAAATTCCAGTCTGCTGTTCGTTCTGCTCTTATAAACTGAAGGATAAGCATGACTTGCTGAAAATACTGAAGCCATAACTTAGGTGTTTTGCCTGAATTCTGCATATCTTTTTTGACTTTCTCAAACAGATTTATGTAGTTCTCAATAGCAACACACTCAAAAACATCTTCAGAAGTTAGTGCCTTTGCTGAATACTGTTTTGATATTTCACACAGTATGTTTTGTGATTCTTCAGCTTTTGAAGCCAATTCGTCATGAATGAGAGTAAAGAGTGCTGCAGCTGTTAGAATATGAGCACGTACGGCTCTGGCATATGAATGGCCTTTCATCATGTGGGGTACAGTCGCTTTTCCATAAACAGTTTGCCACAACTCCTCAATCCCACTACCACTCATTATATGTCCTACTGCTCCCATGTATGACATCAACAAATGAAAACCTCCTAAGCGAACAACTATTGAAGATACAAGACTAGCAACTGGTTCTGACTCAACAATATCTACAGACTTCAAGAACAAGGGTTGGTCAAAAGTAACTACACATGCCTGATTATGACTTTGGCTTTCTTTTGCGGCAAACATCAAAGCTGAGTAAAGGGTTGTCAGATTTCCTGGTTCTAGATTTATGAAAGGCACTGCCAGCACACGACTTACATTCCATGTTCCATTTGTAACTGCATATTTCATATAGCCATTCCAGCTTGGTAATTTATTTTGAACTTCACTAAATCCAGCCAACCACAGAACATCAAGTTTGAAACCTCTGCGAACTACATCTCCATCTTCATGTGTTATGTCACTTAAGATTATGCTCTTCAAACCTGATGTGGGAGGTTTTTTGTAAGGGATAATGGGTATTTGATTTGAAGTAGTGTCACATTTTTCACCAATATTACGTGCTAAAGGAGGGCATTTCGAGACAGAGTTTCCTGGAGTAACACACTTTATTCCTCCAAGTGCATGAAAGGTACCCAAACCATCCAGGGTTCTTGTGTTCACATCAGCATTATCAAAGACAAACTGTATAAATGCATCTGGTTGTACTGTTGACCGTGGGCTATTAACAGCACAATTTAGGAAGTTTGTGGCTTCTTTGTATGAAGAGCATGCACCCACAGCATGCAAAATGTCTATTAGATGTCTTGATCCATAATTGCGATATAGGTGTACAGAAAGTCCCAAATGCAGTGGAGATAGGAATGAACGTGGCCTCATAGCAGAAATTATCGAATGGTTGATAAAAGTTCTCTTGCGATCTATACTTTCAGGTGTAGGTTGAGTTTTAGTTGAAATAAGAATCTCAGTGAAAGCTGTAAGTGTCGGGGGAACTAAAGTCTGACCCTCAGCCTTCATGTCATCAATGTCTGGGTACATGCTACAATCATACACTGTTTTACAAATGTCTTCTTTGATGATTTTTGCAGCTGTTTCAACAATACGTAATCGTTCACTAGTCTCATCTGTCTTCTTGTTTTCATACCATTGTTCTGTTAAAATCCTCCGTCCTGTGTGAGTGAAGCTAAATATGTTATGTCGGGAATGCAGATCTGTACAGATTATGCTTGACTTGTAGTGTGAAAGGAACTTACACTTAAGCCAGTGGTCACTGTAAAGGTCTTCTTTTTGTGCACCAGAAACTTCCATCATAATATCTTTCAGCTCACTCAAACTGTACTGACACTCATCATTACTTTCAATGTATTCCAAAAGTTTTTTGAAAGCAGACGAAGCTACTGATTCTTCTGGACGTCCTGCTGAATCTCTTTGTGCAATGCGCTTGAATGTGCTGTAACATACAAAGTGATAACGACCTTCTTCTGCTACTAAATCAATGGAATTTGCAATACGTGAATATACTTCCTGCCCCCAACTATCACTGCGCTGTTCACAAATTGAAATAATTTTTTCTCGAAATTCAAGAGTAGCCACATTATATACAGTGAGGCGTCTATTTTTTGAATGTTTTGTGTCAGGTAAACTTGCTTTCTCTCCACAAAATATACAGTCACTTAGAAAGTTAAATGTCTTTATTTCTGAACGAAGAACTCTGTTGGCTTGTGAAGTTGATTGTTCTGAAGGTTCCTTATTGACAGCAGCTATACTGTGCTTTCTTGTGTAGTTTCTCCGACAGATTTTGTGTACTGGTACACTCTTCAGTTCCTGAAATGTCTTGTATTTATCATCTCCTCTATCTTTGCTTGCTTGAATCAGAGTCTTGATCCCTCTTTCCACAAATACCCCGCTTCCCACATCGATCTCTTCTGCACATATCAAGCACTTCATCTTGACTCATCAATAGCGTCCATTACCTGAAAAGAAAAGAAAAATATTAGTTCGTCTGTCATTCACTTTGAACTATTACTTCGGTATATTAACTCATAACCTCCGATTGAGTGAATAAATGTTACAGATGAATCCGTAGATATAATCATAATTAAGAGTATTTATTAGAAGTAGAATATAGGAAATTAGGGACAGAGTTGCCCATATCTGCTAGAAACAAGAAAATGTATTGGTATAAATATTTAGAAAACCAGGTACTGTCACAATTTATATTTCTACTAGCTCGTTCCTGTGAAATATTTTTTCACAAAATCACCCATACAAAGTAAGAGAGGTTTCTGAAAATAGGCAGTCATAACAAAACATTCGCTTTTTTTACCTACAAACCCAGTTTGAACGTCGTGTCCGCATTGATTCATAGAATGAAAAATCTTTGGTTTTGCATAACTTTTTATTTTTCATCGTACAAAACAAAGTTAGGAACAGAAAATGTTTGTCTTTTTATGTAGAATGATATTGCTCTCTTGGTAAATTTTCGTATCTTTTACGGTTCTAAAGTTATTTCCAAAAAACCGAAATTCGGCCGCCATTTTCCAAGATGGCGGCTGGAGCACAACTTGGATTTGTTGGGACTTTTAATATATTCATCAGTAGGGTTCAGTTTACAAGTGTACCAAGTTTCGACTTCCTGCTAATTTGTTAGGTCGATTTTCCTAAAATTCCTCTACTAGAATCCCTTTATCGTAGCAATCACAGGTGTATATACTGTACATCAACCATAGCATCATACTCAGAAACTTTTTGTTCAAATCTCTCATCTCTTCGGTTTATAGGAACCTTGTTCAACTTTGAGGCTGCGTCTATCACTCTAACAACTTCTGAAAGATTCCACAAGTACGTTTGTAGGGAAAGAGAACCTTCTCCATTTGGTTTCAACGTCTATTGCGACTATGTTACAACATTCATTAAAAGTAATCGATTTATTTGATTCAGCCTCTTCTCGTCGTCGCACAAAGTTGTAGTGCCTGACATTTGCTTTTGTTAGTGTCATAGCTGCTGGAAACCCGGAAGAATGTCGAATTTGGCCACAAAGTGGCCAATCTGGCAACTCTGCATAACACAAAAAAAGTATCCATAAATAAAGAAGATGCCCATTTGATTTAAATAAGGGCAAATAAGGTCTTCTAACTTATTTTTAACATATCTTAAATTGATGTTCAGAATAGGTTCAAAGCTTATTGTGAAATCTCATCTAGAAGAGGGGGGAAAAAGGGGGAACTATGCGCGAGGGGTACAGGGGGTCGCGCATAGCTCAACTTTTGATATGTTATTTGTTAACCCAAATGAAAACCCTCAAATAGTGTCGTTTTAAAAAAAAGCCAAAAAAAAAACTTGTTTTGACCCGCCCTAAATTATATATTGAGCGTCAGTACAAAGTAACAAACACGAGAAAATCCTTATGAATAAGGATAAGATAAAGTACTTTTTCTAATAGCACTGAGCTTCGTGCGGAAGTCTGGCTAGTATTATACAGGGGTCCCGAACCTTTCATTGTCTTGGTCTGGAAGTACTAGTTGGTCCGGTCAAAACACCTTCTATAATAATGATGATGATAGCTACAGTCTCTCTGCAAATCAGGCAGAATGCTTTCTTTTTGCGGTTCCATTATCCATTGCATGCATACCTGACATTCCGTATCGACTCTTGGCTCGCTTTGGCAGTATCATTGCCGAATGGAAAGTTCTTGACAGTAATTAATAATAGTTAAGATGTGGCAACGATTTTTGCAAGCAGTTAACTTCATGATTAAGAGATCCACTGAGCCACCAGCATATCTAAATTTGATTTCATATAATACTGAAAAATTGGAGGCGCTTTTGCCTGCTAGACATAAAACGTCAGTTGCAGTACAATTGCTCGCACTACGCCACGCTGATTACGTCTACGTGCAAGTTATTGCATTGCGGGTGATATCTTAGTTTTGACAGGAAAACTCAAATTAAAATTTTGAGTATTATATCACGTATAAAATAAATTTTAGAGACGCGTGTGGACCGTAAGTTCGGAGAAAGGGAGGGGGTTCGGATATAGTGTACTGACTATGTATTCGACAGTGATGCTGCGAGCTGTTCATACCCTAAATGTGCGTATGGGCGGAGCGCTGTTTTGTCAAACGATGAAACCTTTTTATCTAATACCTAATCACTGGACAATGTCTTGAGGGTTTATTATTTGATAATTGTAGTTTGATAATAGTCCTGTTTTAAATATTTTTATTTCGTAGCGATTTCAATAAGTCATCATTATCTTCAGTGCGAGACATTAAGTTAAATAAATCATGATATAAATCAAAATGTTAAACCGTATTCTATTGGTCCGAAATCTGACTTTACTTCGTCGCATTCTTTCACTGATTTCGTCCAATTTGTGAGACCAATAGAATGGGCTAACGCGAGTTTACTGACGTTATATGTAAACAAAATTACTAGACACACTCTTACCTACGCCTATTTATACTGCCCATGGATTAAATTCCTACATCACCACCCCGTCTCCTACCTGCACTCGAAGGGGGGCTGCCATTCTCCTACACCACGCAGTCCCCTTCCACAATCTCTCTATCCGATTCCCGTTACAGGTGATTGCTACCCGGCTTTCCCTGGATAAACAGTACACCGTCTATTCAATATACCTCCCTCCCCACCCTTAAGTCTCCCGCGATGACGTGGTGGTGGTACAACTACTCCCCAGGCCCTTTCTACTACTGGGCGATTTCAATAATCGTCACCCCTTCTGGGGAGACACACACACCACCTATATGGCCCCAACCCTGATTACTGTCATGACCGAGCTCTCCTTCGAGTGCCTCAATGATGGCTCTCCTACATTCTACCATGCCACTACCTGCATTCCATTCTATATAGACCTGTCATTCGTCTCGACCGATAGCCTCCTAGATTTCACATGGCAAGTCCTTCAAGAGGACTATGGTAGACTATTTCCAGGTTCAACTCACGCTAAACTGGCCCTGCCAGAGCTAACTGGTCCCGCTTCCACGACAATACATCTACAACCCTTACGACTACCCACTTCCCATCCTCCGACGAGTGCATCGCATACTTCGAATCAGTCGTTGTAGCGGCTGCGTGCACTAACATTCCACGATCCTCCGCCTACTCCCGCACCCGACGGGTACCTTGGTGGACCCCAGAGTGCACGTTGGCCATACGCGCCAAGAAGAAGGCTACTCGACGCTTCTACCGTACGCGATTCCCATCCATCGCACGGAGATGCAGCGGGCCACGGCCATCGCCCGCCGTACGATAAAGAAAGCGCGCCGAGCTTCTTGGCGTGCCTTTGTGTCCGGCGTCACCACCACTACACCTTCGGCTACCATCTGGAAGAAGGTACCGGGTGTCGAGAGGCGACATGTCCCCTCCCGACCCCCTGTCCTCCGGACTAATGACGGACTTCTATACGAGCCCAAATCGGTGGCAAATAGGGTTAAAACCGGTATTGAAATACCGGTATTAATACCGGTATTGAAGAAGTACAAATAATACCGATACCGATATTATAGGTTTTCGGTATTGACAAAAATTGCTATTGTAAAATTTAGGCAATTTAGTCCTCCGATGGGCAAATAACTGTTTTTGGAGGATTCGGAGAAAAAAAAGTTTCGGGGTATTTTGCAGTTAACCTCTTTTTTTCGTTTTCTATTCCTTTCTATCAAAGAAAACTATTTATTGCCACTAACTTTTTTGAGTATGATCGAACGCTTTCTGAAGTTAAAGAAATGTATCCCAAAAGCTTTAAGAGTGATTCATTCAACTGTAGCCATTTCTTCAACAGAGTGGGAAATTATTGAAAACCTTTATGACACCTTACGTCCTGTTGAAATAATTCTTAAAGGGTTATGCTCGAAAGATGCATCACTCCTGACAGCTGAATCATCAATGAAATTTATTTCAAAGAAACTAGGAGAGAAAAATAATCCAATAGCAAAAGAGTTAAAAGATTGTCTTAGAAATCGTTACATTTCAAGAAGACAGCAAGACATTGTAGGTTTAATCAAATATCTTCATAATCCCGAAGTTTTAAAAGTTCAAGAAGAGGAAAGTTTTTCTGTTCCATCAAAATTAGTTCTCAAAAGAACTGCAGAAGGCTCCATAAAAAGACTTTTCCCTAAGAATGTGGTTGATTTGGAGATAGAAATGGAAGAACAGGAATTTCCATGTAACCCTGAAAATGTAGCTGCAAATAAGACTGAAGTGGAAGCAGATTCATTACTGAGTGAATACATGCAAGAAATGGACAAACTAGGAAAAGTGCCATCTAAAAAAATTCCATTGATTTTGATGTTACTAATGAATTTAAAAGCTTGGAAATTACTTTACAGAGAAGTGAGAATTTAGAGAAGCTGTACAAGGCACTGCTTTCAATTAAACCTACAAGTGCAGAATCAGAAGAGCCTTTTCTGCTGCAGGCCTATTTCTGACGAAACTGAGATCAAGTCTATCTGAACAATCCCTAGATGCTCTTTGTTTCCTCAAAGCATACTTTCAAAATCAAACTAAGAAATAAATATTTAGATACTAATAATTTTCTATCTACCCCAGTAGTTGTATAATAATATGCTAAAAAAAAATTCAAATAATATTTTTATTACAATTTAGTAATTTACTGTATAAACTTTTTCGAATAGAATGCCATCTATTTGGAGTTGGGTCATTAATTTATAGTAAATATGGTGAGTACTGCAAGTCCCTCAGACTTGTGGGAGGGTTGGTAGGGTGGCACCATAATAAATCAAAATAAATTATTTTTTTCATAATACCGGTATTAATACCGGGATTAGCATAATTGCCTCCAAATACCGGTATTGAAAATTTTCGGTATTATGCAAGCACTAGACTGGCAAACCACCTAGCTTCTACCTTCGTCGTCGTTTCTTCCTCCGCGGACAGTTCCCTCGTACCCGCCCCAAACAATAGCTCCTCTTCAACGTCCTAAGACAGCACCTACAATCGGTTGTTCACCATGCGTGAACTACAGGCGGCACTGGCCTCACAACGATCCCCTTGCCCCGGCCCGGATGGTATTCCGTACAGCATGATCCAGCACATCCACCCACCTTACAAATTTTCCTACTAGACCTGTACAACCGCATATGGATAGAGGGCACCTTCCCCTCCCGGTAGAGGGAGGCCCATGTAATCCCCATCCCCAAACCTGGTAAAGATTCCCTCGATCCCACAAACTACAGACCTATCACTCTAACGTGTTGTGCCTGCAAAATTTTAGAAAAAATGGTCGCTACGCGACTATCCTTCCTCCTCGAAAATAAGGATTCCTTCCCGGCTACCCAGTCCGGTTTCAGACAATTCCGCTCCACTACTGATCCCCTCCTGCTCCTCAGCCGAGACATACAGATAGCCTTCGACAGTCGACAGTTCGTCCTATCAATTTTTTTTTACATACAGAAGGCCTACGACACCATCCGTTGGAAAATAATACTCAGACAGCCCCAAAATCTGGGTCTCGTCGGAGCCATGCCGACCTTCATCAGAGGCTTCCTCTCCTCCCGAACCTATAAAGTTCGGGTGGGCCAGTCCTCTTAGACACCTTCGTGCAGGAGGACGAGGTCCCACAGGGAAACATCCTCAGTGTTCTATGCTTTTCCATAGTAATGAACACAGTCTCAAAATGCCTTCCACCCACCATCCGTTCTTCCATCTACGCGGATGACCTCGCGATCTACTTCGCGGGGCGGGAGCCGTCTGTCGTTCAACGGCAAATTCAGCTCGCCATATATCGGGTGGAAAGGTGGGCAACGTCGGTGGGGTTCCGCCTCTCCACCTTCAAGTTCAAGTGTATGCTCTTCAGCAGAAGAAGACCGCAACCCTTCCCGTCCCTCTGTTACGTTATACGGCGATCCTCTTGAGGTTGTACCCTCCACGCGATTTCTGGGCATGATCCTGGATCGACGGCTCAACTGGTTTCCCCATCTCAAACACCTGAAGCAATCCCTCCAACGTTCCCTCGCTCTCCTAGATCACCTCCCCACACCACATGGGGCGCAGACCGACCTCTCTCCTTCGCATTTACACTTCCATGGTCCAGTCAAAGCTGGACTATGGCAGTGTCGTATACGGCTCAACCTCGAACGCCTGCCTCCGTATCTTGGACCCGGTACTGAATAGGGCCTCCGCCTCACCACCGGTGCCTTCCGCTCTTTCCCAGCCTCCAGCCTCCAAGCGAAATGCAATTACCTCCATCTCGTCCTCCGACGGGGTTTGCTCCTCATGAGGACATACCTTCGTGCGCAGAGACTACCCTCTTCGCTTCTATGCGCGGCGATTTGTGACCTCCCACCCCAAGGACGAACCTGGCACTTCACTGAAGCGGTCCGCTCTTTCCTGGACCTTTCCAACATGCCCGCCCCCGTCAGTTACCCCCATCTCATACAACATCCACCCTCCCTGGCTTCTCACCCCTATCAAGTTTTGCAGGGACCTGTGTGCCCTACCAAAGACTACCACGATCGCTCCGGTATACAGGTCACTCTTCCGAGAACACGCAACCCAACACCTGGACACTGTCCCCATTTATACAGATGGTTCCTGTTCGGAAGCTGGTACGGCCGCTTTCTCGAGGCGCCAGCCTGCCCCGCGAAGCCTCGGTTTTCTCAGCAGAACTCTACGCGATTATGGAAGCCCTCGACATTGTGCGCACCCACCCTGCCAGCTCCTTTGTCATTTATTCAGATTCCGACTTTTTAACAACCTTCCGACACAAGACAATCGCCTTCTGCTGGGTCCCGGCCCATGTCGGCATTCAGGGTAACGGGGAGGCGGACCGCACGGCAAAGACAGCCTGCTTACTGCCCGCCTAACCCCGGCCCCTCCCTTTCTCCGACTTCTTCCCGACTCTCCGCTCCCACTTCCGCTCCATCTGGCAACGGGAATGGGACCGGGCCACATACAACAAACTCCACAAGATCAAACCGCAATTAGGATACTGGGCCTCCTCATTCCACCGGTCTCGCCATAAAGAAGTGATTTTAGCCCGTCCCCGCCTAGAACACACGCATTACACATGGTCACCTTATGGCTAAATCGCCAGCCCTGCTCTGCCCTACCTGCCATACCCCAGTCACTGTCGTACATCTCTTGGTCTTCGTTGCAGGTGTTTCCCTCTCTTGTCCAGAATTTCCATACCCGAGCGTCTACAATCCATACTCGCTGAAGGGCCCCACTTTTCAGCAGAAGCGATTTTCCTTTTCCTCACTCATTCCCATCCCCTTCATCGTATCTAAGTCCATACTCCTCCTACCGCCTATCCAGCAACTGAACCTTACTCACTCCCCTAGTCTACCATCCCCAACTAAGTAACACCACCCACCCACTGTCTAGCCGAGATATGTACCACTTTCCCTAGGTACGAATCGGCGGTAAATTAAAGAAGGGAATAATATATATATATATATGGGATGAATTTCACAATTAAACACGTGAAATGAATGAATGCTGCAAACCCACAAGGAAAAAGAAAAACGATTCCAAGTCCTTTCGTGTATTCAGAGCTACACCTCGTCAGGGAATAAAGAGAAAAGGCAAGATCCCCATAAATATATACAACGTAGCGGAAACCAAAGCAATTAGCACATACTTAACAAGATTAAATGAGAAGCAAAAGGAATTTTAACAAGATATTGTCAATTTTATACATTCCTGCACTGTTATTGAAATTGTTTTTAAAATGAATAAATGCACATTCTAGAATATTTCTTTCTATTATATATCTGTTTTTTAACAAGCGCTTTAGAACTATCCCACTTGATGCTAAGATTACATCTATACATATGGTTAAACAAAGCATTGGAATTATTAGCTGTTCTCCACGCATATTTATGCTGTTTTACCCTAATATCTAACGTTTTACCCGTTTGGCCTATATATATATACTGAGTTACATTGTGTACATCCAATCGAATTCACACGACCAACAACATTTTCCGTGCTATTCTTTATTAGGCATGATTTAACAGTATTATTATACTTAAAGACTCATTGATGCCAGTTGCTTTAAGTAAAGTCGGGAGATATTGAAAATTAACATGGTAAGGTAGGCTAAGGATATTTTTACGCTCAAATTCCTTTAGAGTTACATTATTATAATACCTATTCTTGGCTTTCCTAAGACAGTTATCTAAAAATGAAATAGGATAACATAATTTAGTACCAATATTTCAATATTAATTCATGTTAATTTTCAATATCTCCCAACTTTACTTAAAGCAATTGGCATCAATGTAGTCTTTAAGTATAATAATACTGTTAAATCATGCCTAATGAAGAATAGCCTGGAAAATGTTGTTGGTTGTGTGTATTCGATTGGATGTAAGGGGTTCCAAAAAACCTTAGCCCCCCCATTTGCAGCTTACATGTTTACTTATATCGAAATAGTTTTTAGTGATTATAAAAATATATAAAATTCTTTATTTATTGCAGGTATTAAAATTACTCTAGCTGATAAAATGATAATATAATGGCTTCTCAATTAATTGGTGATTCGGAGAGGCAACGTGTAATAGATCGCATACGAGCAATAACATTTCGGGAAGCTCGTGATGCTGGAGCCACCTTTATAACACGTTCGTGGGTTGCCAAAAAGTTGCGAAGAAGTGAGGACTTCGTCAAAAGAAATTGGAATAAGACTTTGGATGAATGTGAAATGGATACAACCAAATCTGGGCGCCCAAATTTGCCACTCTCTCAGGAAACAAAGGACATCTTTGAAAGCGGTACGCGTAAGCGGAAAAACAGCTCTGCACCGTCATAAGCAAGGTTTAAAGCCTTGGCATGAACTTCCAAAGCCAAGAAAAACTCAACTTAACATCGATGACAGAATGTGGTTTGCCCATTATCTTGAAGATTGGGATGTGGATGATTTCATGCATTTAGCTGTCTCCGATGAATTTTTTGTTTACGTAACACGTCGGCCTAACTACCAAAATGATCGAGTGTGGGCCACAACACCAGATGAAATCGATGACAATGAACATTATATTATCGCGAATTATTAAAAAGTCCAGACTGTGTTGGTGTGTTTGTTTTGTTCACTGCAAAGAAACTCATGTGGGTGCTGAAGCCAAATGGTCAGAGTTGGGATGGACAGTATTTTCGTGATATTATTCTATCCCAGCATGTCATTCCTTTTCTAAGAAACCCAAACAATGTTATGGATGTCGATCAGGTCACGCTTCTGCACGATAAGGCCCCCTGCTTTAAGGCATTAGCCACTCAACAGTTGTTGCGGAACCATGAGATCGATTTCTTTGGAAATGAAGAATGGCCAGGAAATTCTCCCGCCATGGGCGGGGGAGGCGCTAAGGTTTATTGGAGCCCCGTACACAATGTAACTCAGTATATATAGGCCAAACGGGTAAAACGTTAGATATTAGGGTAAAACAGCATAAATATGCGTGTAGAACAGCTAATAATTCCAATGCTTTGTTTAACCATATGTATAGATGTAATCATAGCATCAAGTGGGATAGTTCTAAAGCGCTTGTTAAAAACAGAGATATAATAGAAAGAAATATTCTAGAATGTGCATTTATTCATTTTAAAACAATTTCAATAACAGTGCGGTAATGTATAAAATTGACAATATCCTGTTGAAATTCCTTCTGCCTCTCATTAACTCTTGCTAAGTATGTGCTAATTGCTTGGTTTCCGCTACGTTGTATATATTTATGGGGATCTTGCCTTTTCTCTTCATTCCCTGACGAGGTATAGCTCTGAATACACGAAAGGCCTTGGAATCGTTTTTCTTTTTCCTTGTGGGTTTGCAGCATATTATATATATATATTATATATATATAATATTATATATATATATATATATATATATATGAGGGGTCGCGCGTCTTAAGATACCTAAGTGCCACCACAGGCGAAAACGTGTTTTTGATGGATATCACTATTTTCACCCTTCCTATCGCGTGGTTTGGTTTATAATGACCTTACGACACTAGAAGTATGGTTGAAAACCTTATGAAGCGAACTACTTTTTTCACCTCTATCGCCAGCCAAAAGTTCACCCGAAGTTCGGCATAATAAGAAAATTAAAAAAATATATACATATATATGTATAAAATATGAAAATCTTTTACAAAAACTATCATCTTCATTAGCATACTTCTTAGAACTCTAATTTAGCCAAAATGAACGTTCTAGCTCAATTAATAACGGAGATACTATTGCGAGAATATTGCTGAACTTTGGAGGCGATTTCTGGCGAATTTTAATTTTGGCGCTTAGGTACCGTAAGACGCGGGACCACTCATTATATATATATATATATATATATATATATGTGTGTGTGTGTGTGTGTGTGAGAGAGAGAGAGAGAGCACACCCATTCAGGGTATGTGCAGCTTGAAGCATTATCGCAAAATATATTGAGGGTCAATGTACTGACAAGGCTTCCACATATGGCTCGTAACCACTGGAAGCAACAATGCGTTCTAGTTATCATTATCCACTGAATGATCGCATTCCTTCTAATTGCCTTGTTTTTATCATTAGTTTACAGACAGTTTTATAGGTCCTGGTGCATGATTCATGAGAAGCAAGACGGACTGTAAGTTTGTTTCCTCCCTGGAGCAACACCAATGCATCCACTCAAATGACAAGTACATTCATATCACCTCAGCTTGTTGCCAGGCTTGGTACTAGTATCATTCATTTAACCCTTTAAACCCTGAATTTTTTGTAGGGTTAAGTTATGAATGCTTGTATTTGAAACGTTAGCAATTTGTACCTTCAGTCCTTAAAGGGTTAAAGTTCAAATACCAGTACCAGTAACTCTTAAAAGCAGCTGGTATACCACATAATTTGGTGGTATTTTATTATTTTCATTTAAAAGACAAACCCTATCCGGATCCTTTTCAAGTAACTTTCTCAAGTTCCTTGATGCTCTAGGCCCTATAAAAACTATTGTCTTATTTTTATTACCGAGTTTATAAAACCTGAAGCCAAACGACCTTTAGTAGAAGCTACTCAAATAGTTTCTGCCCTTCCTCCAACTGAAGTCAGTGTGAAGAGGCTCTTTTCATCTATGCGCGCTTCATTCTTAATGATTTGAGGTCATCTTTGTCAGAAACCTCCTTAAATAACATTTTGTTTTTGAAGTCTAATGGATTTAACTGAAGCAGACAATGTTTTTTCTAATTTCAGTTAAATAATTTAAGCTTTTTTTATTACGAGTGGTGAAGAGGATTATAAATTTTATTTAGTAACCTTATGCAAATATAAGTAGTAGCTAGTGTTTCATTTTGGCAATATTAAAGATAGATTCCACACTCCACAGTGATCAGAAGGTTAAAAGTTTTCTTTAGTTATCCATATATAAAAACAGAACTTAATTTTTGTAATATTAAAAGTAGATTCTGGATGTATAAAGTGTTTGTAGGCCCTATAACTATTAGCCAGTACCATTTTGAGAAGTTGGTAAATCAGTACCACTTAGTCACAAATACCAACCAGTACTAATTGAGTTAAAATTATCGTACCATTACCAGTATCATTTATATTGCTGGTACTCAACCCTGTCTTGTTCTACACAAATTGGAATAATAACTTTCAAACCTTCATTTGTGACTTGAATTGGTGTTGCGTACGGTACATGGGGTGTTATAGAAAATTAATCTCCAAAGCATTATCCTCAATTTTTAATTAAAAACGTGAACTTTCTCTTTAGACTCGGAGACAGGTGGAAGAATTTGAGCTGTGGAGAACCCTTATCGGAGATTCAAGAACTCCCCCCCTCGCTCTTCTGAAACGAACGAAAACGACGCTGTGCTGACAACATCCCTCCGCAATCCACTCACGAAAATGCTCCTCATCCCAAAGACGAGAGTGATATAGAGGCTTTGAGGGCGTGTTGGGCACCAAAAGTGAAGGAAAGCATGTCCTCCAGACTACCCGGTGAGTGAATTCACGTTTTTGTATTACATTTGGAGAACGTGAAGCCACTCGGGCCTATCGAGGTAAATTTGGAAAAATGAGTCGTGATTTGTCAGTTTGAAATAGAACCATGATTTATTTTTTTTAATAATAATAATAATAATAATTATTATTATTATTATTATTATTATTATTATTATTATAATTTCTATTCGTTCAGAGAGGAAATATCTCTTTGCTGGAGGTCATCGTTAGTTTTTCCCGGCGCTGAGGTTATTATTATGATCCTGACGACGAAGATTCCGATTCAAAAAGTTCGGGATCCGAATCTGAGGACATCGACGACATTGAGCCTGACGCCATTCAGAATGGGCCAGAGGGACCCCAACTGATGGACGGCAGTTCGGCTCCATTTAACACCAGACTCTCTGCTTCTCGGAATCTGCAACCAGCGACGTGGATGGTTCCTCGGCAATGATTGGTAGTCGCCGACGGAGTTCTCAGGCACTGTCAGAGGACGTCGATAGCCTCTTGTCCACCGCCTCTTGCGATCCTGCAAACAACACCCCTGACCACCTGCCGAAGCCCTATGGGGAGCCTCAGAGCCCTTGGGAGACCTTAACACGCACGTTGTCGCTACAAATTCCATAGAAAGATTGGACCAGTCTGAGTGCTAGTCTGGATACCTCCTCCACGGGTCCTCAAATCGAAGACGACGGCCATTTGGGCTTTCCGATAGAAGCGAGAAGGACCAGATAGACAAACTGGAGAGACCGGATAGAAGTCACCCGACCCAGTGTTCAGTATGACAGGTGCAATTGTCTTAATTTAAAGTATGTTGTATTTATTCCTAAAGTTCAATAATGTATTGAGAGTTACTTTTGTTATTTAAAAAAAAAAAGAAAAAAAAAAATTTATGTACATAACTATTATTTTTTTAATTTCTTCTGTTAACTACATATCTATATTTTACTATTATATGATGTTTATAATCAAAAAGAAAAAGTTTATGCTTTATAACTTTAAGTGTCTCAAACCGTCCTTTGTTATATATTTATTTTTTATAGTTTCATTCTTAGCCTGTCGAAGGAATCCTCTAGCAATGAATGATGATACAGTGTGGCATTAAGAATAACTAGCGTTTAGGAGGCTTCCTAACTTTACCATTTCACTAACTTTTTATTACTCTTTTAACTTAAGTTTCTACACATCTTTTACTATTGTTGGTTTTGTAATTTGATTTTTCTTTTAAGAAACTCGTTTTTTTTTTCTTAAGAAATTTAATATTGAAGTGTACAAAATTTGTGTAACTTGTACAGTAAAACAGTTTCAGTGTTCCATTGTCGAAGAATTTTTTTTTATTTCAGTATTTTAAGTAAGAAAAAAAATTTAAATCGATCTCAACTCTTCGCAGTTACGAACACGAATATTTAGTCGGCTTTATCAATCAGAGTTACGGTGTCTAAAATTCTAAGAATATATTTTTTTATTTAAGGGTCCAACTGTCTTTGAGGTAATGATACATTGTTTTGGATTCAGAGAGGTTCGTTCTTGAACAAGGATTCTCCACTTAAATAATGACCTTCGTATTACCCATCAATAGCAATAAAAATCTTTATATAAAAGATTTCATTAATCCTTTCGAAAAGTTTAGAAAATGTTAAAATTTATTACTTTAAGGAAAATGTAAATAAATATAACTTCATCATTTAATATTTAGTTACCACATTTTATTTTCTGCGCCTCATTTTCGCTTTTGTTGGTTTAGGCTTATTGCCATCTTTCTCTTCGCAACGGTGGATTTGGTATTCTGTGCCCCCTTTTTCTTGGCATTGGTGGGTCTAGTACTTCGTGACCTCATCCTCTTGGTACCAGTAAATTTAGTTGGTACCATCTTCCCCTTGAGCTCGTTTTTGATATGGTTGGGATGTGCTTTTGCCCCTTTTTCTTGCCACTGCCTGATGTTGGCTGTTGCGTCCTCTTTTCTTGGCATTGGTGGGTCTAGTACTTTGTGACCTCATCCTCTTGGTACCAGTAAATTTAGTTCGTACCATCTTCCCCTTGAGCTCGTTTTTGATATGGTTGGGATGTGCTTTCGACTGGATGCCGCGTATGATTCTATTTTCAGTGGGGTCATACTTATCACGATGAGCTAAGCGGTCTCTATCCAATTCAGCAGCGCGTTTCTTTCTCTCTTCTTCATCGGCAGGTAACACTTGAACAGCGCCAGACCGTTTCACCTCCACCACGAATGAGTCGCTCAGCGTACTTATATGGTCGATCGCTAGAGTTTCATCGGATTTGACGTTGGGATGAATCACGGATAGAATGTCATTTGGTAACTCTGTAAAACGAGAAAAGCGATATATAATATATTCGTTTGTCTTTATCTAATTCACACGAAATTTATGTAGAAAATGGAACGTGTATAGCAAGAAGGAAGACGCTGCTCGATTCTTTCATTATTGTTATTAAATTACCTCGCATCAGGAATTCGTCGTGGTTAATGTCGTAACACCGCTTCGTCAATCAGTGAACTTAAACGACATTAGGTCTGGATAGTAGTTGGATTGGGAACCGTCCTCTGTGATAAGACTACGTAGCGACCCGTGGTTCGGATCTCCCGTAAAGCTGTACGTCCCCTAGGTCATATGACCTTAAATGTTGCGAAGGAGTTAAAAAAAAATCGCGCATTTAAACTTCACCCCGAGAAACGAAACCTACCAAAAATATTACGGGAGATGCACGATTACCTACTTTTTGCCGATGCCGATACATAATAAACTTACTTAATTCAAAGTATTTCATTCATAATTAAATTGTTTAAATTTAAATGCAATATACCGTAGGTGGATGTTTGTGGAAATCGGCCAACTTTTGTTTTACGTTCTTAGTATTTTTTTCCCTTCTTTCTAAACGGATATATAACTTTTTTTAAATAGGTATTACAAACCTCAATATGGTATAATTAATGACGTTAAAAATTTATAAAATTAGTCTAACTTAAAATTTTCTCTATGAGCGATTGTGTAGGCCACTTTTTTTTTATTTATTTAATATAATAAAACCTTTTGCCTGTCCTGTGGATCACGTACGATGCGCAAGATACAACACACAAGCACCCGAGTATCGCGTGTACTACACGTATGATGATATTTTGAAGGGCAGCCAAAGTTTGTGAATGCTACAACAGGAACTATTTCCATTATTCCCGCATATGAAACTGGAACACGCTTCCATACGAGCATCACCCGTGATACTCAAGGTGCTTGTGAATAAATTGTTAAATTATTGATAAAAGCGTATTCACAAATCTCAAAATGACTGGGAAAGGTTTAAATCACAATTTTGACCTCCAAGCCTCATGAAATTCCTACCCATTTTCCCCATGACTGAGAAAATTACTTGGATGCCTAATTAATATCCTATCTACCTACCAACCAAACTTGTAACAAAACAGGTATAGAATTTAAAAGGAAATAATTTTAGTTCGTTTGATTTTTTTTCTTTTAACAATGCAAAAAGGATTATTTAATTCAGTAAGTTATTCCGAATAAGTTTGCTCTCACAAAGAATATTGCAAAATATCTGAACTTAGCGATACCGACTAAACGGTACATCCCTAACAATTACGTTTCGAGTTAGTAATTAACATTTACTATTTTGAAACGGATGCTATCCAGTAACTCGCTATAAGTCTAGTATTTGCAGAAATATACAAATATAATTACGTAATGCGAATACTCTTAAATGATGTTATAATACTCACTCAAGCTCATATACAAAGGAATGGATTTTGAAGAGTCTGTTTTCAGATGAAGCGACCTAACATTAGCCCAACCTCCGGGTAGTTTCTCCTTCCAACCTTCCACGGTGGCAAGAATGTTCTCCGCCAACTCTACATCAGACTGATTCAGCTGACCAATCTAAAGGTGAAAATACTCGAGTATTAACTGAATACAGAGACGTAACTTGAATAGGTGCAGCCGGTTCAAGGCATCGGAACACAGGCCCTTTAGGGGATCAATCGCCTGGTCCGGGCAAATGAAGTTAAGCGATTCATTTAACATTATTTCAATGATAATTCTCTCAAATTACTCGAGATAAAGTATGAATATCTTTTATATAACGAAACCTGTAGGCTACGCGACTGTCGCGCCGGTTCTGAAGCCCCGTGCCAAGTCATGGCTACGGGACCGTCAAATTCTAGACTCTACCAACTCTCAGAGGCATGCAGAGATGTTTGGCTTCTGAAATAAGTTCATGAAATATATCAGTCACCACTATTCTTAGTCATAAGTTATCAACAGGCTGTAAACAATCATTTCGCCAAACTCTCAAATGAATTATTATTATTTCAAACTATGAACAACGGTTTAAACTTCGTATTGAATGTACAAATCTCTATTTTATAATGTTACTTATTAATATGTTGTTTGCAGATTTACAGATTAAATACTGCAATATGTTTACCAAATTGATGAGAAACTCGTACGAATAATATTTAAGTACCATAGCACTAGCGAAGTTATTTTTTAAGCATGCGAGCAAAAATGACGACACAATAACCAACTTATCCGACAGCTTTTGATAAAATGTAGTGCTAAAACCATATTTGTTTTTAATTTTTAAACACTTATTTAAGCTAGATATATCAGTAAAATAATTTGGCATAGGTTGCAGAGAAATACAGGGCTAGAAATTGCGGAATATATGTTGTACCTGATGACTGGCAGTTCAAATTGGGCATGCTTTTGTACACACGGCTGTCATGTGACACGTGATCAACAGTGTCACACAATGTTCCAGTATATTCCTTCCCATTTTAGATGGTTACTGATCTAGCCATCATTTTTTCAACACATCAATTGTGAATAATGAATTAACGACGACGACTGATTACCAGGTACAGTCACTCCACTCTGGGCTATACAGGAGGCAACAACCTTCCAAGCTCCGAGACTCGAGTAATTAACCTTTGAATTACAATTTTTAAAGGGTACAAGACTGCTACTACTTCTACTGTCAAGACTACAACTTTTAAACTCGCACAAGATATCAACATTTTCAACTCTTAAATTACAGCTTTTTTGACCCTCAGCAGGTACCATGGGGGTCAATATTACCCAGGGTATTTCAAATGACTATTTTTTATTAAAAATCCGCCACGATGGTTATCGTGCTCACATGTATTCGTTTATTAATGACTGAATGTATTGCTCACAAGTTTTTGTTGTCATATAACGAGTAATTAGGTAGATACGGGTATTTTTATGACGATGGGGTCAATATGACCCCATGGTACTGAATATGTAACACAACTAATTTTTTTTTTCAGATTATTTTATAAATTTCTAAAGTATTATTATTTCTAAAGTATTATTATTTCTAAAGTATTATTATTTCTAAAGTATTATTATTTCTAAAGTATTATTATTTCTAAAGTATTATTATTTCTAAAGTATTATTAGTCCCTCTACAAAAATGTCAGATAAAAGATGATTTAGCGAAACTGAAATGATAAAGTTCTTAGATCTCCCGAAGATGCATTCAACGTATTCATAAGGGATGATATGTTAGACGTTATTACTCTGCAAAAAATAAAGATGAGATAACTGGAAAGGAAGAAATAAATATTATTACAACCGAAACAAAGGCGGCGTCGATAGCCATGATCAGAAATGCGCTCTTTTTAGTACAGCTAGGAAGACAAATCGCTGGCCAATGCGAGTATTCTATGGAGTTTTGGATAGCTCTTTAGTAAATGCTAATTTTGCAAAGTTTGAAATTAATTTGTTACTGATTTGATTGTAAAATGTGAAAAATAAACATGTTCTTTTCTGTTGGTATCATAATAAACATAAAAAAGCAATAAAAACTACTTTTATCAATTTTTTAAAGTGGTCATATATATGACCCCATGGTTCTAAATGCCTAAGTATTTTGATGGTACCTGCTGGGGATTAAATAAAATTCACTGAACATGAATTTCAAGGTTGGCGACGAGTTTTCCACCTTTGAAGAACTTGAAATCAAGATCAAGGCCAACGAGAAAACTTCATTTGTCAAGCTCTGGAAAATAGAGAGAACCGTAGTGTTGATACTGCCAAGAACAAAGCCAAACGACCTCTGTATCTGAATGATGCTCTCAAATATGCTGAACTCAAATACTACTCGGGGCAAGGGGGCCGTGACTTTAAGAGCAGGAGCAAGGGTGAAAGACAGAACACCTCTACCTTCCGAGATAGCTGTCCTTTCCAGCCGCGAACCAAGGCCTCAACTGATGGAGAGAAGCTGGTAATCTGCGACATCAAATCATAACACAACCACGAAATTAGTAAGTCTTTCTACAACCATCTGTCAAGTCAACGCGAGCTTGACCCATAAGATGAAGTCAAGCCAAAGGAGATGCTAACAAGAAGAAACTCCAGCAACACTCCTCAGAAATCACGGGAAAGGTTGTCCTTTTAAAAGGTATTCAGAAATATCTGCTGCGATAGCCGCATCAGCTGGTTCCACTTGATATGTCTTGGGAAAAGGACTGCCCCCGAAACACTGTACTCTGCCGCTCCCGCAAACACTGAACTTGCTGCTGCTTTCACTGTGTCCAACTTGCCAGGCTGCATGCTCGCAACTGATTTTAAATATTTGTAAATGAAGTTAATATTTTATCAATAAATATTTGTTTTTGTAAATTGATATTTCCTGCAAACTTTTTAATGTTTTTTATAACTTTTTATGAAGTTTAAACCGTCGTTCATGGTTTGAAATAACAACAATTCACTTATAAGTTCGGCGAGAGGATTAATTGTTTACAGTAGTCTGTTGATAACTTATGACTAAGAATAGTGGTGACTATGATATATTTCATGGACTTATATCAGAAGCCAAACATCTCTGTACCCCTCTGACAGTTGGTAGAGTCTAGAGCCATGACTCGGCACGGAACTCCAGAACTGTTGCGACGGGTCTGGATCCACTTCGTTCATATAAAATGGATCTGTGTAAATTTGAATGAATGCATTTAGAAGCCAAATACGGAATAATTCAATGATTACCTAATAAGGTAAAAACACGTGACTACATAATTACGAGATTCACGCCTTTTTTTATATTGCGCAACATCATGTAAAATATAATAGCAATAAAAATTTTAATTGTCTCCAGTTAGACTCTTGTCAGACGTACGAAGTTTTGTAGGTTTGACAGTACGACAATAATATCATGTCAATACCACTCTAACATAAATTCTTAGAACTCAGACTTCAGAGCTCGCATGCATCTTTATAAGGATAGGTTACGTCGTTCTCACTATTAATAAGTAATCCAATTGATGATTTCAACTAATAATAAAAAAAAAATCATATCTCAATTAGTTAATAAAGCTGAATTCATCGGTACGAAGAAAATCACGCATAATTCGACTTACTGCTGCATCGCCATCTTGAAATAACCAATATAAATAAAATATTTTTTGATCATTGCATTCATTAAGAAATTAGTGATATTAGAATTTGTTCAATCTGAATCCATTACTTAATTAAATATGTACAATAAACATTACATATTTGCAATAACATTATCAATATTCGGATTTATTCAGTGGAACAGTCTTTGTTTCATCAATTAATTAACTAAGTGAATCTATTAATTCACTCCACTAAGGATTACTTCTTCATTATTATTAATTTTTATAGGAAGTGTTAAAAATTCTCTCGAACAATTTTAATTAATTAACATATAAGAAAAAGCAATTTCCTTCCTCGAACGAAACTCACTTTCCGAGAAGGAAGAGCTAAGCTTAATTTATTTCATAAGTTCGAAGACCATACGGGCTTATTACATTAATTTTCATGCAAGTCCATTGATATGAAGTTACTCTTTTTATCAATCAATCAATCAATCAATTTCATCGAAGCCTATTCCACCTAAATCTATTATCTATCATTTAAAGCTTAAGGACTATCCAAGCATATTATTTAAAAAATCATAATATTTGATTCCAATTTCCAAATTTATCTTGGCCTACAGGAACCATCCATAAGCCTCTTTTTCAATGTAACTTATAAATTTCGTTCTACTTCGAATTATCAGGTCATCCCACAAGTAATGGTTTTTTTTGCATTGCTAAACTCGCGTCGTGTTTGCACAAGTTTCTGTGTATATTTTGTGGAAAACTCGAATTTTTGTGTGTCTAGACACGTTACTTCTTAGTCTAAGTGGAGTTTCATCGCGTTAACAATCTTCGTTTATTTCACCCTTACGGATAAGATGGAGGTGTCAGAGGAACACATTAGGCATATAATGCTTTACGAGTTCAGAAAAGGAAATAACACGACTGCAGCCGCAAAAAATATTCAGGATATTTATGGGGAGGAAGCTACATAAGGAAATATCAACGATGGTTCCAGAAGTTTAAGTCTGGTGACTATAGCTTAACTGATGAAGCGTGCTCGGGCCGACCTGTTGAATTCAATGATGACCTTCGAATAGCTACACTTGAAGAAAATCCTGCTGTAACTGTTGAAGAACTTGCCAGCGACTAAATTCGACCGGTTCCACAGTTCATCGCCACCTCCACTGACTGGGAAAAAGTGTCAAAACTTGGGAAGTTGGTTCCCCATATGTTGTCACCAGACAACTGTAGAGATCGTGTGAACATTTGCTATTCACTACATTCTCGGCAACTTCAAGCACCGTTTCTAAATCGACTCATTACTGGGGATGAAAAATGGGTACTTCATCACAATGTAAAGCGTCATCGGCAGTGGGTTAGTGCTGGGGAATCTGCCAGACCACAGTCAAGAGGACATCTGCAGTCTTGGGCGGGTCAAAACAAGTTTTTTTTTGCTTCTTTTAAAAACGACACTACGTAAGGGTTTTCATTTGGTTAACAAATAACATATCAAAAGTTGAACTATGTGCGACTCCCTGTACCCCTCGCATATAGTCCCCCCTTTTTCCCCACTTCTAGCTGAGATTCCCAATAGCTTTTAACCTATACTGAACATCAATTTAAGATATGTTAAAAATAAGTTAGAAGACCTTATTTGCCCTTATTTAAATCAAATGGGTATCTTCTTTATTTATGGATACTTTTTTTGTTTTATGCAGGGTTGCCAGATCAAATTTGACAAATGTGCAAAAAAAGTCTGGCAACCCTAATTTTTTTAGTACTTTTTGCAAAAAATGATATTGTATTTTTGTTTCAGATTATTGATTAAGTGAAATTATTATTGATTCAAACTATTGGTTTTTCAGTTAAATTATTGGTTATTGAGTCAAATTAATCATGACAACAAGAAAAAAGTCAAATGCAGCCTTTGGACATCCTTCCGAGTTTCCAGCAGCTATGACACCAACAAAAGCAGATTTGTGAAGCACTACAACTTTGTGCGACGACGAGAAGAGGCTGAATCAAATAATCGATTACTTTTAATGAATGTTGTAACATAGTCGCATAGACGTTGAAACCAAATGGAGAAGGTTTCTTTCCCTACAATAAGTACTCGTGGAATCTTTCAGAAAGTTGTTAGTGATAGAAGCAGCCTCAAAGCTGAACAAGGTTCCTATAAACCGAAAAGACAAGAGATTTGAACAAAAAGTTCCCGAGTATGATGCTATGTTTGATGTATGTACCTGTGATTGCTACGATAAAGGGATTCATAGAAATGTCTGCTGGTGCAAGGATAAAATAACAATTGCTGAGTGGGATTCTTTTGTAGGACAAAGCAAAGGTTAAACCAACTGGGGCCAATTGATAGAAAAGCCGCTTTGATGAGGAGAAGGTCTATTGCTTGAGCTCAAAAAGAACATGAACGCCGAATGAGATCACAAGCAGAATTTACTGAAGCTATCAGCGTTGTCCCTTCAACATACATCAGAGGAATCACAGGATGCAGCCGGTGCTGAGAGCATGGAGGAAGAGAACCGACCAAGAGTATGAAGACTTCGTGCCTGATATAGAGTTAACAGAGAATGAGCAGAACAGATATACCTATGAAGAGTTGGTAGTGACCGCAGATCGTTACAGAGTGAGTTGCAGGGCAGCAGCAGCAATTGTTAATGCTGCTTTAAAAGATATGGGAATCCTGGATCAGGGCAACATGATTGATAGAAAGCTGGAGAGGGAAAGAGCATGAGTAGGTAAAAAAAAATTGAGTACCAGAGTTAAATCGGAGAATACAGGAATAGAATGCATTGGCTTCAAATGACGGGAGAAGAAATGACACATTAACCAGGACAAGCAAGATCAAAGAAGAGCACTGTGTCATTGTTAAAGAGCCTGGAAATATCTATATAGATCATGTAACACCTGATCATGGAAATGCTCGTTGTGTAGCAGAAGAGCTGATTACTGTAATAGTAGACTCAGAAAGTTCAGACACTTAAAGCTTTACTATGTGATGGCATTGCTTTGAACACTGGAAGAATCGGTGGAGTAATAAAGCTTGTTGAAATCTATCTGAATAGGTCTGTTCAGTGGCTGGTAATGCCTTCTTCATATGAACGAACTACCATTTAGGCACGTCTACGAGTCAAGAGATGCAAAAACAACAGGCCCAAGTACTTTCAAGGGTTCAATTGGAAATAAATTGAAAACTGATCTAACAAAACTGGAAGTGGTTGCTTTTTCTCCTGTTAAAGGAAACATTCATGAAATTCCATCTGATGTTGTTAATGCTTTAAGCAGCGACCAAAAGTATCCTTACCTAGCTGTTCAATCTGGAAATGTCTCCAAAGATCTCGCAGAAAGATGATCTGGTACAATTCATCATGCTCGTTGGCTAACTAGAGCAAATAGAATTCTTAGACTCTATGTGTCAACACCAAATCCAACCCAAGATCTCAAAGATCTAGTAGAAATTATTATGCTATCTTATGCTCCAGGATGGTTTTGGGTTGTCACATCCACTGGCATCTGATGGATCATCTAACTTTTGGTACTTCGGGTATCTTCTGCGCGACTTGAAGGAGAAATAGATTGATCATGGAACCGGTTTCAGAATAACTCGTACCTTGCGAACCCTAAAAATATTCTACTATCGATGATAACAGACTCAAGAAGAGAAGTTAGAGAGGTTGCAATCCAGAGAATCATTCTCTCAAGAACTACATTTTCTGGATCAAGAAACTTTGACCTACCTCGAACTCTTAATTTTGATTCTTCAGACTACACTGAAATGATTGATTGGCAGAAAGAGGTAATTTATTCGCCTCCACTACTGCGAAACTTTTGCTAGCAAGACAAGAACCACTCAAAATACCAGCCTTTCCTCGTCACAGCCAAGGAGTAGAAAGCGCCGTGAATCTAGTCACGAATGCATCTGATGTACAAACTGACTAAGAAAATCGCCAAAAATATATTCTTAACCTACTGGAATCACGGCAAAGATTGCCTAAATTTGAATGGAAAGGACAGTGGAATAAATAAACATGCAGTGTTACTTTCAAAATAGCTTAAGTTTATGAATCGTGCAAAAGAGCACTTCATTAGGTAATGTTTTTTCTTTTTCTTGTAGAAGACAAGTTCTGTTGTTTAATTTCCCAAAAATGTTATATAATTCATTAATTTGTTCCTTATTTTTAATCTTAATACATAGTATATACTCAAAAACACGTAAAAATGTCATTTTCTTTGAGTTTGAATAAAAAATAAGAAAAGTTTAACACAGCTGAAAATTTTTATCCGAGTTTTTACTGAAAAATTTACATTTTGGCAAATTGAAACTAAAAACCGAAAATTTGTGCCGGGGGTAGGAGACTTAGGATACGCGAAATACTTTACTGGGTGACTAAGTACTGTGACCCATACGAAACCCCCACAATGTGTCACTTTTGAATACAAAATATCAACCAGCACTAATTTGCACCCCAGGAAGGTTTTACTGTGCGTTTGGTGTGATATTCAAGGAGTGGTTTATTTTGAACTGTTCCAGCCCAATCAAACCATTACAGCCGAAGTCTACTGTCACCAACTTCAAAGATTTAGCGCTGTATTGCGATCAAAACGTCCTTCTTTGACCAATCGCGAGGGTGATGTGCTTCAACAGGACAACGCGCGTCCTCATACTGTTCAAATCACCACTGCCAAAATTGAACAGCTTGGTTGGAAAAAAATTCCACATCCTCCGTATTCACCAGACCTTGCACCATCAGACTACCACCTATTCAAAAGTCTTCAGAACTATCGAGACGGGAAAGAACTTGCAAGTTTCGAGGCTATCAACATTGCCCTCTCCGATTTTTTTGCTTCTAAACCGAAGGAATTTTATCAACATGGAATTGAAATGCTTGTCGAAAGGTGGCAGAGTGTCATAGAAAGTGAAGGAATATATATAATTTATTAAAATTTTTTTTATTTATTTTTATTTGGAAATAAAGGTAAAAAATTATATTACTCATGGGATGACCTGATATATTATTAACATAACATCTATATAACAACTTAAAATAGTGAATTATATTTGCTTCTAACGTCATTGGTTGTTTATTAAAATATTTTTCGGTTCTTCGGTTGATCCCCCAAACCCAAAATATAAAAGTGGTGCACAAAAAGGGAGGCTGAAGAAGGAAATGTAAAATCCCTAAAATGAGTCAATTTTTAGGAAATAGTGTTAGCTCATTCTCTAAAAATCTGGAAACGGTTAATAACAGGCCATCTATTGAAACTAAGGATGAATGTAATGAGGTTGTAACCAGTAGGCCTAGTACGAATAAAGTTATGGAAAATATGTTTCTGAAATTGTAGAAAATTGCATGACCATAATGTGCCTATAGTTTTCCTAAAGGTAGTACGAACGTAATGATACGTGCCTTGGCTATCATCATCATCATTATGTAGATAAAAAATAACCTATAAACAAAGGCAAGTAGGTAACTACCCATTGAATATTCAAGACGATGTTCTCAAATGATTTATAATATTGCGATATGGTGGGAAATTTCCACGCGATAAAAGATCAAGGTGGTCGCTGCTTTTCTAGTTCTCACTACAATCGTACTACTGAAAGTGGTCTCAAATACCAGGTTCTTAGCTTTGTTACTCTCCTAGACTAGACTGTGCTCACTGTGAACCATGTTGGTTATTTACTGGTCGTAGAATGCCTACTTACAATGAAGCATAGGTAAAAGGAGTTTGTGACTGGTGTCATCTGAATGTGAAAATTGAATCCCATGCAACATCTAAAGCACACCTTGATTCGTCTTCAGTTATGGAGTAGTGGAGATTACATGGAACAATAGACGAAGATTTAGAGTTACAAATAAAAAAGAAGAAATACTGGAGGCAAATTCTCGAGAGATTAATTAATGTAAGAATCACTTTAACATCATGCAATTTAGCATTCAGAGGTCAGAGGTATTTTTTCAGGCAGTCAAATAGCGGGAATTTTCTTTCGATTCGATTGTGGAACTTCTGTCCAAATACGATTTCTTGCTAAAGCAATTCGCTTCGACTCTCAAAGGTTCTATTCGGTATTTGAGCCCCTCTATTCAAAACGAACTGATCAGTCTTCTGTCGAACGGGGTCGAACGGGGTCGAACGGAAAATAGTCAAAGAAATAAAAACTGCCGTTTTATTTTATTACAACGGATACAACGCGGGACATTTCGAAAGTAGATCATCTGAGTAAAGTGTTTCGTTATGTCACCATAAAAATTGGTGAAAACAATGTTCCAATTGATGTTAAAGTTATGGAATTATTTTGGGGGTTTGAAGTTGTTCACCAAACTGGAAGCGGATTGGAAAACAAAATAATGTTTCATTGAAGAGAAAGCCTAGATATATGCAAATGTAGGCGACATGGGTATGGTGGAGCAGCAGCAGCAAACGTGCGTGGCATATATGCGGGCGTACAAACAAAGATGGCTGCAAGAGAGTCAAATGTTCAATAAATACACTGTCCTGCTCATAGTTTGAACTTTGCACTCAACGACTCGGTGAAAGGAATTCCAGGGATTCTGTCTTGTTGAAAAGTTCTATATTTTTATTGCTCGCTGGGCTATGTTTCCTCATTTGTTCCATTAGAAGAAACAAAGAATAGCGAGGTTACTTTAAAAAGACCGCTTCCCAATGACAGCACTTCGGTATCGGTACATTGGTGTAATGAAGATTAACAAAAATCACTCTTTAAGTAATAATGCCGAAGAACATAGCGAAGATTCTGGTTTAAAAAATTGCAGGAAATTTTCACTTTCGCTTTTGATGTCGTACTTCAAAATCAAGCATTCTTAAAACTGTTAATGCTGTGTCGAAGATGCTAGTGTAAAAAATAATTTAGTGGTGCACCGATTAATCGGTATCGGCACATTTCATGCCGATTAATCGGCAATGCGAGGTATTTTCCTAATATCGGCATGCCAGGTGCCGATACCGATTAATCGGTGCACCACTAGCACTAAAAATAAAGATCTCCACAGGGGAACAACCACTAAAATCAGCTACAAAGAATATGGAAAAGCTCGGCTCAAAATTTGATGACAAAAACGAAGCTGTAGACTTGTCAAAAAAATGGGGCGGTCCAACAAAGTTTGATAAAACGCGCAGGAGAAAGGTTGAGTCCTTTTTATAAGCTATGTCAAGACGTGTGATTAACGGACGCGGAAGAGTACTTTAACCCTTTTGGCGTACTTGTACGCGGCGGCTACAGTTAGGTTAGGTTAGATTATGCGCAAAATGAACACTGAAGGGGTTAAAGTTAATGTATTTTTGTGCTGTATTGACGAGGTAACTATTCAACTGAAAGACCGTTTTCATAGCTTAAACTTTGTATCTCAGAAATTTAGTTGCCTACAGCCAGATACTCTGATTTCTGCAAATGATGAAGACCCGCACTGCGAGACGGAGAAGCTAGTCGAGTGCTATAAAGACGATATTTCACCCCCGCTTTCCCTAGTCATTTTCTCTCCTTCCGATCTTGTTTAAAGAGTGAAATTTTGAGTCATCAGTGACAGACTTGGCAAAGATGCTGATAGTTGCCAATAGTTCGTTGCCTTCGTGTTTTCTCGACATTTGTGCCACTCTCGCTCTATTTCTCACGATACCCGTGACAGTGGCAAGCAGTGAACATTCTTTCTCAAAACTTAAACTAATCAAAAATTACCTACAAAACTTGGGAATTTTATCTATAGAAAATGAGAGCGCTCGACAGTTAAATCTGGAAGATGTTACTGATGAGTTTGCTGAAAGGAAAGCGCGAAAGATGGATTTCAAATAGGAGAGTACTGTAGTGTACAAACATAAATAAAGATTCAATTTACTCGTGCTAAAATATAATGCAAATAAAAAATATAGTAAATTTCTCAATGCGGGGCCCATTTTAAATTGTTTGCACCAGAGCCCAACCCTATCTTGTTCCGTTACTGCACCAAAGGAAAACACTAGTGGCGTCAGATCAATAAAGTAGGATTCAATAAAGCAAATATCCTGTGGATACAGACTTTTGTTGCACGCAAACAAATTTTTGCTATGCAATTTGAACATTTAATTCAATAAAATAAACATCCCAAGAGTAAAGACTTTCGTTACAGTTTGTATATGTTAGCGGCAATAAGCGAAATCCGGCATTAAGCTGGAAGCTAAGAATGCATATAATCACAAGTATAATGTTATTTATATACCTATAATAATAATAATAATAATAAATAATAATAATAATAATAACCTAACGAAAACAACAAAAGTGACCACTGTAACTAATGCTATATGCATTCTTAGTTTTTAGCTTATTGTCTAGGCATTATTTTAATGCCTGATTTCGCTTATTGCCGCTAACATATACGGAAAACAAAAGTATTATCAGTTTCTCCCCAAAATTTGCATTTTAAACTACAGATTGCAAAAACTATTAAAATGCGCAATAATTAGAATGGAACCTTTCCAATTAAAGTTCTCTTTCTTAATAGTTTATGACAAGACAATTTGGTCTGTGAACAAAAAGTGTATATGAGGAAAAGATTCAAAATACATTTGCAGAAAGGGAAAAAATGGGTAAAAAATATCTCTGAGGAAACGGTGAAACAAAGCAGTATCTGGTGAATTACTACTGATGCGAGTGATTCCATGAAAGTATAACTTTTTATTCCAAGCGATGCGGTGTGCACAAAGATCAATAGTTTGCTTTTAATTTAGTTAAAAAAGAACGCCATTCAAATTCTATTCAATCTACAATTCTCATTAAGCATTTAGTCCGTAGTAAACTACACGATCAACCTTGGATTTTTGATGAAAACAATATGGATAAAATTCGGCCACCTTCGATCTTTAGCATAAAGTACATGATGTATAAGAACAAACATTTTTAATATATATTTATAAAGTATAATTAATATGAACCTCAGAAACCTAAAACATCCCCTAAAACTAAAGAATCTACAACTTTCAAAACATTTCACCATTACCAAGTTATACTTTCGCTATGGTACACCTGATGTCCAATCTTTCTGCCTTCTCTGATTGGGACAGAGAAAACAACCTTGTGGCTTTTAATGCCTCAAAAACTCGGTTTCTCCATCTGTCTACTCATCACTATCTTCCACATGACTATCTCCTTACCTTCAACGATACACAACTCTGGAATGAAAGCGAGTAAAGCAAAAATTCAAATCTTACTTGAGTCATGCCACAAGTGCCTTCAAGATTGAGGTGAAGATACGATTTGGAGAGCGCAGATTTGATTTCCTTCCTTACATCTTTCGCTTTCAGATTAACCTGAATTGGTCGTCTGAAAATATAAGCAAAAATGTTAGTAGTAGTTATAAATTTTAAACTTTATATCTAGGGGGATGAGGGGGGTGAAAAAAAAAGAAAGTTAAAATTCCATCAATGTTTGAAGAGGAGTAAATGACAAAAGAACATCCATCTTCATTCGAGATAATTCTATCACAAAACAAATACAAAAATGGTTCCAGAAAAGAAAAAATCATCAGTCTTTCATAAAGTTCTTTATCATGCGAGCTTCAAAATTTCCATTCCTTCAGTAGTAAACAAATGAAACCCCATGATAGTCTTGTTTGTCTATTCACTTACTTCTTAGATTTGTAAAAAGGCTTTCCAAGGAAATTCGGAACTCTGCGAATCACAGTATCATCACAGAGGACTATCTGAAACTGACTGGAAAGATTCCTCTTGCTTTCAAAGTCCTTGTATTCATGTAGGAGTTGTCTCAATGGCATTACCTGTATGAAAGAACAATACTATAACAGCTTTAACCATACTACAACAGTTCCTATCATTAACACACAACAGATACACGATAAGTGAACACACCATGTAAGAGGATTCAAATCAATAAAATATATAGAAAGTTAGCTCTTTTATTAATATGGCTAATTACCTATGGAAGCAAAAGTGAAATCTTGTAGAGGAGGATGGATAGTGCTACATTTTCTTTTTTGTACAGACTCTTTCCCGAATATTCTAGTACCATTTACATTTTCATACTAATTCTATGTGTACAATAACTATATGTTAGGTCACCCACTACACTTTACATACTCAACTGTTCAAACTACTATTATTAAAAGTATACTAGGCATTTATGAATCACTAAAGTGAAAAAAGGTCACAAGACAGCGGCAGAATAGGCCAATGGTAACCTACTAAAAATTTTATTTATACAGCCTTTGCTTTTGAAGAAAATCAGTCATGTCTCCCACATTTTGCCTCTTGAGAAGCAGATCCAGTTGGGTTACACCAGCAATTATTTTCTTTCTTGTGTATAATTTATTATTATTTCTTTTCTGTTTATCATATTTTTATCTAACAGTAGCAATAGTGGTATACCGATTAATCGGCCAAATTTAACCGATTCTCGTACTGATTAATCTGCCAAATTTAACCGATTATCGTACTGATTAATCGGCCAAATTTAACCGATTCTCGTACTGATTAATCGGCCAAATTTAACCGATTATCGTACTGATTAATCGGCCAAATTTGGCCGATTCTCTTACCGATCCTTTATTTTAAAATTTTCATTACAAAAGAAAATCTATATTTATAGAAAAGTGAATATACAAAAAAAAAACTATAATTATTTATACTCATTTCAAAGGCAAATGTATAAAAATATTCTCCATTTCATGAAAAAGGCAAAGCTTAAGAGGTTAAGTTGCCCATAAATTTACATTTTCTCTTAACTAGCTAATCTCTAAATATTAGCTATAAACCATTGTAATCTCCTACTCCATATTAATAATAATTCTATATTAAGTTGTACTTTATAATTTATATATTTTTATATATTAAACCATCTTATCATGTTGACTTTATTGTAGTATTTTAATAATTTTATAAACCCAAATTGTATATCCAGTTTTTAATTGAAATTGGCTACCAGGGAACTTGAAATTTAATTAAAAATTTTGTTTACATTGTTGAAGAAAGAAAATACGTTGAACATAAGGAAAAACAATTATTTTAAATATTGGCATTCAATTTATGAAACTAAAACAAAATTATTTTATCATTTTACTGATTAATAAAACTATCTAACATCATTTTATGTATGATATATGAGTACCAGTAACAAATTCTGGTACTGTATATTGTGGAGTGAGCTAAGGAAAATCATTTAAACAAATGTGAAATGTAAAAATATGAAAATTGAATGTTTTCACATTATATAAGTAAAATTTATGAAGGGAATTGATTTTCTTAAAATAGGTTAAAAAGAATCGGCATCGGCTAAATTTTGGAATCAGTACATCACTAGTAGCAACATGTAATAATGAAATAAAAGTTCACCTACTTCAGTAACCAGTCCAAGTGAATCATGTTCTCTTAATAAATCTCTAAATCCATGCACGGAGGGTTGATAATCAATTTTACGCGTGTGATAGCCTTTTAGATCTTTAGTTATTAGCAGAACATCAGTTAATTCATCAACAAAGCTATGAGGAATGGGGCTGTAGAGAAAAACAGAGGAATTATTTAATTTTCCAATTATACCTACCTACGGTATGTATACTAACCAGCTATACTACAAAAAAAATTACTCAAATAGCAACACCATTCAAAAAATATAAAAAAAATTATGGTTTTCTTTGAAGAAATTGACAATTCTTTTTTTTTATGCAGGAAGGAGGGGCCAAGGGCGAAGCCCCCAACCCCCCAATAGAAAAAGGAGGAGAAAGCCAATATCAAGATCCAGAGTTCTTGAGATTCCAGAAACTGCATCTGAAAATTGGAGGTCACAGAATTCCAAAGTGGAATACATTCCTCCCGACTCTCCTTTTGCTGAAATCTCCATTTTAGGTGATTTCAATGTTCACCACCTTCGCTTTCCTCTCATTTTACTAACACCTCTGGTGAACTAGCCTACAACTTTTCCATCCTAAATGACCTAGAGCTGATTGTACAGCACCTAACTTGTATCCCCAATCACCTTGGAGATAGGCCTAACACACTGGATTTATTTCTCACCTCTCATCCTTCTTCTTACTGTCAAACTTTTTTCTCCATTGTGCTCCTTTGACCACAATGTTATATCTTTTTCCTGTCCTATTGCTCCAATTCGGCCTTTGGCACTGCTGAGTGGGAGGACCTTCGGCAGTACTCCTCTGATTTCCTATGGACTAATTAATGCTTCCATGGCCTGGGCCTCTCTGAGCGTGCTAAGCACATCATGGAAGTGATTCTCTCAGGCATGAAAGCATACATTCCATATTCTATTCCTACTACTAATACAAAAAAAGACCTTGGTTTAATTTTACCTATTCTAATGCTATCTGGAACAGAGGCGGCTTATATTTCTGGCCAGAATTCTGCAAAACCCATTCTTCGACTCACCAAAAATTCCTTCATCTGACAAAAATGTGAAAACCTATCCAATTTTAATTATTTTCACTCTTTCTGGCATCAAGCTAAGAACCTCTTCAACTATTTTACTTCCTCTTCTTTCCCCCTCTTTTTCATTCCAACAGCTTGGTTGCTATCTCTTCTGACAAAACTAAACTCTTCACTCAAACTTTTGCCTCAAACTCAACCATGGATGATTCCAGTGCTGTTCCACCATCTCCTCCTCCCTCTGACTTTATTATGTCAGAAATTAGAAGCTCTTCCAAAGCTGTTCTTTCTGCCCTATCTGGACTCAACTCTGGAAGGCATAAGGTCCTGATGGTGTTCTCAAGAACTGTGCTTCTGTGCCGACACCCTGCCTAGGCAAACTCTTTCATCTTTGTCTCTCATCTGGTACTTTTCCTTCCTTCTGGTTTTGCTTTCATTCAGCCTGTCCCAAAGAAGGGCAACTGCTCTCAACCCTCCAACTATTGTCCAATTGCTTTGATTTCTTGCCTTTCTAAAGTTTTTGAATCTATCCTTAATAGAAAGATTCTTAAAAACCTCTCTTCTCACAATTTTCTTTCAGATTGTTAGTATGGGTTCCACAAGGGACACTCCACTGGCAATCTTCCTGCATATATCTCGCTCTTGGTCATCCTCCTTTGGAATTTTAGTGAAACTTTTGCTACTGTGCTAGACATATTGAAAGCCTTTGATAGTGTGTGGCACAAATCTTTAATTCCCAAACTGTTCTTCTTTCTGGCCTATCTATAACTGTGGTTGTAGATGGCCACTGTTCTCCTAAAGCTACTAACAGTGGTGTTTCCCAGGGTTTTGTCCTGTCACCCACTCTTTTTCTTTTATTTATCAATGATCTGTCCTATCCACTCCTGTGCTGATGATTCCACTCCATTTCTCTACTCATTTTGCAAAGTGTCCCTCTCAACAGTCACTCCATGCTTTGTGTAGGATGGCTATGGTACACCTGATGTCCAATCTTTCTGCCTTCTCTGATTGGGACAGAGAAAACCTCGTGGCTTTTAATGCCTCAAAAACTCAGTTTCTCCATCTGTCTACTCATCACTATCTTCCACGTGACTATCTCCTTACCTTCAACGATACACAACTCAATCCTTCCTCTTCTCTCAACATTCTTAGCATTTCCTTTTCTCATCTTTCCTCGAAAGATCACGCATACTCTCTTTCCAAAACAGCTTCTAAGAGATTAGGTGTGCTGTACCACCTCTACAGTTTCTTCACCCCTGTTCAGTTGTTGTCTCTATACGGGGTTCTTGTCCACCCCTGTATAGAGTACACTTCTCGCGCGTGGGGTGGCTCAACACACGCAGCTTTACTTGACTAGGTGAAATTAAAGGCTTTTAGTTTCATCAATTCCCATCTCTTTCTGTCTTCGATCCCACTCTCTTCACTGCAATGTTGCCTCACTCTCTCTTTACTATCATTATTATAACAGACACTGCTCTTCTGAACTCTCAAACTGCATTCCTTCTCCTTTAAGGAAATAGCACCAGACTTTCAACACATTCTCATTCCTTTTCTGTCCAACTCTATAATGCAAGGGTTAATTGGTATTTTCAATCTTCCATCTACTCAACCAGTCAACTCTGGAACAATCTTCCTCAATCCATCTTTCTCCCCATGCATGACCTCCAATCTTTCAAATGCAGAATGTCTAGGCATCTCAAAAACCCTGGACCTTGATTTTGGCTCTCCTTTTTTTTGGGGTGGGTGGGGGCATTTTTGCGGGTATTCACCCTTGGCCCCTCCTTCCTGCTTGAGGATGGTACAGAATGAAAAACAAAGAAGTTTTTACTCATATAACACTAAAATATTGTGGGGAATAAATGGGATATTAATCTGGTCATCCTACAGAGGATGCAAAAAAACTTCACTTTTTTAGAACTACATGAAGGTCAAAATATGAAAATAAAAACCCACTCTAATAGACAGAGTTTATTTCCACAACAGTTTCGATGCCCACTGACATCCTCCTCGGGTGGATACAGAAAAATGAATCATTTTTCTGTATCCACCCAAGGAGGATGCCAGTGGGCATCGAAACTGTTGTGGAAATAAACTATTAGAGTGGGTTTTTATTTCCTACAGAGGATGTTTGGTTTAAAAGAGTTAAGTCATTGATTATAAAAAATATTAGGAATCCATCTGGATGGGTATGCTAATCAAATTTTTAACTGAATTTTACATCTTAACAAATTCCAAAATTCTGCTCTGACCGAGATACTCAACTGTAACGAAGCTTTATTTTGAATTTTAAATCCAACTTCTACTTTTCACATCCATTCAATTTCAATTTTGCCTCTGACTTATTAAAAGTCTGTCTAAGTTTGAGTTGTTTTAAATTTCACCAACTCTGAATTTGTACTTGGACAATGTTTTTTTTTTTTTTTTTACTTTGAATTTAGATTTATTCAAACACAAACTGAATTAACAACAATGAGACAAAATTCAGATTTGAATGCGCAAAGAAACCAACACTGAAGTGCAAGAACTAGCTCACATAAAGAAGGTGCCTATGCCTAAAATAATACTTGAACAGCGAGATATTACACTCACAAAGACTATTAATCTACAAATGAAAGGCAAAAGTTGACACAGCAAATAATGCAAGACCTTCAATTTTCATAAAATTTGAGGTGAATTTAAACCTCAATAGTATTTTCATTTAGTGTAAAAAATTTTTTTCTGAATTTTATTATTTCTTGTGTTGAAAATAATTAAAAATGAATAAAAAGGATATAATGAAGGTCATGCTAGGTTAGATTAATTAGGTTATTTAGACTGGGTTAAGGTCTAATTGTTGCCATTCACAAGTGAAAATGTTGGTTTCATAAGGTAACATGCACATGCCCCAAAATCTGAATAAAAAACTTAGAACTGTACAAAATGTGTCACCAATTTTTTTTAAACAATTTGCAACATGCTGTGCGCTAAATGATCTTTTAGAAAATGCAAAACTTGGACCGGATGGCAGGTGAAATGTTAAATACATTAATTAAAACCTAAACAGATAGTTCACCTTGATCTTGTCAGTCAGTTCACAAAAAATAATTTATCATTTGAACATTTTTATGCTGACAAACTTCATAGTTTTTAAATTACTTATCAATTTTAACTAAATTATGGTTTTCACAATTTAATGGTAACTGAAGCTCATAGAGCCTATTGTAGAATTTCTTACCTCCTTATTGTCACTGGTTGAACTCTACCATGTCGAGGAATCTTGGGAATTTTTATCAGAGATAAAACAAGATTAACTCTTATACGAGAATTTATTTCACCATCAGAAAAAAGCTGTTTTAAATTGTTTTTCTTTTCTTTTTTAACCTTGGAGTTCACTCTATTTCTTAATGTTTTCACTGCTTTTACCAGCTGTAAAAAAAAGACATTTTCAACATGTCTACTTCAAATGGAAAGGTCCATCCTTAAATTTCTACATCATAATTTAAAAGGGCCTTAAATTTTACTGGGATTATAGTATTAAATAGTATCTGTTTGCCAATATTCCATACAAGAATTGCCTGGTGCATCCAATGACAAGTTTAAAAGTCAGACTAGGAATTATTTGGTTAGTTCAACCAACAGTTCATGAGTGAAAACAAACTTAAATCCTGTGGTTAAGAAAGTAATTCACCTTGTAATTAACAGAGAAAGTTGAAAGTAATCTATTTTATTCAACAAAGGACAGAAAAAATAGTCAATTAAAAAATTTTCATAAACAGGAAAAGGCTAAAAATTCATACTTAAGGCTTTGCCCTATTCTGTATTCAGTCTCAGCCTTAGAATGCTTTCAGAGACAGATCAATTTTAATTTTATTATTAAATTTATATACCTATGTTGAGTACTACCTAGTAGTTGTACTTACTAATTCATTGTTTTCCAGCAAGTCCATCTTATTCTGAAAAGAGAAAAACTATCAATTCAACATTAAATTAAGAACAGAACTTTAAAATATAGATCCTTAACCTGAGAGTGGTAGTGCTTTTTTTTTTTTTTTTTTTTAGTCATGTATGGGCTTAAATGAGTCTGGGTAATTTTTTATCCCGTCACCACTCTTGGGTTAATAAACTTTGACAATGACAGACTACATCTGCCTGATCAAGAAATAATGAAAAAAGGGTCACAGCAGCAGACCAAATATTTTTGTTTGAAGGTCTGAGAAAGGGAGGTGGGTTATATTTGAAGTCATCATATGCACCTCTAACTTAATTTCCTTTTATTCAATGGTTTATATATTTGTAATCCAAAACCATCCCATAGGCCTAATTAGCTCTTCAACTTTGCTTATTTTAATAAACAGTTATCATCAGAAGGTAAATACTTGCTCAATATAGCATTATTAACGTACAGCAATAGTTAACACCAATTAACCAGGGAAGTACTTCAGGGTGTGTGTGTGTGTGTGTGGTGTGTGTGTGTGTGTGTGTGTGTGTGTGTGTGTGACAGAAAATAGGGAGTGCTGGAACTCTCATTTCTCCTGTCACTGTCCTCCTTAGCTGATCTTTTTCCATGTCTCATCTACCCTGTGAGCAGTTCAGCATGCTCTCAAACACACACTTATCTCCCTATTCCTCACTACATACACATGCATCTTATACACTACATAATCTTTAAAAAAAAAAAAAAAAAAAGGCCAGCAACTTCAAAAGCCTCAGTCCCGAGGGAGGGGACCATAAATGTCCCCACTTATGGTTCTCCTCCCTGCCAATACTGGGAACGCAGACCTGGGCAGTGGGGCTGGATCTGCTACCACTCATTCAAGATGTTCTGGGCCTCTACCCAATTCACTTTTCATTAATTTCTGTAACATTTGTGACCTTTTCTCAAATTTTCAATCTGTTGAACACTACCTCCCTTCTGACTTTATTATGTCTAAAATTAGAATCTCTTCTAGAGAAGTTTTTTCTGCCCTATCTGGGCTCAACTCTAGGAAGGCATATAGTCCTGATGATGTTCTTCCTGTTGTTCTTAAGAACTGTGTTTCTGTGCCAACACCATGCCTAGGCAAACTTTCTCTTTCATCTGGTACTTTTCCTTCCTGCTGGAAGTTCACTTTCATTCAGCCTGTCCCAAAGAATGGCAACTGTTCTCAACCCTCCAATTATCATTCAACTGCTTTGATTTCTTGCCTTTCTAAAGTTTTTGAATCTATCCTTAATAGGAAGATTCTTAAACATCTTTCTTCTCACAATCTTCTTTCTGATCATCAGTATGGATTCTGCAAGGGACCTTCTACTGGCGATCTTCTTGTATATCTCTCTGACTCTTGGTCATCCTCCTTTTGGGATTTTAGTGAAACTTTTGCTATTGCGCTAGACATATTGAAAGCTTTTGATAGAGTTTGGCACAAATCTTTAATTTCCAAACTGCCCTCCTTCAGTTTCTATCCTTCTATCTGTGCCTTCATCTCTTGTTTCCTTTCTGGCCAATGTTCTTCTAAAGCTATTAACAGTGGTGTTCCTCAGGGTTTTCTCCTGTCACCCACTCTAACTTTTATTTATTAATGATCTTTTAATTCGCACTTCCTGACATATCAAAAGCTTTTGATAGAGCGTGGCACAAATCTTTAATTTCCAAACTGTTGTTCTTCAGTTTCTGTCTTTCTATCTGTGCCTTCCTCTCAAATTTCCTTTCTGGCCTATCTATAACTGTGGTTGTAGATGGCCACTGTTCTCCTAAAGCTACTAACAGTGGTGTTTCCCAGGGTCTTTTCCTGTCACCCACTCTTTTCCTTTTATTTATCAACGATCCTGTCCTATCCACTCTTATGCTGACAATTCCACTCTTCACTTCTCCACCCACTTCCCAAAGCATCCCTCACAGCAGTTGCTTCATGATTCATATAGTATGGCTATGGGACACCTGACCTCTGATCTTTCTGCTATATCTGATTGGGACAGAGAAAACCTTGTGGCTTTCAATACCTCAAAAACTCAGTTCCTCCATCTGTCTACTCATCACAATCTTCCACACAACTATCCCCTTACCTTCAACAACACACAACTCAATCCTTCCTCTTCTCTTAACATTCTTGGCATTTCCTTTTCTCATGATCTTTCCTGAAAGATCACATATAGGTACTCTCTTTCTAAAACAACTTCTAAGAGGTTAGGTGTGCTGTAACACCTCTACTCAGTTGCTGTCTCTGTACAGGGGTCTTGTTCATCCCTGTATGGAGAGTATGCTTCTCATGTGTGGGGTGGTTCAACTCACACAGCCATACTTGACCAGGTGGAATCAAAGGCTTTTCATCTCATCAATTCCCTGCCTCTTACTGATTGTCTTCAATCTCTCTCTCTCTGCCACAATGTTGCCTCACTCTCTCTTTACTATCGCTATCATAACAGACATTGCTCTTCTGAACTCTCTAACTGCATGCCTCCTCCTTTAAGGAGAGCACACAGTACCAGACTTTCTACAATTTCTCATTCCTTTTCTGTCCAACTATCTAATGCAAGGGTTAATTGGTATTTTCAGTCTTTCATCTCCTCAACCAGTCAACTCTGGAACAATCTTCCTCAATCCATCTTTCCTCCTGTCTATGACCTCCCATCTTTCAAACATGATGTGTCTAGGCATTTTGAAAAACCCCAGACCTTGATTTTGGCTCTTCTTCTTCTTCTATGGGAGGGGTGCTTTTGTGGGCTTTTGCCCTTGGCCCCTCCTTCCTGCATAAAAAAAAAAACTGACATGTCTCATATGAGTCCACTTGCACAACTGCAACACGCTTCATATGAGTCCAGTTATGAAACTGCAACATGCCTTGTAATGAGAACAGATTTTCTCACCTCATTTTTTAAAATTGTGTGCCAAGTTTAGCATTCACAAACTGTGTCAGCAGTCTCACTAGGCTAGGACTACACGAAATAAGGACACAGAGTGATAAAGTGCTCAGCGCAGTAGAAGGGCCATTTTCTAAATTAGGTTAGGCAAGGATGCGGAATGGAAAACATCAATTACAATAAACCAGTCAGAGAGATGTTATTCACAAATCACATGCAGTTTTTTCTGGAGGTGTTCTGGGTGCAACATCAATATCACAGTAAACCATTTTATTTAAGCATTACTTACAAGAAACCAATTAATTAAAACATCAATTCCAATAAATCAGTTAAAAAGATATTAGTCACTTTGCAGCTGTGGACTGTTTGGGGTCTGCCAATGTTTCCCTTTTTTTAGCTGCATGGATTTGGTCACTGAGTTCTGAAATGAGGTTCTTGGATCTGATGTTGAACATTGTGAAGGCTACTCTGGATATAGTTTTCAAATGGGTGACCCTTTTGACATTTTACAATCAATAGAGGAGCCATCTTCTAGTTCTTGCCTTCTAGCTCTTCCAGAGAGGTGAATTGGTCTCTTTCTTTATCTGCCTCCATTTCAGCTTGATGATAGGCCTTCTGCTTCTGCTGTCAAGCCTCACCTGATGCTGAACTAGTTGGGTGAGGCAGTGGTGGCTCCTTTACAAGATGTGCTGTCAGATTTAGCCAGATACTTGGGAAAGCATCAGGTATGAGTTTCTTCCTCTGTCGCAACTTTCCTTCATTGGCTGTTTTCCGATGTTTGTCATGATGTTCAATTTTGAAGTCTGATGTCTGAAAGTGCTTCTCACAGAGGTACAGGTATTTTTGTTGTTGTGGCCAAAAACTACAGGCCAGTGTCACTTACCATACATCTTGTCTCACCAAAATATTTGAAAGAATAGTTAGACAGATCTTCTACAACTTTTTGGAAATTCAGAAAAAATTCAATGATAACCAGCATGGGTTTCGGTCAAGCAGATCATGCCTATCATAACTAATGGAACACTACAACATTATTGATGCACTTGAAAGTGCAACCATGGAATCATAATACATAAACTGAAATATATGGGAATAACAAGAAAAGTAGGGAAATGGATATATAATTTCCTTAGTGAGCAGCAGCAAGTCATTACAGTACAAGGAGTATCTTCATCAGAAGTCCTCAGCTCAGTACCACAAGGAACAGTATTAGCTCCACTACTCTTCATAATCATGCTGACATAAATGAGGACGTTACCAGAGACAGCACAATAACATCCTTTGCCAATGACACAAAGATCAGTAGAAAAATAAGAAACCCAGAAGATATAGGATCTCTACAAACTGACATGAACAGAATCTACAAGTGGATGGAAGACAACAATATGAAGTTTAACACAGAGAAATTTCAGCTGTTATGGTACAGAAAGAGAGAAGACCTAAAATCCATGGAATATTATACCCAAAATGGACAGGAAATTCAGAGAAATGCAAGAGCAAAAGATTTAGGGGTTGTAATGACTGATGATGCAAAATTTGAAACACAAAATAAGATAGCAGTAAACAGAGCGAAGAGAATAACTGGGCAGATACTGAGAACCTTTAAACAAAGGGATAGGAATATAATGATTCCTCTACTGAAAACACTGATCATACCCAAATTGGAATAATGCTCAGTTCTAACATCCCTATATAAAAAAGTAGACAGACAACTAGAAGGGATTCAGAGAAGCTTCACAGCCAAGATCAAGGGGTGCAAAGAACTAAATTACTGGGAAAAGTTACACGAACTAAACCTATATTCACTGGAAAGGAGGAGAGATATATCGTACACCATCATTTACACTTGGAAAATAATAGTCCCTAATCTTACTCTGAACCCTGTAACTCCCCAAACAACAGTGGAGAGTAGAAAAGGAAGACTGTGTCGTGTCCCCAAATTAAAGGCGAGACAGGGAACATCCTTAACCCTGAAAGAAAATAGTTTTGTTGCGAGAGGACCAAAACTGTTTAATCAACTACCCAAAGACCTAAGGAACATGAATGGTATTGCAGTGGACATCATCAAAAGAAGATTAGACACCTGGCTCAAAACAATCCCTGATGAGCCAGGCATACCTGGCTATGTGAGGTAGAGAGTACAAGAAAGTGAAGAAACCAACTCACTACTTCACCAGGCCAACTTCAGAGGAGGGGTGACAAACTTGACATTCGTGAAATGAGGAATCATCGCACAGAACCTTTGAAAGGTCGGCTCACAGTTGTTACAAGAGATTTTTTTTACCCATGATATCTTTCTTTTGTCTTTATCTGTTGGGAATTTGAACATTGATGGAGCTGACACATTTTGATTTAGTGTTTTTATTTCAGAATGATAGCCTGTTTTACAGCCAAGTGCACAGCAGGCAACACCAGAATAACAAGATTTTGTGCCTCTGAGGATAACCATGCTAGCATATGATTTTCATGATGTATACTTTTTGCATGTTTCTCAAGTCTGTGTGTAGCACTCCATTTCTTGAAAATAAAAGGCTTCTGACTTTTAGGGCTAAACTTATTACATGCATAACAAGATGCTTCACCCTTTTCTGTGTCATATTCAATCCAGTGATAATCATTGTACCACCTCATTTTAAACCTTCTGTTATGACCAGAGATGACTGTAATTGGATATCGTTTTAAGATTGGTTGCCTTGGACCTTCTGGCCTGGTGAGTACTGTGGAACTAGAAGCATTTGGTGCCATATAAATTTTCTCCTGTTTGATGTGTGTTTTTTTTTTATTATTCTCCTCCTCTCTCTCCTTATCCTCTTCTTCAACTATCTCTTCCTTTTCTTCATCACTGCACAATGCTTTTTCTTTATTAAGTGCTTTTTCTCTTTCATTTTCTTCTTTCACCCGTGATGATTGGTTAGGTTAAGTCATGATTATTTTCATTTAAACTAATGAAAATATCATGACTTAACCACTCATCAAGGGTTTACAGTTTAGGTTACTTAACCCTTTATTCTCTTCTCTTAACCCCCTACTCTTTCCTTTCTCTCAGGCTAACCTTAGAGTGGATCTTAGGGTCTTTGTTAGCCTTAGCTTCTATAGATCTGTAGATCTTCCAGCAACTGTTCAGCTCCTATTGTTATTGGAGATTCCTCAGGGTCAGAGATACCAACATCATCAACATGTGCCACTTTTCTTGGAAGTTCTGCCTCAGTATGAAAAAAACTTGCAATCTTTGACAGAGATTGTGGCAGCACACAGACAGTATCAGGAGTTCTCCCAGACAATATCAAACTTTGATGATGTTTATTCACATGTCTAACTTTGAAATCATTGTCAAAAATTTCATTGCACGCAACACATTTGACTTTGTACCTACTGCTATGTTGTCATTTTCATAAGTTAATTTTTTGAGACATTTTATTTTCCAACTAAAAGCCATAAAAGTAAATCTGAAATAAAAAATAAGGATTATTATTTAAGGTGATTGGAAAAGCAAAAGTGATAATGCAAGCTATGCAACAAAACTCTAGTTTTTCATGACGTATGAGAAAAATACAGTAATAAATTATAACGCTGCTATTATGTAAATTACTCTTCAGTTTTATTTAAAATCAGATGCATACAAGACAAGACAACTGTACAGGTGTACATGACTCCAGATTCCTGGGATCTTGGGAGCATTGCTCCAGTAAATTTGACCATGAGAAAAAGTAAATTTGGGTTTGGGTTTTGTTCATCCACTAGACGTTATGCAATTTTTTTGCGTATACGTTCTTGTACAAACCAATTTTTTTAAATTACAAATTTAGTTTTTAAGTTTAGTTGGTAATTCCATATTTAACAATTTTTATTTTTTGTTAAGCTTCAATGTTTTGATAATTAAAATTTTATTAAAACGTATATTTTTTTAATATAAAATTATCAGGATTGGACTATGTTCCATTGATCTCGGCCAGGCTTGATAAATTGGCCAGATAATTACTTGTGCGGTTTTAAGTAATCCACCATGACTCTAGAATTGAAAAGTTTAGTTAAGTTTAAACTTACTTTTACTTACTTTAACTTACCTACTTTTACTTACTCTTCCTTACTTTTACTAAGTTTAAAGCACTTACTTTCATTGTATTATATTTACTTACTTTTACTCACTTTTACCATACTATATTTACTAACTTTTACTTATTTTGTATTTTTTCAGGTAGTCAATAATCAATAATGGATCCTAATATTGATGAAGTTGGAGAGAAAAGTGAGGGTGTTAAAAGGGGTTACTTTTGTGGTCAATGCAAGAACAAATATTCAAAGAAGCAAAAATGGGAGGAACATTTTAATTCCAAAAAAAATATTTGTTACAATACAAGAGGTCCCAGAGTTTGGGCCCACAGCTTAGATATTGCAGTAAAGAAATACCAGGATGAAGTGCAGCAAAGAGATACGGCAAAGCAGTCATTTAGTTTGTTCACAAAATGTGCTAGTGCTAGACCTCAGAAAAATGAACCAACTTCATCAACTGCTAATCTAGAAAATGAAACTTTTTCACTAGATGTTTCACAGACTGAAGAAAGTGCTTCTCCTCCACCTAAGAAACAAAAGGTAAGTGAGGAATCTGCGCATCAGACTAACAAAACTGCTTTAGAGGAATTTGAAAATTCCCAAATCCAGAAGACATTGAGTGCAATTTTGCGCCTAACAAAAGAAACTCACCAAGCTGTTGTGGTTAATAAAGAGAAGAGTCAAAATATGCCTTCAAGTTCAAGTGTTGCATCCAAATCTAATAAAGCAAAAAGCAACAAATTTGACATTTCCATAGCCCATTTAAGCAAGTGTAAATCAATACAAGAAATCCTGAACAATGATTTGATCAAATCTACATTCAAATTGGTGGAAAAGAAGGATCTAGGGCATGCTGATGATTCATTTTCAGTACCAATTGATATAATGGAAAACATTGCAAATAGTGACACTAATATGCCTGATGTAGATATAGCTGTTGAGGATGATGCTGATGATAATCAAGATGATATTGATGATGCTTCTGATGATAAAATGTTTACATTATATTGCATAGCTTGCACAGACCCCAAAGCATGTGCTTCAGACAAACATTCTAACATAAAATGTTACTTCAATGTTAAAGATTTAACCTATGTATGCAAACAAGGAGAAAATCAAGAGAGATGGTTTAGAAATCTGAAAACCCACCTGAAGAGACATTTAATTAAACTTCAGCATCATCAAAGAGCTGCTGTTTATGAAGTGATGAAAACATCTTCTCGGAACACTACTAAACGCATAGAAGACTTATGTGGCAACATCTTATACTACATAATGAAAACAAACACTCCATGGGCTCTATATCCAGTACTTCTAGCTGTATTACATAGGTCAGGTTGTGAGGTTGGAAATTTGAATCATAGCACACATGCGTGCAAGACAATTTGTGAGCTATTAGATAATCAACTTAAAGAACAAACTGTAAAGTGGTTCTTAGAACAAACTGTAAAGTGGTTCTTAGAACAAACTGTAAAGTGGTTCTTAGAACAAACTTCAGTAACAATAACAGCTGACATTGGAACAATTTTGGGATTAAGCATGCTAGTTGTATTAGTTATGAGTGAAGAAGATAAGACTGTAAAACTTGCTGGGATAAATTTAGTACGCAGCAAATCAGGAGTTTATTTGGCCAATGAAATTTTTGATGTGTTGAAGTCTCCTAATCACTTGAAACTATCTGAAGAAGCAATTAAATCCAAGGTATCTGGAATGGTTGGAGATGGGGCTTTTTGTAAGGACAATGAGCCATTTAAAAACGAAATGAAAAAGTTGTTTGGAGAAAATTTCAAATTTTGATGGGACTTAATGCATCTTGTGAACAGAGCCCACGTTGATGCATTGAAGAAAATTTGTAAACTAAGTGAGCTTTTAGACTTTATTCAGAATCACTCTTCAAATCTGAGATCAGGCCTTGACTATACCAATATGGTTCTTGACAATATCATTGGTTTTAAGAGACCAAAACTCAAATCTGATACTCGCATGGTTAATTACAATTTGATCAATTTGACAGATTTGTGGAAAATTGTTTTTTTTTATCATCCACAGAGAAAGAAATTAGTGCCAAGTTCTATGTATTGATTTCCTATATAACAAAGATTATGTTGCAAGTAGCTCAAAAACCACAGTTAGTGCAGAATTTGTAGAAAATATATTTTATAAAGAAGGAGGGAAAACTGTTATGTTAAGAGTGATGGAAACAATTTCCAAATTAGCTAATGGGGAAATGCAAATGATGTAGTTTCTGAATTTAAGCACGATACCACAGGGCAGCAAAAGGAACTAACAGCTGAGGATTACATCCTAAATGAAGTTTACAAATACATCAAGAAACGTTCTGATTACTACCAGGTTGCTGAAGTTGCTAGACCATCCAGAACCAGATCTGAAAGTAGTTTCACAAAAGACTCAGTGATAAATTGGCTGACAGAATATATAGAACAGCTGTGGAAAGGAATCAGAGAGAGATTAAAGCATTTTGATAAAGATGGATCAACTGCCTGGAGTGAAGCACCAGCTGAAGGGACATTCTCCATTCTTGGTTACATTGTTGAACACAAAGGATCCATTAAGTCATCTCATTTGACTAAGCTGTGCAGAATTGTGAAGGAGGGTCCAGCTCCAGGCACTAGATCTGCTGTAATGATCACACAGAAAGCCATTAATCAGTGGCCAAGCATACATGGCGATAAATTCACAACAAATGCCTACATGCAAGGTCTAACATCGTCCACTGTTGCTGCTGCAATGAATAAATAAACTTAAGGTGAGTTATAAACTGTACATTATTGTATTATTATGTTTAGCTAAAACAATTTGTAATTGGTATGTCATCAATTCAAGAGTTTACTATCATTAACCTATCTAGTGGTGTAAGGGGAAAAAAAGTAAATTCAGAGCTGTGCTCCAGTAAATTTTTTCAAATCTGGAGTCATGCAGGTGTATACAACCATACAAGTGGTCAAATAAAATTAATTTCTAAAATAATTTCAGTTCACAGTTTCATCTTCTAATCCTGTTTTCCTCCCTTTTTAATTTTTCTCTTATTGACATGATGTGATAGAATCAACAAAGTGAGGCAAAATGGACCTGACACAAAGGTTGATGACTCCCCAGACCCCCCACCTCCTACACCCATGCTTCTGCATATATATCTTTAATCTTATAAGAATATAATGTATTTAAGTGTGTTTATTTTTTTCATGTTTTTGTACGTATAATGGGAGGCATATTTTCTGATAGCCGCAGTTTAAGGGTTAATGGAGTATGGATACTACCTTAAACACCTGAATATTTTAATACAAGCTTTAGTTGGGCACCTTAAATGGAATTAAGTACCATACTAGAGGACTACCATAATATATATTTTGTTTCATTTTCTCTGAAGGGTAATAGTTAAAAATTTTCTTCCATAGCTGATGATCTAATAAGAATAAAAATTCAACATATTGGGGTCTAACTAATACTATCACTGAAACAACTAAGTAACTGATCCGCATCTTTATCACATATGACTATAATGCCCCATATAAAGAAATCTAATGGGGTTAGGTCCAGAGATCTAGGGGGCCACAATATTGGACCAGCACAACCAATCCAATGATTCCCATACCTCTGATTCGAGTAATCCATAACATGACAACCAAAACGTGGTGCTGCCCCATCATGCTGAAAGAACATCCTGCACCATGCCTCCAAGAGCACATCCTCCATCAAAAGTGGTAATTCATTCATCAGGAAGTTCAGATAAATATCAGCAGTTAATCATTGTTCCAAAACAAATGGTCTAATCAGCTTATCTCCAATTACACCACACTAAACATTCACCAAGAATTAATGTTGGAAGTTTCCTTCAACAATACCATGGGGATTATTGGCGGACCACAAGTGGGAATTTCATCTATTGTTAATTTAGAGATAGTTATAGCTGCGGATAGTAAACATAATCCAAAAAAGTTTTTTGAATACGTAAATAATCGTAAGCTGGTAAAGGATAACATAGGCCCTCTATTGGATGTAAATGGCGCTTTGGCTTCTGACGCTCAGGCGATGGCGGGTATTTTCAATAACTTTTTTGCGACAGTTTTTACCGTAGAGGACGTAAATAATGTCCCCGACGTTGACGATATCATTCCATTTAGTAGCGAGACTATTTTAGATGAAATAACTGTTTACGAGGCTGAGATTGCGCATTATATCGATAGGCTAAAAGTTAGCAAGGCTCCAGGCCCTGACGCTTTTTATCCTAGACATTTGAAAGATTTGAAAGACGTTATCGTAGGCCCCTTAGCGAAGATTTTTAATCAGTCACTCGAAACGGGGATTATTCCTGAAGACTTCAAATTAGCTAACGTCATGCCTATTTTAAAAAAGGGACCGCGCGGTAGCTAGCAATTATAGGCCCATTAGCTTAAACGTCAATTGTCGGTAAACTTTTGGAATCCGTAGTTAGGGATCGTATTATCGATCACTTAGAAAGTAGGGGTTTGATTAATAGTAGTCAGCACGGGTTTCGATGCCATAGGTCTTGTTTAACAAATTTGTTAGAATTTTATAACGAAATAGTGCGCGAATACGATAGGCATAGGGCAGCTGACGTTATTTATTTAGATTTTAAAAAGGCGTTCGATATAGTTCCGCATAGGAGACTAATTGCGAAGGTTAAAGCGCACGGTATCCGCGGTCAGGTAGCTAACTGGTTAGAAGAATGGCTTCGTGCTAGGAGGCAGAGGGTCGTAGTTAATGGTAGTGAATCGGGGTGGTTAGAGGTAGGTAGTGGTGTCCCACAGGGTTCAGTGTTAGGCCCATTGTTATTCGTAATTTACATTAACGACATAGATGTAGGATTGATTAGTAACGTGTCAAAATTCGCGGACGATACTAAAATAGGCGGTAAGGTTAACGAGGACGATAGAAATAGGATCCAAGACGATGTAGATAGGATTATGGAGTGGACGGATAAGTGGCAGATGCAATTTAACGTAGATAAATGTAAAGTTTTGCATATAGGTTCTCGCAACAATAATTACGTGTACACGATGGATGATAGGGATTTAGCGAGCGTTGACAAGGAAGTAGATTTAGGCGTACGCGTAACTAAAGATTTAAAGGTTAGGAACCAGTGCCTGGAGTCTTGCGCAAAAGCTAATAGGATGTTAGGCTTCATAGCGTGTAATTTCGAATTTAATCGAAGGATATTATATTGCCCCTTTACAAGTCCCTAGTCAGGCCTCATTTGGAATATGCCATTCAGTTTTGGTGCCCGTACTTGCGTGAGGATATTGATAGGTTAGAAAGGGTTCAGCGTCGTGCCACGAAACTTATTCCGGCATTGCGCAATAAGCCTTATGAAGATAGGATTAAAGTGTTAGACTTGTATTCACTCGAAACTAGGAGATTAAGGGGGGAGCTTATTGAAGTTTTCAAAATCGTTAATAACATCGATAACGTAAATTTTGACAAATTGTTCACTTTCGATAATAGTAATACTCGCAATAACGGATTCAAGTTGCGTGGCAGACGTTTCATTACTAATATCGCTAAAACTTCTTTACGTTTAAAGTAATTGATAAATGGAATAATCTTCCCGCGTCAGTCGTTCATTCTACCAGCGTTAATGTGTTTAAGAACCGTCTTGACAGACATTTTAAAAATATTAACGTTGTTTAAAATTAAAAAGAAAGTTAACAACAGGAGCTCTGGTGGTGGTGCTCGAGGATGAGTCTGTTGACGATGAATGCCAGCTTGTGACATGCCAGCGTGATGCCAGCAATAAAAAAAAAAAAAAAAAAAAAAATTAGACTAACACGAATGTAGATGTAGCTCATAGCGTAAACTAACCCACTTTTTGTTTAACTTTACCTACTTTTTTTTTTTTTCTTATCCTCCTTACTTTGCATGTCTCTAACTCTTTTCTTGCATGTTTGTAGTTTGCATGGTATGACAGTGAGTTAAGACTGTGTTTGCATGGTTTGTAAGCGTTCTTATTTTACTTCTTTTCATCTTTCACCCCTCTCCTATATTCTCCGACTATTTTTCTGACTTGTCGGCAGTGGCCGGCGGATGATGATGGTGAGACTTTTTCCCTCTTTTTCTGAATGAATGTTAACCCACGAATGATAGGTGTTGCTCCTTACTTAACCCCTTATTCTCCTCTCTTCTCTTAACCCCCTACTCTCTCCTTTCTCTCGGGCTAGCCTTAGAGTGGATCTTAGGGTCTTTGTTAGCCTTAGCTTCTGTAGATCTGTAGATCACTAAACAGTATGGTACTGTATGCAATTAAGAATTTGGCGATGCATAACCATTCACTGGCAAAATTGAACACATTTACTGTAATCATCTGGTTGAAGAGCTTGCACATGTTGCAAATTTTAGGGATACAAACCCTCATCATGTATGGTTTGCCATACACGTGATGTGGATTCACCAATTTGTCTAGAAATCCTTCAAACACTGGTAGTTGGGCTACATTGTACTAGGTCCAGTATGTGCTGCTCCACAGCAATGGGTCATGATGCTACATGTTCTTGGTTATGTGGAACAATCGTCCCTGTTTCCCTTAATCTCTGGTGTGTGTCACTAAACACTTGCCTGTTTGGTACCATATTTGGCAGTTTGAAAAACATCGATATTCCTCAACTACCTTTCTGCTATTACCATCAAAGAATCCATAAATGAAATGGATATCAGTGTATTCAGTGGGTGTAAACTGTTGATTCATTTTTATTATTCACCTTAGCACAACACAGTGTTTCATACCACAGATCAGAATGAATTGAAAAAAAAACTAAGGATTAGTAAGCACACCGGACAAAAAATTAGTCACCCCTCTCAGAATGTACCTAATAACGTGTGACAGCGCCTCTGGCCTTGATAACCGCATGAATCCAGCGAGGCAGAGATTCTACGAGGTTGTGCATGTACTGAACATCGATTTGTTGCCACTCGTTCATCAGCCAGTCCCGAAGTTCCGCCAGAGTCCGTGGGTGTCTATTCCTGCGCTTCACTTTCTGTTTCCAGCCTGAACAACACCTTCGACGCATTCAGGATTAAAGGCTTCATTGGACCTGTGATGTACTCGTTGCCTCCCATCATTGGAGAACAAACAAAAATGGGACTCATCGGACCAAATTACACGTTTCCAATCTGCCGCAGTCCAGTTTTTGTGCCTCTGAGCCCATTTATAACGTGCCAATTTGTGACTTGCTGTTAACAGCGGCCTCTTCCGTGGTACCCTGCTCCAGATGTCCATCGCATGCAGTTCTCGTCGCAATGTCCATTCGGAAATTGGTCGCTGGAGAACCTCATTGGTTTCTTGGAGCAATTGTTCTCTGGTTTGAAAACGATTTGCAGTTACTAGACGAGAAACATGGCGGCGGCCCCTATTGTCGAGAATTGTTTTCCGGCCACAGTTACGCCATCGATTGTCAGTTGATTGCAAACTACACCACTCTTTGTAAACTCACTGGACAGTACGCGTTGACACACCAACAAATTGGGCTACTTCAGACATTTTGTGTCCGTGGGCTCTGCCAAACATGATGGCTCCTTTTTGCCACTGAGTAACGTCTGCCTCACGACCCATTTTGCAGACTATATCCAACACACACTTTGTTCTTCACCACCTCACGAAACAGATCTGATCCTGTGTGCTACGTCACCGCTACTTGTCACTTACCAATGCTACATCAGCGCCCTCTGTGTGACCGTGAACTTCCTACTATCGGTGCTATTAGGGGTGACTAATTTTTTGTCCGGTGTGCTTAGTAGTAACTTCATTAACCACTAACATCAGTGCTACTATCTATCGAATTACACAAAAGTAGGTATTTGTTATTTGCACATCTTAAAATGTCTGTAGCTCCACAATGGTTGGAAATAGCACCTATGTTGTATTGACTTTTTTATTCATTATCACCCCACAAAGTATGGCAGACTGGTTGTGAAACACCCTGTGTATATATGATAATGTGTGTGTGTATGTATACACATTATGGTGGCCCACTTTTCAATTTTTTTTGAAAAGTATAGGTGATCGTGGTTTTTCCCATTATTTGGCACTATACTAGTACATTGGTACCATTTTTACAAAAATTGATCAATATTTAGGGGTCTCGCATCGACCTTGAAATTACAATTTTTTTTTTTAAATGCGTACCTTTTAACTTTTTACTGAATCAAGATAAATCATTAAGTTGGGATGTTTTCTGAATCCTCTTAATGAGAGAAGTCGTTTGGTGTGCCTGCCAATGTCATACGACTAACGGTTTAAAGGTTGTGCCTGTATACAGGTAATACCAATGTGCTAGTATAGTGCCAAATAATGGGAAAAACCACGATCACCTATACTTTTCAAAAAAATGAGTCACCATACCCGGGCGGAATGTATAATGTATATAGGTAATTAGAAAATGCACTATGCCTGTGCCAGGTACCTAACCTATTTCTTTTTTTGCAGATCATAACATTTTGAAATTCTGTCCGAGTTCCTCATCCTTTGTCATGGACAAATCGATGGCAACCATAACTGGAAGAACTCTTGAAGCTACAAATAGAAAGTCATCAAAAGGAAAGGCGAAAATAACATCGCTACCTTCTCTAAGATCGGCCTCGGAAATTTTTTCAGTTGGCCAACCATCATCCTCCATCAGTGGTAGCAAATTGCCAACAACATGGCAGGTTTTGCAATACTTCTTCAGTGTTATCCAGTACACTGCTAACAGGAAAGACACATTCAAAGAAACCATAAACAACGTCTTAAAGTTTTGGAACATGGCCCGCATTAAAACAATCACAAATCTCAACTGTGAATGGAAGCTAGAGGCATTGTGGAAAGAGTGGCACTTACTCCAAAAGAGCAGAAAATGAGAAACTGACACCGGAGGAAAATGGCAGAAGTTTTTGGACAGTGTGGACAAGCTGTGGGATATCCGAGCATCTGACGCTGTCGAAGATATAAAGAAGAATTGACTGCTGTCCGACAAGGACAAGAAAGAAGACAATGACTTCTACCTCGATCAACGTGGTCCTCGGGTGGCAACGATGAGCGGGAACGATAAAGTTTTCGCTGTAAAAAGAAAGCTACAGGAAGGAAGAAAATGTCCTCGCCAGGAGCCGCAAACCTCAAAGTGTGCATACGAAACCGGAGATGAGGCCATGGAGAATGATGATACTGGCATGTCAGGAGAGTCAGAGACAGAACTAGCGTTCCCCCTGCCGAAAGAGCCAAGTGTGTCTGTCAATCTTCTTCGCCGCATCCTTAATGCACCTGCTGTCATGGAAGTGGCTGATCGTTTCCGCATGTCCAATAATCAGGTGCGTATTGTGTATAGTATTCATCGATAGCGTCAGTTTTAAAGTGTCCCGTAACCCACATGTATTCTTGACAGTTTCCTTTCCATTCTCTACATAGGTAGTAAGCATTGTGGCTGCTATCACACGTTCAGCGGATCCACCAGCAGACCTCAATCAGTTCAGCATCTCGAAAGAAATGGCTCGCCGGGGAAGAATGTCACATCGCCGAGAACGAGGACTTTTGTCGTCTGAAGGATGTGATCTCTAATCTCCAGGTCACCAATGACGTCGCTGAAAGAGGAGTCCAACTGATACAAGACTATGCGAACATGGTCACAAAGGACGAGGCACAGCTGCAGGATCTTCTGCAAGTGGTGGAAAAGAACTGGAAAGAGCTCAGCAACTTCAAGTCATCATCACTCGCCATGATGACATAGCACAGAGGGACAACGTTGCAGCCAGTGACGTGTGATAGAAACAATAACTTGAACAATCACTTTTGCATTGTATTGACCACTTTCTTCCTTATTTGTCTGCTATTTGCTGATTTTTTTGAAAAGTATAGGTGATCGTGGTTTTTCCCATTATTTGGCACTATACTAGCACATTGGTATTACCTGTATACAGGCACAACTTTTAAACCGTTAGTCGTATGACATTGGAAGGCACACCAAACGACTTCTCTCATCAAGAGGATTCAGAAAACATCCCTACTTAATGATTTATCTTGATTCAGTAAAAGGTTTGAAATTACGAGTTTTTTTTTAAATGTGTACTTTTTAGGTTGATGCGAGACCCCTAAATATTGATCAATTTTTGTAAAAATGGTACCAATGTGCTAGTATAGTGCCAAATAATGGGAAAAACTACGATAACCTATACTTTTAAAAAAAAATTGAAAAGTGGGCCACACAGCTATAACACACATTTTTGGTAAAAGTTGCTTAAAATTAATCAAAACCTACATAAAAATTATTGACTACCTGGTTAGGTCAACTGCACACCTGTGATGATTGGTTAGGTTAAGTCATGATATTTTCATTTAAACTAATGAAAATATGACTTAACCTAACCACTCATCAAGGGTTTACAGTTGACCTAACTGGGCATTCAATTAACCTAACATAGTGTAGTGTATCATGCATGGTACCTATATTTATCACTCATATATGTCATCTACTTCATATTATTTACGATTGATAATATAGCCTCATACTATCGAGTCTATTACATGTGTATTAGGCCAGGTCAAAATTATTTATTTCTTACGTACATAGTGTGAGGTGGTTCAATCAATCATAGAAACAACCTGGTAAAATATTTTGAATTCTGAGGACCCCTACCCTCCCCTACCAGTTTCAGTTTTTTCAGAAAATCCGTAAAATTTGAGATAATTTGCGATTTACTTCTAAATTTTTTTATTATTACAAAAGTTCGCTTATAAAACACTGTTATATTTATTTTTTAATGAAAAAAAAATGTAAAAATACAAAAATGCATGAAAAAAAAAATTTAATACATAGATTTTTAGCTATTATTGGTAGAAATTTAGAAATTAAGAAACAGAAATTCAGTAAAATTTTTTACCTAAAACTAATGTTCTTTTTATTCTTTCCATTGACCTTTCCACTCAAAAGTAGGCAATTCTTTTCTAGACTCTTAAAGTATTTAAAATAAATTTATGCCGATTAATATAACCAATTCTTTCCTAAGTCCTCTCTGTCATGAAAATCAACATCTTCATTATCATCTTCTATCACTTCTGATGATACAAATTCCCTTGCTTCTCTTAATTTTTCTTTTGATTTCTTTTCCCTTTCCTGTGCTTTTTGGATTTTGCCCAACTTTCTCAAATTACTTGAAGTACCTATCAGTAGTTTTTATCAATTTTTCCTAACTAGTTTTTTTCTTTCTTTTTGACCAATAAAAGCTTCGCATTCTATAATAGGTATTTTATGTTCACACCTACAAAGTTTCCTATCCCTTATGCCTTTATCATAACAGTGTTATGGACATATGTCAAACATCTCGTCATATTTCTTTAATTTTTCATAATATTTTTCATTTCTTTTTATCATAGGGCATTTAGTTAATTTATCAGCATCTTCTATAAGTCTAGTAACTCTAACATAAATTCCCTTTGTATCAATTGTTGGGAAAGAAAATTTTTGCCAAATTTCTTTTATATCTTGACCAACTACGTTATAGCAATCATTTTTACTTATTTTACCCTGTGCTTTAGATTCTTCCTCTCTAACAATAAAATGGAAGTGCCTTACAACATCAGCTTTTGATGGCATCATGGCAGATGAAAATTTTGCTGGATATCCGAAGGCCGCATTGTGGCTTCTTTTTCTAGTAGCCATAATTTAATAAGATTTTAACTATATTTTATTTATTACTGACATTTTAAAATTAAATAACGTATTTTAATACAAACTTTTAACATTCTAGGTACCTAAATAGGAATCTGGAAAGAAAAAAAAAATGTAATATTAGGTCTTATATCCAGTGCTATGAGTCAGCACCAGATTTAAGACCCTACTGGGCCTACCCCCTACCCCCCAATCTCAAAAAAAGTTGGTGAATGGTCTATTCTGATGTAATTCGTGCCGGGGAACCCGATTTTGGCCATCCGAAAGCAAAAAAAATAATATTTAGGGTCGATTTTTACGATTTTCGATTTTTGGCCTATTTCCCATACAAATTCATATAGAAAAAAGTGAGTATCGGTAGGGGGGGTTGCGAAGGTCCAACAGCCTTGATTTTTGGTGTGGATACTACTATTACAAAATGATCAACCTCACAATATGCACCGTACCTAAGCAAAATCTTGACCTTGACCCCTTTTCGACCTGGCCTAATGTATATGGGCTCTGGAACCTGCAAGTAGGTTCCATAGCCTGTAAGCTGCAGAACCTGTGTGCAGGTTCCAGAGCCACTTTGATTAATTATTTCTCACTAGAGGATAATAGGATAACTTGTGGGCATAAGAAAATTAGAAAATAGACTTGTTGAGTTCATCTACGAAAATACTTTTTCAGTCAGAGTGGTAGATTTTTGGGTATTTTTTTTACAAGAGTACATTACAGGCTTTTGAGGAATTTTACCTTTACAATCAATAGTTTAGACAATTCTAAGACATTTTTCTTCTATAGCATTTCTCTCTCAAATTATGTATAAGTGAGATATTATGTGTTTACTTTGCTTTAGCCACTTTTTGGTGCAATCATGTGGTTCAAATTTTGAATTCAGTCAGTCTCACCCAAGCTTTAGTGTCACTCACCAGGAAACTTGATTGTCATGGCTGAAAGGTGTGGCAGTTGTAGTGAAGACTACTAGTCAATTCTATATGAAATCACCCAAATTTTGAATAACTTCCCAGGTCACCATCTCAGAAAATTCTGAAAAAATTATCATTTGTAATTCTATCCAACTTATGCACAAATCCCAAATTTTAGGTCAATATTACTTATAATTTTTGAGATACAGCAATTTGAAATTATGCTTTTTTCCCTTATTTTTTGACATCATTGGCAAAATCACATGAATGTCCAAATTTGGGCAACCAACCATATCTTTTTTATCCTTTCACAAGGCTATGTGGTATATATGGTAAACAGTAGTCATAGAATCCATATTTGATGTCAAATCAAACCTATCTCTTATAGTTTGCCATCTACAAGACTTCAAAAATCAAAGAAAGCTTAAAAATTCACTAATGGTTACCTTCTTTTCACTGGTACTGATAAAAAACTATCCATACTTGAGAGCTGAAATTAATTTTACAGTTTGTCATAATGTATTTGTAGTTAGAAATGCTTTCAAAAGCTCTCTATTATCTATAGAATTGGACACAATAAATAATAAAAAAATTGGAAAATTTTATTTTTGCAAAAAGAAGCCTATATTCATGCCATTATTACCCCATCAGGACAGTTAGCCATCACTTTCATATTTTTACCATATGTTCATATACATTTAGGCAAACTACAGTCACAGTTTGGTTTTGGTGGTCAGCTTCCTTCAATTTGCATTTTTGTATAAATTATGGTAATTTTGAAAAAAAAAAAATTAAAGTAAAAATATCAGAGTAACATGAATATATTTCAGCATTACACATACATATATCATGAAAAATGATCATCTGAAACATTCGAGAATTACAGATACAACTTTATATCCTTCTGTCATTTAATAAGGGACCTGAAACTGAAAAATATTTCTGAAATCAAGATTCCAACTTAAATATTCAATTTGTTAAATTCACCATGCCCTCAATTTTGTGAATATGTACTGCTTAAATGTGTTAAAAGTGAAGTTCCTACAAATGAATTACTTGATTACTCAACATTCATCTCATACTTAAAGCACTCTAAAGAAATGTAGGAAATAGTGTTTGAATCTTGTTCAGGTCACTTGGGTTTAGGGTATAATGATGAGCACCTCTTCCCTGGACAGTTGATGAACCTACTACAGAGGTAACATGTTGGAATGGCACCCAGCATTCATCTGTTCTTGATATTGCTGGCCAAGACAAAACACTTCTGCGTGATCTTTTCATGAAAGTGACAAACATCAGAATGATCTTTTATATTACCCACATACCAGTTTCCATCATAGACATGCTACATATTTGCCAGACTGGCAAGTTTGCCATTTGCCAACATTTTGATCTGTGAGATCTGCATCATCATCACCAGTGCCTATGGTCACAGTGGTGTAAGAACTTTGTCCTTGTCACTCTCAAATTTTAGAGGAGAACAGTCCAGGACACTAGCACTTGTGTTCAGCTCCTGACAAAGAACTAATTCTGGCTGAAAATCTTCAACTGATCCACAAGACCTACTGGTACCTGCTCCATCATCCAGTAGAGGCTGTAGGCATTGTTCTTCATATTGTGTGGGGGCACTTGCTGCACTCTGGGCACAGATTTTGTCCTGGTTTTATATTAATCATCCTGGCAGTGTCACTGTCTACAGTGTGCAAGGATTCTGATAATCATAAAATACAATTCTAAATCAAATTTTTCTCAATACTCACTCACCATAAGATACAAAACTACAAATGTTATAAATGAATATAAACTTACTGGTATTAGATAGGAATGTTAGAACAATGTAAATACAACATTCAATAATAATGTAGGTAATATATAGGAAACTTGCGATTTTCTTTCTGTGAACTTTTCTTGGGTCTGCACAATAGCGTTGAAGATTTTCGTAATGAAACAAAAAAATTTTCTCATGATGAAAAAACATAGTATCACTGTTTGCCAACAATGTATCACATCTTCATAACAGCAGCACTTTATCCTCACTGGTTAACTGATCCAACATGAGTATACCAAGTTTTTCTCAGTAAGTCCTTTTAAGACATACATCATGTAATTTCTGTCCAATAGAACAGCTTTGTGTAGCCTCCAACTCCATTTCTGTAAGTATGAGAATTCATGAGATTGGGACAGCTTATATATATATATAGTAGCAGGGATTGCACAAGGTATGTACAAGTTCAGACAAGATTAGGACATCATATTCCCTGTATGTAATATTGCGCAATACTAATATTTCTTGAACAAACTCAAACAAGTTTACTGTTTGTTAAGCAATGATCAAGTTAACCCACTGTGCAACATAGACGGAGGAAAGGGGGGGTTAATGGGGTTGTCATATATATGGGGCTCTCACCAAGCCATATATATGAGAAATTTGAGGACACCCTCATGGCAACAGCTCACAGAGTGCCGGACCAAGAAGTTCCATCCATTTTTCAGGACATCAGCTTGAAATTCTGGCTCAGATCTGATCAAAAGTCATTTGACACCCCCCAGGCTCGCTGCAGTGAAGGTCATACGACACCCTCTGGCCAATGCAGCTTAAATATTGAAGGAAGCTGACCACCAAAACCAAACTTTGACTGCAGTTTGCCTAAATGTATATGAACATATGGTAAAAATATGAAAGTGATGGCTAACTGCCCTCATGGGGTAATAATGGCATGAATATATGCTTCTTTTTGCAAAAATGAAATTTTTCATTTTTTTTAATAGTTACTGTTTCCAATTCTATAGATAATAGAGAGCTTTTGAAAGCATTTCTAACTACAAATACACTATATAACAAACTGTAAAATTAATTTCAGCTCTTAAGTATAAATAGTTTTTTATCAGTACCAGTGAAAAGAAGGTAACCATTAGTGAATTTTTAAGCTTTCTTTGATTTTTCAAGTCTCGTAGAAGGCAAACTATAAGAGATAGGTTTGATTTGACATCAAATGTGGATTCTATAACTACTGTTTACCATATATGCCACATAGCCTTGTGAAAGGATAAAAAAAGATATGATTGCCCAAATTTGGACATTCATGTGATTTTGTCAATGATGCCAAAAAATAAGGAAAAATAGCACAATTTCAAATTGTTGTATCTCAAAAACTATAAGTAATATTGACCTAAAATTTGGGATCTGTGCATAAGTTTGATAGAATTACAAATGATAATTTTTTCAGAATTTTCTGAGAGGGTGACCTGGGGACCTCTAGGTGACTTCATATGGAATGACCCTATTGGTCAATTGTTAAATTTCATGAGAATAATCCTGCAACTTTCTCCTTCTTGCATTCACATGGTGTATTGCCTAGTAGTGTCGAGTGTCTGAATTGTGAATTGCTGTGTTTCTATTGTGAAAACAAACATCACTGGTCTTGTGGCCATTCGACCAGGGTAGCTAAATCAAAATGCTGCAAAGTGTGCAACTTTAAGTGTTAGCAACTACAAAGGCTCATTTTTAGCATGTCAGCATAATGAGCCATGGAAGATTCTACTGTTTGTCAACCACTGGATTCAGAAACAGTGGGATCAAGAAACTATCATGAAATGCTTGAATTTGATGACCCTAACCTGGCCACATGGCGGCTTTACCAGAATTTTCCAATTCTGATTAAGTAAGATTTTGGTAATATTCCTGATCTGTTAGGTTAGGTTATATATTAAAACTATGTTTTTCCGATTGTTTTTGACGTTGTGGTCAAAATGCATAAAGTGACATGGTCTGCCCCGGCAATGGAGACTAAGTTTATATAATGTATTTTTAGTTGCTCTTTCTTAATATGTTATCTGTTTCCTGTGCAAACAGGAAACAGATAAAATGTCCACGTATGAAGGTTGTGCCATTTCATTCTCAAATGCCATAGAATGTTTTGGCCATAATAATAAGAACATAAATTTTTATAGTGGGCACACTAGGGGCCACTTCGGCCTATCGAGGTGGCTCCACTTTGTAAAAACTGCCTGTACATTGGCAACAACCAATTTTTACAAAACTAATTAATTATCAATTTTAAACTAAAGATAGAATCTCTGGATCCAGAGGATCAAAATCATAATAGGCTAGTGCTACTATCCATAAATATGTTACACTCTATATCTATTTATAACTGACATGCAAATATATCAGATCCAAAGAATTCAGTCAATTTCATTACAGTACCATCACTACCAGTACCTTGCCAACCAAAAATAGGTCATGGTCCGTATCAATTGCGGACCAAGTCACAATTTACAACCATATACATTACAATATACAGTGAGGCCTTGCATAATGAATGCCTTAAATAGCGAATTTTTGCTTAACAAATTACCTCCATAAGGCTCCATTGATTTAAATAATGATTTTACCTTGCAGAACGAATTTGGTAACAAAAAACGTAATAACACATTTTCTGTTCAGTTGGAGGTTGGTAGCTGTTGTGAGCAGTTGTGTACAACACAATTGCTAACTATTAAATTTTAATTTATTAGCTTTATAAGTGTATAAAACGTGTAGTCATGGCCCCTAAAAGACCATCATCTGCTAATGCTCCAAAGAAATCCAGGAAAACTATCAGTCTCCAGATGAAGCAGGACATTATTAAAAAAAGTGAATCTGGAATGAGCACCAAAGATCTTGCTGCTGAATATGGATTGTCTGCCAGTATAGTTTCGACGATTTTTAAGAAGGAAGAAATTTTGAAAACTAAAGTAAGTGATGCTACAAGTAGACTTATTAAAGGAAGGGAAGCTGTTGCTGAAATGGAGAGAGTTTTACTGATATGGATTAGAGAAAAGGAAATGAAGGGGGAATCCATTACTAAGGCATTCATTAGTGACAAGGCAGTGCAACTATATGAACAAATTAAGGAATCCCTTCCAGCATCAGTTGAAAGATATGAATCATTCAATGCAAGTTGTGGGTGATTTGAAAATTTCAAGAGAAGGTCAGGAATTAAGAACATTATAAGGCATGGTGAGGCTGCAAGTGCTGATACTGAGGGAGGAAAGGAATTTAAAATAGAATTTGCAGAACTTGTTGAGGAGGAGGATTATTTGCCTCAACAAGTTTTTAACGCCGACGAAACTGGCCTATTTTGGAAAAAGCTACCGAACAGAACCTACATTACTAGAGAAGAGTCCAAACTGCCTGGCCATAAAAAAATGAAAGACCGGTTTACTTTACTTATGGCTGGGAATGCATCAGGGGCCCTGAAGATTAAGCCTATGCTTGTGTATCATTCCCAAAATCCCAGGATATTCAAGCAGAAGAAGGTGAACCCATTTAAAAAATGGGTAAACAAGCACAAAAAGGGTCAAAATTTGGGCTCTAGAACGAATTACTGAAAATCCCATTGAACTAATGCATTGCATAACGAATTTTTCAGTTAACGAATGACCTTCTGGAATGAATTAAATTTGTTATGCAAGGCCTCACTATATATACTAAGGAGGAAAAGTGTAGGTGTGGCTGTAAAGACTGTACAGTAATGTAGAAATGTGTGTGTGCACCCATTTTGGGTCTCCCATTTAAAGGTGTTTGTGGGGCAAGTGAAGAGTTTTTCAATACCTCACAGTACTATGAGGGTCACCACTCGGCAGAGGAATCTCTTTAAATGGGGTGTGTAACTTGTAAGTAGAGAGAGTATCCCCTAACCCAAGATGCTGCCTCACTATATCCCACAACACTTGTGTTGAGCTGTGGGATCTATCATCTAAATGCACATAATATATACACAATAAACTAGTACCATTCATGCAATAAAAATAGGCTTAAACACTATCACCAGATGTCCCTTGCAGACATCAAACTATCCAACCTTCTTTTGAAAGAATCAAGTGTATCTGAAGTCACCACTTCTTCTGTCAGACTGTTCCAAAACTTAATTACTCTGTTTGTAAAAACTATGTTTTCTTAAATTTGTTCTACATCTTGGCTTAAATAATTTCATACTATGACCTCTAGTCTGGTTATTGTGATCTTTAATGAAAAGAGAATCAAAATCTATCTTATCCAACCCTTTTATCATTTTATACACCTCTATCATATCACCCCTTAAACTACTCCTTTTTAATGAGAACATGTTTAGATACACCAGTCTTTCCTTGTATGTCAATTGTCTTAGAGATGGGATCATTCTTGTTGCTCATTTCTGTACTTTTTCCAGTTTTTCAATATCTTGTATCAAATAGGGACTATTAAACTGAATACAGTATTTGAAGAGGGGTCTCACATATGAAATGTATAGTTGCTTTATAATATTGGGTGATTTGTATTCAATGTGTGTCTGCATAAGATTGAGTCTAGCATTTGCTTTATTTCTGATTTCCATATAGTGATTTGAAGGTTTAAGTTCATTAGTCACAGTGACACCCAAGTCTTTCTCTTTATCATCATTTTTAATCCAAATTCCATTCATATTATATTCAAATTCTGGATTTTTTGGCCCATATAGAATTGCCAGACGTCCTTTATTTTGATCTGCTTGTTGAAATAAATATTTATCCTATAACATTTAAAAAAATTTTTGGGAGCCTCTCTCTCTCTCTCTCTCTCCCAGCAGGTAGTCACCCTTCCCCAGTAGTTAGTCCCCCTCCAACAGCAGGTAGTGACTCTCCTTCCACATTGGAGGGGACTCAGGCTCCTGCGGAGATTCTCCCCTCATTACTGAGGGGCTCTTCAACTCCCGACAGCCCTGGCTGTTCGGGAAACAGGTCGTGCTAGGGGGCAGTCAGAATAGGGGAGGCTCCCTCCGTGCAATGCTTTTTAATGCTAGGTCAATCAGGAACAAGTTTGGCAAGCTACGGGCGCTCTTAGCATCAGAATACCAGGATATCGTTGCTATCACCGAGTCCTGGATTCATACTGATCGTAGGGACTACGTTGGGGAGTTCAAAATTCCCGGGTATAGAATGTTTCGCAAAGACCGCACCCGTGGGGAGGGGGGTGGGGTATTAATATACGTCAGGGACACGTTGAGTCTGGTTGACTGCCAGTTCTGGTCAGAATGGGAGCTGCTTGGCGTCGATCTGAACGTGGGAGGGATGAACTATAGGTTAATCTTGGTGTACAGACCTCCGCATCTCCTCCTCGAGGAGGATACAGCCCTGTACACCGAACTCAGTAGCCTGCTAGGGGATAGGGTGTGTGTAGTTTTAGGAGACTTCAACTGTCGCGGCATAAAGTGAGAAAACAGGACTGCCGATGCTAAAGGGAGGAGGCTAGTTGACTTTGCTGATGAGAACTTCCTCACTCAGTGGGTCAACGAGCCTACACGAGGCGAAAGCGTTCTAGACTTAGTATTCACGATCGAAGACAACCTCGTCACTGGCCTCACCGTTGACGAATCATTGGGCGGGAGTGATCACGGTCTTATTAGGTTTCGTGTGTGCGTCCCTCGGGTGAAACGTAGTAATCGAGAGGCAGTAACCTCGATCTCCGGCGGGCGAACTTTGTTAGCCTTGGGATAGCATAGGAGAGATGGGGTTAGAGGTTGGCGATGATGTTGAGGGAGTGTGGAGTGCATTCCGGGACGAGTTTATGGTGCTGCAGTCTGCTGCCATACCCTCAAAACCAGTCACCCCTGCTTCAACGCAGCCTAAGTGGTTCAATCGTGACATCGCTTCGGCTATCTGAAATAGGGAAGTAGCGTATAGGAGGGCAAAGGCCAATCATTCCCACGAGAACACTGAAGCGTATGTCCGCCTGTGTAGGGAAGTGAAGGCGAAGGTTAGGCTAGCGAAACATAACGAAGAACTACGGGTGGCAAGCCTCTGCAAGGGGAACCCTAAGGAATTCTTCAGTTATATTAATAGTAGAAAGCCCATTAGAAGCATGATAGGACCGTTAAAGGACGGAAGCGGCATTCTGAGGACCTCCGACGCAGACATCGCTAATGTGCTTAATGAGTACTTTGCGGGAGTGTTCACCAGGGAGGATACCCGCGTCATCCCCTAGCCAGGCGTGAGGCACAAAGGTGCTGGCCTGGATAGTGTTAGATGTACCGCAACAGTCATTGCCGATAGAATAGACAAACTGAGCGCGTTTAAGGCTCCTGGGCCAGACCAGTTTCTCCCCAGTGTGTTGCGAGAAGTGCACAACCAAGTGGCTCCCCACCTGGCTACAGTCTTCAACAAATCGTTGGAGATGGGCCAGGTGCCTGGTGACTGGAGGGAAGCCAACGTGACCCCTATCTTTAAGAAAGGCAATCACGAAAAGTCCAGGGAACTATCGTCCCATTAGTCTCACTTCAGTTGTAGGTAAATTATTAGAAGGGATAATAGCTGATAGGATCATTGACCATTTGGATTCCTACAAGCTGCTTGGGGACTCCCAACATGGGTTTAGATGGTATAGGTCGTGTCTCACCAACTTGCTCGAGTTTTTCCACGTCATGTTGAGTGAGTACGATAAGAGTAGGGCGAATGATATACTTTATCTCGACTTTCAGAAAGCCTTTGATAAGGTACCTCACCACTGGCTAATGGCGAAAGTGCGCGGACTGGGTATCGGTGGGGAAATAGGTAGGTGGATTGAAAACTGGCTGAGGAATAGGCGGCAGAGGGTGGTAATTAAAGGGGCTAGTTCAGGTTGGGCCTCAGTCACTAGTGGGGTTCCTCAGGGTTCCGTTTTGGGGCCGCTGTTGTTTATCATTTACATAAATGATATCGACAGTGGCATCGTCAGTCGGATCGCCAAATTCGCTGATGACACCAAGCTTGGGGCCAATGTTGGGACACCCGAAGCGATCGAGGAACTGCATGCAGACCTAGGTAGGATAGGAGAGTGGTCCAAAAAATGGCAAATGCCGTTTAACTTGGGTAAATGCAAAGTGATGCACATTGGCTACGCCAATCCCAAGTCGGACTACTCGATGTTGGGTAGTAATATCGAGGTGACTGATTTAGAAAAGGACTTAGGTGTGCTAATTAGCAGCGACCTTAAGTTTACGAAACAGTGTGTAGAGGTGGAAAAGAAAGCCCAGAAACTATTGGGTTATATCAGGAGGCAATTTCAGTTTCGGAACAAGGAGATTGTGCTCTCACTGTACAATTCCCTTGTTCGGCCGCACCTGGAGTATGCTGTGCAGTTCTGGTCACCCACCCTCAGGAAAGATATTGAGAGGCTGGAGCGAGTGCAGGCGAGGGCCACAAAGTTAATCCCTTCCATTAGGCATATGGGCTACAATCGACGGTTACGCGCCCTGAACTTGTTTTCGCTTGAAACTCGGAGGCTGCGCGGTCAACTGATCGAGGTTTTCAAGCTCTTACACGGGTTCAACGATGTCGATTTTAGAAGTATGTTTAGTTTAAATGATAACCCAACTCGCAACAATGGTTGGAAGTTGGATTTGAAACGGTTTAGGACTAGTGTGTGTGGGAATTACTTTACGTATAAGATCAGTGACACATGGAGCAGGTTACCTTCGGAAGTTGTGAACAGTTCCTCTGTGGATCAGTTCAAGAAAAGGGTAGACGAAATCTTGCACACTATTTGAGTGTGTAAAGACATTTAGGACCTCAGTCTGCGGAAATTTCTTTTCCTATAAAATAGTTAATATCTGGAACCAACTTCCCTCAGAGGTTGTTTCCAGTCAAAGTGTAAATGTGTTTAAAAATAGGCTAGACAAAGTACTGAATACTCTCATAGTTCAAGACTAAAACATAAGAAAACTCTGCAAGAGATCGCTTGCATGGTGTCTCTGTGAGCAAGCTAAATATAGAGCTATTTATATATTCTCCACTTTCCTGTAAAATTTCCTTGGCTACTTTTCCAGGGTCAAGGTATTTTCTTCAACCTTTTTCCGTACCTGCCTCTGGCAGGGAGGGAGCGGAGGGTGGGGAGAGAGCCTTCTACTTTTCTATCCAGTTTTCTACTACTGCTAGGATAGTTGAAAGAAAAATAAACTTTTACAAAATTTTCCCTGGTACCCATTGCCATTGGTACCACCTCAGTATGGGCCGCAAGGCCTTTTGAGGTACTTCTTTTCCTTGTAACTCCTTGTAACTCTCTCTCTCTCTCTCTCTCTATTATTTATATATATATATATATATATATATATACATATATATATAAATTATATTTTTTTTTTTTTTTTTTTTTGTATTGGGGCGTTTACCGCCATTTCCCGCTATATGGTAGCAGATATCATGGCAAGGCGGAATACAAGAAAGAGAAACGGAGACGGAGAAAAGGCACTAGAAAAGGGAGAACAGCGGACTACAGGTGAGAAGCCACCTAAAGCTCAGATAGGATGCGAGATTGGGAGAGGAAGAGGAAAAGACGGTCAAGCGAGAAGAGAGGGCTCTCAGCGAGCATAAGGCGTAAACGTTCGGGGAGGGGGAAATCAGAAAGGAACGGAAAAGCGCGACGACGTACTGACGACAGGGTGGGGCATTCCACAAGGATGTGAGAGACGGTGAGGCGAACTGGCAGGAGGCGCAACGAGGAGCCTCCTGATAAATTATATATATATATATATATATATATATATATATATATATATAAATTTGAGAATCTGGGAGTGGCAGCTTGAAAACGTTTTGAGTGTCCTTTAATCCAGTCATCAAAATCTGGCAACCCTATCTCCCACTTATCTGCCCAGGCTGTTACTCTAAGTCTTTTTGTATTGTCATTGCTCCTGCTACTGACTTAACATTATGGCCTAATTTTGTATCATCAGAAAATTTTGAGGTAGGTTTTACATGATAGGCCCTTCTCTAGATCATTTATATAGACAACAAAAAGCAGAGGTCCCAGCAAAGACCCCTGTGGGACTCCGCTCAATACAGGACTCCAAGTAGACTTATTTCCATTCAGATGAACTCTCCATTTTCAGCCATTCTTCTATCCAGTCAGCTATATGACCTCTTATACCATGGGCTCTAACTTTTACCAACAATCTTGCATGAGGAACAGTATCAAATGCCTTTGCAAAATCTTATTTCCATTCAGATGAACTCTCCATTTTCAGCCATTCTTCTATCCAGTCAGCTATATGACCTCTTATACCATGGGCTCTAACTTTTACCAACAATCTTGCATGAGGAACAGTATCAAATGCCTTTGCAAAATCTAAGTATATTATATCTACTGGCTCTTTATTGTCCAAATGCAATAGGACTCAATCATAAAATTCAATCAAGTTGGTTAGACAGGTCCTTCCATTTCGAAAGCCATGCTGGCTATCATTTATAAGGTTGCACTCTTCAAGGAACTCAGTACCGTAACTTTACCTCTAATGATATTTTTGAGTAATTTGCAAATAATGGAGGCGAGGCTGATGGGTTTGTAGTTTTATGCCAAGTTTCTATTTCCTTTTTTAAAGATTGGAGCCACATTTGCTTTCTTCCAATCCTCTGGAATTTCAGTACATATCAATGATTTATTAAAAATAATTTCTAGTGCCTGTGCTATATTCTTTTTGGCAGCTTTTATGACTATTGGATATATTTCATCTGGCCCTGGAGATTTTTCCATTTTTAATTATCTATTGCTTTTAGGATATCTAGTTTTGTTACCCTTAATTCATTTATTTCTCTATCTTGTCCTGGTAGTATAAGATCAGGAATATTATTTAAATTTTCATTTGTGAATACTGATGAAGTATTTGTTTAGTTCTTCAGTTATTTCAAGATCATCATCTATAGTTTTATCATCTATATGGAAGGGGCCAATTTTTGGTAATTATTCGTTGTAGTGCTTTTTCTCCTTTCTGAACCAAAACACATTTTTCTGGTGTTTTTGGTGTGATTTGTTCAAATCTGAACTTCGTTTCTTTGGGAAATGAGCCATTTTTTAGAAATTTTAAAATTGAAAATTTCTCAAAAGTGGCTGATTTCCCAAAGAAACGAAGTTCAGATTTGAATAAATCACACCAAAAAACACCAGAAAAATATGTTTTGGTTCAGACCTGACCTAACCTAACCCACATTTTTTCGCAATTTCTTACCTTAAATAGCAGCGTTGGGATGTTTGTACAAATCAGCAGCGACCAACAGGAATAAAGAGACGATTTTGCCAGGCCCACCAATTTGAACTTGTTGGCCTAGCCAATGCTCACAGACATCAAAGCAAAAACTCCTCCAATTAACCACACTCTCGGAAGTCAACGCTAAATAGAGCTGTGCATCTAGCTGTGTCAAACGCTTTGTCAAGAATAACTCAATGTACAATAAAGTTTTGTCACAGTTTGAGGTGGGATTTTTCAACCCACGTGCCCTTTCGATGGGAAACAGAGAAGCAGTGTTGGGCACTAAAGCGTAATCCGATAACAGTTAATTAATGGTTAACTTCTTTTAACAGACTATTAACGGAAGATAATTTCCATTTATCATTATCGGACCAGTTAACTTCCGATAACTCAATATTTAGTCTGTTAAAGTCTGTTAACACGTTAACTGCAAGGAGTCATTCATGGAAGATCACCGCTCCGCGAATGAATTCAAACCGCCATAACTTCAGTCTGCTTCCAGATCTCGCAAGGGGAGGTTGTGCACTTTTTATTGAAGGTAAGGTGGTTTCTTTTAACGTTAGTAAAAGTCCTATAATATTATATATATGTTAATATGTATGGAGATATGTATAGAGATACATATGGTAAAATGTATGGTTGAGAAAAATTAATTTATAGTAATGACTAATGAATAAGCATTTTTACACTGCGTTAGTAAATCTCTAAAAAAGTATATATAGCATGTAAAATTTGAATAATAGTTTTTATTCACTGATTGTAATATTGTTGTTGAATTAAATAACATAGCACCACCAGCTCTAGCGACCGTAGCATGCCTGACGACCTCTTCGCTGGGTGGATGGCCGGTGGCTCAAGTACCAGTGTCAAGCAGAAGGCCAAGAGACTTGTTGACACTTGGCTGGACACTGATGGGAAGGTAGACATGGCTGACTCTGACTTGATGGGGGAGCAGATCTTCATCAACCTCTTCCTGAAGTACAATATGCCAATTCCGTCCTCTGCCGCAGTGGAATGGCTCTTCTCTCTCAGCAAGGACATCCTGGCCCAAGAGGTCAAGACTGGCAGTTGGGCCTAACTTTGAGAAGTTGGTCTTTCTGAAGGGCAACCAGCACATTGTGTCAGTCTTTAATAAATGTGCCTAAAATTTAATTTTACCTTTCAGTTCCCGCCATAATAATTCCCTGGTAAATTAAAATTTAGTTAATGGTTAGTGGTTACAAGGGTTTCAAAACATGTAATCAGTACATTTTTTATTAAAAATAAAAAAAAAAGTTAAGCAAAAAAGTTGCAAAACTTGATAAGAATATAGTTAAATACCTATTTATTGTTGGATTTTGCATAAATAAACATTTTCTATGGGTTTTAAAGCTTTTTTCCTTGATTTTTTTTAAATGTTAGTAAAGAAATAGTTATCGTTAACGGATTATCGTTAACTTCCGTTAACTTTGTAGTAAAATTATCGGATTATCATTATCGGAGTTAACTTTTTGGTTAACGGTGCCCACCACTGCAGAGAAGGAACACTTTTTTTTCTGCCATGCTCGTCTTGAGTCAATCTTCTGCAATAATATTGATCACTGCTGACAAATAACACGAGTAGGTAAAACACCGTGACTGGTAAAGAAAACTTCAGCGCTATCTTTTTTATAAGTAATCCAAATCACACCCCAGACAAACCATAGCGAAAACCAAACTGAATAAGGATTTTGGAATGAGTATGCATTATTGGAGATTCAAAATACACGTCTCTGATTGGTCGGATAAGGTAACATGAAACAAAAAATAGATTTAATTGGCTGATTTGACCTATGTTTCCTAATTTTGCCACGAGATGTCTCCCCATAAAACTGGAGAGGACGAGGACCAGCAAAATTTTAGCAGCAGAAAGAGGTAAACACTCAGTCAATGGCCTATAATGGCTGCTTTTTATGTTTAATTTTTTTTTTTTCCATAAAAAAATAATTATTATATTTCCTTGATTTTTATTAGTTTCCCTGAGGTTTCAAGGTATCCTAAATATGAATTTATATGTTAAATTGTCATAGAATGTCTCCTTCTATCAAAAATGAACAAAGTATTAAAATGAATACCGTATTAACCCAATTTTCTTTTTCACTACTTTTCAAATTGAAATGACTGAAAAACTTCTTAAGATTATTTTTTTAATTCTTGGCTAGGCTTTTTTCCAGGTTTCGTTTGCTATCTCTGATTGCTTTCTTGCAAATGCTTCTTTTACTTTTATATATTTTGGAGTCTATGCCATTTTTAGTTCTTTTGAATTTATAAAATACTTTTGTTTTTGGGACTAGTATGTTTCATGGACTGCTCTCAATTTTCCTACAAAATTGCAAACAAGGGCAGTTGATGACCCTGATTTTGTTTCTGTAATCAGTTTTCTTGAGAAATGATAAAGAAAAATGTTATTGGATATTGAATAAATTTATTTAGTGAAATAACGCAATATACTCTAACATCTTTTTGAATAAGTCTGAGCTAGTGTGGCGCTTATGCCATACAAATTCACAAAAAATGACAAGAATTAGTATGATATCTTGCAAAAAATAATAGTTAGGTTAAATTAGGTTACATTAGATTTCTCAAGAAAACCGATTGCAGAAACAAAATCAGGGTCATCAACTGCCCTTGTTTGCAATTTCATAGGAAAATCGAGAGCAGTCCATGAAACATACTAAGTTCTTGTTTTTCCTCTGATTGCTCTTTTTACATTGCAGTTTATCCAAGGTTATTTTTTATTTTTTCCAGTTCTGATTTTACACTGTAGGATATGCTTCCTTTGTATATTCATTATTATACTTTTAAATTTTTCCCACACACTAGTTACTCTGTTCAGGCTGTAGAATCTGTCCAATTTATTAGACACAGCTCATTTACTAGTCCATTTATATTTCCTCTTTTAAAATCTGGGATTTCGGTTAATATTCATTTTTTGACCGTCACACCCAGCTATAACAGCAATATATATTGAATAACCAATCAAAACTGAATAAGAAAATATATATATATATTATCTTATGCAAATTTGTATAAAATGTACTTTTTTATAAAAAAAATATTTTTTATTTTCTAATATGTATGTATATAAATTTCGGTTAATTTGTTTATTTTGGCTACCTTTTTTGGAGATTTTTTGGCTACTTTTTCTTGATTTTGCCTACTTCTTTCTGTTACTTGTTAGTTTGGTGATTTTCATTCTAAGATCATGATGTATCAATCTTGTGAACTTGATTTTGAAGACCTAATCCACCTTGTTGAAGATAAAAATTTAGATGTTTTTTCCAATCACAGCATAATTCCGACATCCATGATTGGCCCTAAATGTAATACTACCTGTATTTTAAGACAAGACTCGAAGATGTTTAGGTGCCGTAAAAAAAATCCAAAAAATAAGCATGAGTGTGGATTTACTGTTTCTATCTTTAAGGGCACATGGCTGGAACATTGCAACTTCAGTGAATAAAAACCTCCGGTTCATAAGTATTTATTTGCAAAAATATTTTTCACAACGTTATGCCGAGAAAGTTATAAAACTAGGTAGCAAGTCCATTGTTCACCACAAAAAGATTTCCAGTTGTGTGTGATTAGTTAAGTTAGGTTAGGTTAGGTTAAGTTATGTTGTATTTAGCACGAATGCAAACTTTTCTGGTCAATTTTGAGGTGTTTTGCACGAATCTACCATCAGTTTCCTGTGCAAATGCGTAGTTTTCGAGATGATATCATCTCGAAAACTACGCATGGCAGATGGCAGATTCATGCAGATAAGGATGGCAGATTCATGCAAAACACCTCAAAATTGACCAGAAAAGTTTGCTCTCATTATAAAAAGAGACTGGGTCAAAAAATGATTAATTACCGGGATTTCTACTTTATTTTCATTAGGTCTTGAATTACAAACAATATTAAACCAAAGGATACAATGATCACCTGAACCTAGTATTTCTAAAACCAAGATATCCTAGAAGGTATCTGGATTATTTGTTAGAATTAAATCAAGAATGGTATCAAATATTTTCAATGTGTATTATTTTGATTTCTTAGGTTAGGTTAGGTTAGGTTGTCAAAAATACATTTTTCTAGTATATTTTGGTATGCTCTATTGAAATATATGGTTATTATTCGTTTTTTTGACCCAGTCACACCCAGCTATAACAGCAATATATATTGAATAACCAATCAAAACTGAATAAGAAAATATATATTATCTTGTGCAAATTTGTATAAAAATGTGTTTTGTTATTAAAATATATTTCTTATTTTTGGTGTTTTTTCAATATATATAATTATATATATATCAACTATTTGGTGAATATTTCTTATTTTTGGTGATTCTGACTACTTCTGCGTAATTCAATTTGTCCTGTTTTACAAATAAATCATTTTTAGCAATTTTTCATCTGTTCAGTTCGGTCTTTTTATGACTAGAAGTATGACGTATTGACGTGATCCGCCATATTGCCCTCGATGAAGACAAGAGTTTAGACCTTTTTTTCAATCACAGAATAATTAAGACATCCATGACCTGCCCTAAATACAATAGTGCTTGTATTTTAAGAAAAGACCAGAAGGTCTTTAGATGCCATAAAAAAAATCCTAAAAATAAACGTGTCATTTCAGTTTAAGGGCAGGCAAAATTTAGCGGACTACCCATGCAAGGTTGGCACATGTTAATACATTATCATTTGTATAATTTAGGTCTCGGGGGTACAGGGGCAGAGCCCCCATAAAGATCACGCATCACAAATTGATCAGTCCTAATGTTTTGTGGACAGTTCAGTACGTGACACCAGTTAGGTCAACTGTACAACCTAGATGATTGGTTAGGTTATGATATTTTTGTTTAAATTCGTTAGTTTAAACAAAAATGACTAGTGCAAACTTTTCTGGTTAATTTTGAGGTGTTTTGTACGAAACTGCCATCTGTTTCCTGTGCAAATGCGTAGTTTTCAAGATGATATCTCGAAAACTACGCATTTGCACGCACAGGAAATGGATGGTAGATTCGTGCAGAGTACCTCAAAATTGACCAGAAAAGTTTGCTCTCATTATAAAAAGAGAGTGGGTCAAAAAACAAATAATTACCAAATATATATTTTGCATTTGCACAAGAAATAAAGGTTATATGATTTTTAGTGCATTATTTTAATGGGTTATTATATAGAAAATGGCGCAACCCGAAGTATGATGTAAAAAACATTTTATTAGGTCAATTTCGATGTGCTGAAGCCAAATCTGTTAACCATTTGATGTGCAAATTACATTTTTACAGATTATAAATAAAATTACAAGTTTTTGAAATTCATTCATTTGCCCATCATTTATGTTTTGGTTCCAATAATTTTGCTCCGCGAGTCAAAGTAGTTCTTAACAGAAGCAATTTTATAACCCTTTTAAAATGCGCCCTTTTAATGTTTGTATAGCAATGGAGTGTGAAGGGTATTCTGTTAGATACATTGAAGCTATTGTAAAGTGTTACGAAAATAATAATGAAGCAATTCTATTTTTCCAAAAACATGTTTTGCTTTCTGAGTTGTCATGCCCAACATGTGGTTATTTTACTCTTAGGTTAGGTTAGGTTAGGTTAGTTTTCATGTGCTTGTTAGCCATTTTTTAGGCAAATGCTTCAAAATAAGAGTAATATAAATAACATTTACTCTAATTTGAAGCATTTGCACACCAAATGGTTAACAGATTTGGCTTCAGCACATCGAAATTGACCTAATAAAATGTTTTTTACATCATACTTCAGGTTGCGCCGTTTTCTATATAATTACCTTTTAATGTACCAAAAATCATATTTCTTTTCAATGAAAGTTATATTTGAACAGAGCACACCAAAATACACTAGAAAAATGTATTTTTGAATTCAACTTCAGGCCATGTCATTTTCTGCATAATGACCGACGTTGTTTGAAAACCGCATCAAAAAACACCAGAAAAAGTTTTGATTTACAAAGCCTGTAATGTACATTTGTAAAAATTTACCAGTTTCTGACCTTACATTAACTTATTTAATCCTAACCCGAGTTGAATTCAGACTTTATTGGAGAGGAATAATTTTTCATTTGTCCACATCAATAAGCAATAAACAAACGGTACATAAACAGTAAAAATAACAATAAAAAATAGAACCAGAATAAGGCCCTCTCATAATAGGCCCAACATGCGAATGTCTCCCTTGTTACCATTGCCTAAAGTCTGGTTGGTTGATTGACTGATCTGTTTTCGTCAGACAGATCAACTGCATACAGAACAACTGAATTAAGATTAAATGCAACCTAAAAATTGACTTAACATTGAACCAATCCAGTCAGGTTATATTTGTGCAAAATTCCTAAATCATTCATTACCAACTAGAGGTGGAAAGAGTACAGGTTTTTGTTGTACTCGTACTCGAAGTAATCTTAAATTGCCGCAATCGTACTCTCTTCTCTTCTTCCGCGGCCTTATTAGCCCACTTCTATGTGGGGTCGCTGTTGCAGATCCTTCTTCTCCATTCACTTCTGTCTGGAGCCACCTCTTCCTCCAGTCCCTTTTCACTCATATCTTTCTTCAGTCTACCCCGCCACCTCATCTTAGGTTAATTCTTCTCCTCGTGCCTGGAATTTCCATCCTCAGCATCCGTCGTCCCACATACTCCTCCTCCCTCCTCCGGACTTGCCCATACCATCTCAATCTCCTTTCCTGTGCCTTCTTGGAGATTTCCGTTACTTTTGTTGTTCCTCTTATTAAATCATTCCTCACTCTATCCCTCCTAGTCACTCCACACATCCATCGGAGCATCTTCATTTCTGCCACTTTCATTTTCTTTTCCAGGCTTCTTTTCATCGGCCATGTTTATGCCCCATATAGTAGTGCTGGTCTTACTACTGTCTTGAACAGTTTTCCCCTCATCCTCACATTCACCTTCTTTTCACACAATACTCCCGATACCTCTCTTCAATTTTTCCAGACAGCTTGAATTTTGTTGTTTATTTCTCCTTCCAAGTCTCCCTTCTCCTCTATGACTGATCCTAGATACTTGAAACCAGGGCCGGATTAAGCATTGTTAGGGCCGGGGGCAATGAATATTTTCGGGCAGGTGTCACTAGAAAAACACAATTCTTTGCCTGATACATCATACATGAGTGATGTGATCAGCTGACTGGGATCGATCAACAGAAAACGAAACAAAAACAAAGATGTGATTACAGAAAATGTATACTTTGTTCACATAAATGGGATACTAAACTAGGTTTTGTAGAAGCGGAATCTAGAATTTTTTTTTCTTCCTCACGGTCGACCAATTATTTCAACGGTAGATTATAGCGTTTACATAGTTTCTTGGAGTCGGTCAGCATCTTGGGGCCGGGAGCAAATGCCCCCATTATAATCCGCTACTGTTTGAAACTTTTAACTTTCTTTATAATAAATTCCTGGACCATGACACTTCCTATTTGTTCGTCTCCAGGCGCACATTTCATATACTCGGTCTTTTCTCTGCTTATTTTTAGTCCTCTAGTCTCCAGAGCTACTCTCCACCTCTCTAATTTCTCTTGCACTTCCTCTCTTGTTTCTGAGCACAACACGATGTCATCAGCAAACATCATGGTCCATGGAGCCTCCTCTATCACGTCTTTGCTGATCACATCCATCACAATATCAAAAACCAGCGACTCAGCGCTGATCCCTGGTGTAAACCAACTCGTACACGGTACCTCCAATTTCTTAGTCTCTTCCATTCTACTTCGCACCCTCGTAATAGCTCCCTCATACATACCCGATATAATCTGAAATCACTGTAATCGTACTTGCACTCAAACTAATTTCAAATATGAGGATCTGTCCTAGACTTCCAATGTATCATGAAAACAACAGTTTACAACTTTAATTTCAATATGGTTTATATTTTCAGATTTATTCATTATATTTTCATGCAATACTTTACATTTATATTATTAATAAATAAGTGGCAACTTTTGTAGCGAAAAACTTTATGAAGAACATTTCTTGTGTTTTATTACTGAATAGGTACTGAATAGGTAGGTAAAGAAAACATTGGCAGTATACTGCGATATATACTGTATGTAATAGTAAATAAATTTTGTTCATTTCATGACTTTTTTTCCTTTTCAATGCAATAAGTTCATATGGTCTAATAAGCTTTGCTCGTGCAAGCAGCCAAGCACCAGTTAAAGTTTGAAACCACACTCTTACACGCGGACTCGTACTCGAACACTTAAAAAACCTTACTCGTACTCGTACTCAAGCATTAAAAAGGTATACTTGTACTCGACCACTCAAAAAATACTGTACTACTAATCGTACTCGTACAACTCCAAATTTTTTATACTCTTTCCACCTCTGTTACCAACGCAGATCTATATAAATTTATAAATACTAATAATTAAAAAATATTCTAAAAAAAATGACTTCTTATTTTTCTTCAATAAAGCTGGCAGAAAGCGTTAAACTTTCGAGAACAGAGCATCCATGACGACTTAAAATATCAACTCCATGTACTGCGAAGTATAGGTTAATATTGCATATTATTTAACTACGGAGTATAGCTTTTGACATCTATTTTTTTAAATATGTGTCCAACTGCCTTTAGTTGTCCCTTTTTTAGCTTGCGTTTGAACATAATTTCAATTTAAATTATTCAGTATTTATGAATTTATTGTTAATAATATAGACTAACAAAATTTTGCTGAAACCGAGATAGTTTAGCCATCTCAATGATAGCTCATTTATATTTTGCTGTGATATTGGGGCAAGTACTATGTAGCCTATTCCAGTATTTATTTTGGAGGGTTGCACTGGCTGAGTTATATAACTAACTTTTTGTCAAAAGTATCAGATTTTTGAATCCTTGATTATTCGTAATAGAAGAAATAACTAACCAACCTCGAATGGCCAGCTAACTTAGTGTAACCCAACATGAATCATAGTCGATATACATAGTCTAGGGGATTACTCTTATAAAAATGCCTGCGCTTCAAACCCCCACTGAGTAGCCAAATAGGTATATATATTTTTAAAATGAGGGTGAATCAGGCAAATTTTATTAAGTAATTTCAACGTACAAAATTTATGTTTATAAAATTATGTATTTAATTTACAATTTCTTAATTAATTAATAATCTTAAAAATTGCAATATTACAATCATGCAACTCGGACGGAGGATATTTTTGCAGCCAATCAAAGATCTACAGATATACAGAAGCTAAGGCTAACAAAGACCCTAAGATCCACTCTAAGGTTAGCCCGAGAAAAAGGAGAGAGTAAGGGGTTGAAAGAAGAGAATAGGGAGTTAAAAGAAGAGAATAAGGGGTTAAATAAGTTGCAAAACCTATCATTCGTGGGTTAACATTCATTCAGAAAAAGAGAAAGACTCGCCATCATCATCCACAGGCCACTGCCAACAAGTCGGAAAAATAGTCTAAGAGAAAAGGAAATGGGTGAAAGATGAAAAGAAGTAAAATAAGAACGCTTACAACCATGCAAACATAGCCTTAACTCAAAAAGCACTCGTACCATGCAAACTACAGACATGCAAGTAAAGAGAGGTGAGAAAAGAACAAAAAAAGTATGAAAAGTATAAGGAAAAGTTTACGCTACAAGCTACATCTAAGTTCGTGTTAGTCTAATTTTTTTCTTTTTTTTTAATAATATAAATTTAACGCTGGCATATCACAAGCTGGCATCGATCGTCAACAGACCCAAACTCCGACTATCACCCCCAGAGCTCCTGTTGCTCATTGTTTTATTATTTTAAACGACGTTAATATTTTTAAAATGCCTATCTAAATGGTTTTTAAACATAACGCTGGTAGAGTTCACGACGGACGCGGGAAGATTATTCCATTTATCAATTACTTTAAACGTACAAAAGTTTTTAGCGATTTTGATAATGAAACGTCTACCACGTAATTTCAATCCGTTATTACGAGTATTACTATTATTGAAAATGAGCAATTTGTCAAAATTTACGTTATCGATTTTATTAACGATTTTGAAAACTTCAATAAGCTCACGCAAATAAGGGCCCAAAACTGAACGGCATACTCTAAAGTGAGGCCTGACTAGGAACTTGTAAAGAGGCAATATAATATTCTTCGATTTAAATTCGAAATTATGCGCTATGAAGCCTAACATCCTATTAGCTTTTGCGCAAGACTCCAGGCACTGGTTCCTAACTTTTAAATCCTTAGATATGCATACTAGTGCTTGCATAATACCGAAAATTTTCAATACCGGTATTTGGAGGCAATTATGCTAATCCCGGTATTGATACCGGTATTATGAAAAAAATAATTTATTTTGATTTATTATGGTGCCACCCTACCAACCCTCCCACAAGTCTGAGGGACTTGCAGTACTCACCATATTTACTATAAATTAATGACCCAACTCCAAATAGATGGCATTCTATTCGAAAAAGTTTATACAGTAAATTACTAAATTGTAATAAAAATATTATTTGAATTTTTTTTTAGCATATTATTATACAACTACTGGGGTAGATAGAAATTATTAGTATCTAAATATTTATTTCTTAGTTTGATTTTGAAAGTATGCTTTGAGGAAACAAAGAGCATCTAGGGATTGTTCAGATAGACTTGATCTCAGTTTCGTCAGAAATAGGCCTGCAGCAGAAAAGGCTCTTTCTGATTCTGCACTTGTAGGTTTAATTGAAAGCAGTGCCTTGTACAGCTTCTCTAAATTCCCACTTCTCTGTAAAGTAATTTCCAAGCTTTTAAATTCATTAGTAACATCAAAATCAATGGAATTTTTTTTAGATGGCACTTTTCCTAGTTTGTCCATTTCTTGCATGTATTCACTCAGTAATGAATCTGCTTCCACTTCAGTCTTATTTGCAGCTACATTTTCAGGGTTACATGGAAATTCCTGTTCTTCCATTTCTATCTCCAAATCAACCACATTCTTAGGGAAAAGTCTCTTATGGAGCCTTTCTGCAGTTCTTTTGAGAACTAATTTTGATGGAACAGAAAAACTTTCCTCTTCTTGAACTTTTAAAACTTCGGGATTATGAAGATATTTGATTAAACCTACAATGTCTTGCTGTCTTCTTGAAATGTAACGATTTCTAAGACAATCTTTTAACTCTTTTGCTATTGGATTATTTTTCTCTCCTAGTTTCTTTGAAATAAATTTCATTGATGATTCAGCTGTCAGGAGTGATGCATCTTTCGAGCATAACCCTTTAAGAATTATTTCAACAGGACGTAAGGTGTCATAAAGGTTTTCAATAATTTCCCACTCTGTTGAAGAAATGGCTACAGTTGAATGAATCACTCTTAAAGCTTTTGGGATACATTTCTTTAACTTCAGAAAGCGTTCGATCATACTCAAAAAAGTTAGTGCAATAAATAGTTTTCTTTGATAGAAAGGAATAGAAAACGAAAAAAAGAGGTTAACTGCAAAATACCCCGAAACTTTTTTTTTCTCCGAATCCTCCAAAAACAGTTTATTTGCCCATCGGAGGACTAAATTGCCTAAATTTTACAATAGCAATTTTTGTCACTACCGAAAACCTATAATATCGGTATCGGTATTATTTGTACTTCTTCAATACCGGTATTAATACCGGTATTTCAATACCGGTTTTAACCCCTAATGCATACGTCTAAATCTACTTCCTCGTCAACACTCGCTAACTGTCTATCGTCCATCGTGTAACTATTGTTACGAGAACCTTTATGCAAAACTCTACATTTGTCTACGTTAAATTGCATCTGCCACTTATCCATCCATTCCATAATTCTATTTACATCGTCTTGGAGCCTATTTCTATCGTCCTCTTTAAAAACCTTACCGCCTATTTTAGTATCGTCTGTGAATTTTGACACGTTACTAATCAATCCTACATCTATGTCGTTAATGTAAATTACGAATAGCAATGGGCCTAACACTGAACCCTGTGGGACACCGCTACCTACATCCAACCACTCCGATTCACTGCCATTAACAACGACCCTCTGTCTCCTAGCACGAAGCCATTCCTCTCTGTTTAAAAAAAAAATAAGCAGTGTGCGAATACAATAGGCATAGAGCGGCTGACGTTATTTATTTAGACTTTCAAAAAGCGTTCGATACAGTTCCGCATAGAAGATTAAGTGCGAAGGTTAGCTACCTGACCGCGTATACCATGCGCTTTAACTTTCGCACTTAATCTTCTATGCGGAACTGTATCGAACGCTTTTTTAAAGTCTAAATAAATAACGTCAGCCGCTCTATGCCTATTGTATTCGCACACTGTTTCGTTATAAAACTCTAACAAATTAGTTAAACAAGATTTATGGCGTCGAAACCCATGCTGACTACTATTAATCAAATCGCGACTTTCTAAGTGATCGACGACACGATCCCTAACTACCGATTCCAAAAGTTTACCAACGATTGACGTTAAGCTAATAGGCCTATAATTGCTAGTTACTGTGCGGTCGCCTTTTTTAAAAAATGGGCGTAATGTTAGCTAATTTGAAGTCTTCAGAATAATCCCCGTTTGTTAAGGGGCCTACGATAACGTCTTTCAAATGTTTAGGATAAAGCGCGTCAGGGCCTGGAGCCTTGCTAACTTTTAGCTTATCGATATAATGTGCAATCTCACCCTCGTAAACAGTTATTTCATTCAAAATAGTTTCGCTACTAAATGGAACATATCGTCCACGTCGGGGACATTATTTACTTTTTCTGCTGGGGGTTGGTGACGTAATGACTCTACTGTAAACAAAAAATTAATGGCGTCATTCAAAGTCAATAGTTGTATATTGTAAATAAATCCAAAATGGCTTTAAAGTGTGCTGTGGCACTCTGTAACGATTTGAGTATGGACGTAAAAAGAAAATGGGGAACAAATGCAAAAAACCACTTTTTTTCTACATGAAGGTCAAAATATGATAATTAAAACCCACTCTAATAGTTTATTTCCACAACAGTTTCGATGCCCACTGGCATCCTCTTCAGGTGGATACAGAAAAACGAATCCACCCGAAGAGGATGCCAGTGGGCATCGAAACTGTTGTGGAAATAAACTGTCTATTAGAGTGGGTTTTAATTATCATAAAATGGGAACAGTTGACTACTTTGGAGGCTCAGAGTCAATAGCCACTGAGGGCCAACAGCTGCTTGCTGACTCTATATGCCTTTTCAGACAGTTGATAATGAAGATTACATGGCAATATCCTATTTTGCTATCCCAAATTATTTAATTACAAAATAAATAAATAGTATCTCAAATATGAGGAATTGGCGAATGTGTATATTTAGTTCTTTAAACCAGGGTTGTGGAGTTGGTCCAAAATTTTCCGACTCCGACTCCACACATTGTCAAAAATTTGACTCCGACTCCGACTCCACACTGTAAAAAATCTAAAAATCCGACTCCGACTCCTCACATTTTAAATATACGACTCCGACTCCTCTAGTGTTTCACTATAATTATCATAATAATAAGACATTTCACATTTGCCAATTCCTCATATTTGGGATACTATTTGTTTATTTTGTAATTATTAAATAATTCGGGACACCAAAATAGGATATTGCCAGGTAATCTTCATTATCAACTGTCTGAAAAGGCATATAGATACACAAGATTACAAGCTTGTTGACAAATGAGATGTGGCTGTTTTGGATTGTGGAAATTTTCACCTGTCCCCCTTAGAATACTGCATTCAAGCTTGGTTCTCTCACCTTTAGACATATTATGTTTGAAGGTGTGCAACATTGGGTAACTAAGCTTATCCCTAATGTCTGTAACTCTCTTTTCTTGCATGTTTGTAGTTTGCATGGTATGACTGCGAGTTAAGACGGTGAAGAGAAGAGAATAAGGGGTTAAATAAGGACGAACACCTATCACTCGTGGGTTAACATTCATTCAGAAAAAGAGAAAAAAGACACCATCATCATCTGCCAGCCACTGCCGACAAGTCAGAAAAATAGTCGGAGAGAATAGAATAGGAGAGGGGTGAAAGCTGAAAAGAAGTAAAATAAGAACGCTTACAAACCATGCAAACACCCCTACTCTTTCCTTTCTCTCGGGCTAACCTTAGAGTGGATCTTAGGGTCTTTGTTAGCCTTAGCTTCTGTAGATCTGTAGAAATGAATGTCATTTTCAGATGAATCACATCAGAAACCAACGGAAAACCTAGGAACCTAACCTCACCTTATTGGAGTGATTCTGGTTCATCTGACTCATCGTTGTCATGTGGGATTCAGACTTTTTCCGATTGTGGTCCCTGTCTGATGCTTTGAGGAGGGTATAGCTTTGCAGCTTCCAGCAAAAATTTGTGAAGAGCTTGTTCTCCCACTTGATGTGGAACAGGTAGTGGCTGAGATACTGATGAAAATATTGAACCTTAATTCCAGGCCATTTTGTCCACTCTTTTATATCCTTCCAAAGTCATTCAGTGTTTTGCGTATGGATTTCGGGGGTTTTCTGGATTCACAAAATTTTGAGAATGGTTCACCACTATGAAATTTCACTATAACTTGCCACTCATCCTCATTACAACCATCACATATAAGCGCCATTTTAAGGCTAAACCATGATTATAAATGGGAATGAATACGGCTTAGTACAATACCTTAAATATACTGATATACCGCTTACAGGTACCCATCGCTAAAGTTATTAAGTTATTATTTTCAGTTATTATCCTAGTTATTATTCATTTGCAATAGAAGAGTTATAGAAAAAAACTTTCTCATCTTTAAATGTACCTATTACAAATATCAAATATGTAGTAATCAAGTTGTGGTTGAAATTATAATAATACTGAATTTACATTGAAGCGCTTCTGCCTCAAGCGTGTGCTGCTCCCATGAAGTCCACTCAGCGCCTCCTGAGGCGGGGCCATGATGGGGTCACCACCCTTCTTTTCTCTTGCTCCTGCCATATGATTTGGTCCCCTATTGAATTTGTGGGGGCTGGTCTGGTAGAGGAATACCTTGGCACTGTGTGTTGGTTGGGTATGTTGGCTAAAAACATGTCCCAAGTGTTTCTTAAAAGTATCTACTGGGACTGCACTTATATCTCTAAGGTACTGAGGCAAAGAGTTAAACAGGCGAGAATCCTGCCTAGAGATACTATTATATTGAAGGGTTTGAATCCTTCTCAGACTGGTGGGAAGTGATGTTTTTGACACATTCTGCCAGTTCTTGTTAAGGTGGACACAATTAGTTCAGTATTGGGGGCAACTAAAAGCCCTTCTAGAATTTTCCAGGTGTAGATTAGGATGTAGGCCTATCTCTCAAACCTCCTCTCTATGGAATAAAGGTCAAGGTTTCTGAGCCTCTCCCAGTAGTTTAATTTGTTTTTACTCACCTGTTGCCCATCAGGTTATTTAATATATGAGGTAAAGGTTCTTTGTAGGCCCTCAATTTTTTGCAATTCATTGTTTGTGGGGAAACCATAGTTGAGAGCAGTAGTCAATGCGTGGAAGAACAAGTGATTTCCACAAGGGTAAGCATGGTCATAGGGTCATTCCATGTCAGTTCAACGGTGAAAAAAACGTGACCATCACCGATTTTATTTAAAATTGGCACACTTATAGATCTCTGTGAAGAAAACAGAATAATGCTTGTTTCAACACTCTAGGTCAGTGCTCTTCAACCTGGGCGGTACCGCCCACTAGTGGCTCAAGGATCTCATTAATCTAAAGGTAATTGCAATTAATTTTATTGTTTTATGCAGGGTATATAACTTTTAGTTTGAGTTTTTGCATTTTTAATTTTAGTGGGTGATACGGAGATTCAAAAGTGGGCGGTAAGCATAAAAAGGTTGAAGAGTACTGCTCTAGTTCATATGGTTCCGGAGATATGGCCATTCAAATTTTGTAAAAAAAGGTCAATTTCCAAGGTCATACCATATTTCATGAAATATCTCGGCTCCTATTGCACTTACAGAGACCATTTAAACACTATTTTAAAGCTTTTAAATAAGCAGATCTACAACTTTGTTTCTATTCATATTTTACCTCAGTGGTAAAAAAAAAAAAGTTGATCTTATTTTGACCTTTGACCTTGTGTAGGTCATTTGATGTCACAACCAATTTTTTTCTCCTTTCACCCAATTTTGGGTACATGTCTACCTTAACCTAAAACAAGATTTTAGTGTTGATTAAGTTAGTATAGACGCTACAGCCATTTCAGTGGACCATACCCACCTCCATTTGACCAAGTACCTTTTTCCACAAACTTTGGAGCACTGTATCTTTGGAACTGTTTGAGCTAGAGTGTTGAGAAAAATACCATTAGATTTTTCTTACTGGATATATAATGTCTGCTAATTTTCAAAAAGTTGGTAATTATCTAACCTAACCTAACCTAACCCAGTTATTTGGTTGAATAAGTATCTGGCCCTATTATAAATTTTTTTTTTTTTTTTGTATATTTCAGAGAATTATATAATATAGGTAATTTAAATTACATATTAAATAATTTATATGGACATTCAAAAGTGAAGAACTTCGAACTGCTATCCTGTTAAAGGTAAAGCTATGTACGTATATAAGTACCTTATACTAGGCTATAGTACTACCCTATAGAATAAGTTCAGTTTTAAGAGTTAGATGAGTTTAATAGAATTACTTAACTTGTGTATTCATGTGTACAACAGTATGTACCCATGTGAAAATAAGCTTATTTAAACCTTGGAGCAAGGATTTTTTTTGGCATCTGTATTTATTGCAATCTGTAAATCAAACCACATATTTTTTCTTGTTGTTGACCTCTGAAACAAGATCAGTAGGTCCCAAATTTTATTTGTGCCATCTAAGCAAAAATAGCTTTTAACAGGGTTGGATACAATGAATAATTATAATTGTACTTTTAATTAATTGATCCTAATTTCCATTAATTGTAATTGATTCAAAATAAATAAAAATAAAGGTAATTGTAATTGATTTTTGAGCTATAACTGATGTAATTGATCAATTAATGTCAATTGTTGAAAATTATACCCCTAGATCTGGCAGTCATACATCATCCAATGAAAATAAACCTTTGATAGTTTATTTAGTTATACTTAGATATAGGTATATATTTATTTTAGATATATAGAATAGATAGTTATATTTGTGTAATTGCAATTGATCTTGAAATTGTGAAGTACAATAGTAACTGTAATTAATTTGAAGAAAAATAAAAAAAATTGCAATTGTTTCCATTTTGTGTAATTGAACCCAACGCTGGCTTTTAAGCTACATATGTTTTTTTTTCTTTTTAGATAAACATGGATTTCAGCAGTTTGAATATGGGCAGGTTCTGTTGTGACCCATTTAAAAAACACAGGAAAAGTGAAAAAAGGCATTCGTACATTGACTAAAAGTTTGATTGATCAAAATCCTGAATTGAAATGAACAAATAATCATAAAGCATGTGCAACCTGTTAAAATATACTAGCAAATCATCCATCCCCAATGCCTGAATGTGAACCACTTGAAAAATCACCATCCACCTCATCAAGTGCCCCATCTGAGCTAGAAACCATTGGAGATGTAGTTGAAATGCAGTATGAGCTTAGTAAATTCAATGCTTCATTGGCCACACTTGATGAGACCCCAATAAAACCATGTAAACTCTCTGACAGCACTGGTTACACAAAGAGAAAGTTGAGGAAAGTAGTAGTAGTTGTGAAAAGAAAACTTGAACTTGCAACTAAACAACCAATTTCATGCAGTGACTCAGATGATACAGAACTGGAGATTCTTCAACAACTAAAAGAGAAATTTAATCAAGTGATAAGTCGAAGTGAAAAACTGACAATTCTTACTATCCTACCAAAAAGATGGACACAAGTAAAGATCAGAGAAGAATTTAAGTGCTCAGATTACATGGCTAGGCAAGCAAAGAGTTTGGTGAGGGAGAAGGGAGTGCTTTCAACTCCTAATCCGCGTTTGGGGAAACGCCTGACTAGTGAAACTGCTGCCAAAGTAATTGACTTCTATCATTCGCCAGATGTGAGTAGACAAATGCCAGGGTTGAAAGACTATGTTTCTGGGTCATTCCAGCTCAACTGGTACAGATTTCAGAAAGTTGGTCGGGTGACCATCTCCGATTTTCTTCAAATTTTCAGGGTTGATTCACACACCATTCAATAGCTTAAATCTAAAATTTTAGCTTCCTCAGTCAAAAACTTTTAATTTTATGGTTGCTTAAATGGCCCCCACCTTCGACAAAAAATGACTATGTTGGACTTGATCGGCCAATGCCTTCATTTTGAGAGGCCTTGAAAAGTATCTTCTAATAGGAGTAGAAGCTTCAAATTTGTCATGCCAATACAACTTCTGGTAGGCTTTTCAATTTTGCAAGCTAAAAGGCTGTGGAACAAATAGTTTCTGAGTTACAAGGGCTTAAACATGGCTCCATTTTGAAGCTTGCATCAATTCCTCCCACTTTTACGACTCTACCATTTTCAAAAGTTTTAGTTCTACATCAATCACAGCTGTTTTAATACTCCTAATAGTCTGTATGGGTTGTAAATTTATGAGTGAAATAAAAAAATAACCAAAAAAGGATTTATTTTTATTTTTAAAAATTTCCAAAAGTTGATATTTTCACAAAATTTGCAAAATTAACATCAACTTTGGGGCTTAATATAAAGGTGTCCGAAATTAGTCAGGGAGTTGATACTTCTAGTAAAGAAAGATACATATGTGTACAAAAACATATATTAAGGAATAGATCTCAACTCAACTCCTTCATATAGTTTTGGCTATTCAAAGAAAAGTACTTTTTGTGAAAAATTCTGAATTTTTTCAAAATTTTGAAATGTTTAAATTTCTTTTTACAATATTGAATTGTAATTTTACTTCCATTTTATTACTTGGTAAGTTAATTCACAAATGTTAAATTATCTAAATAAGTTTTACTCATAAAAAAGACATAATATATACCTAGATTATTACTACATTTGCAGTTAACACAACAGATGGACCAGCTTGTAGGCTCAATACTTGGATCTACCTAAGTAAATCATGTAGAACCGTGTTCTACTGCTCTTTAAGCACTTCCTAGTAATTTAAATTATGCAGTTAGTACAGATAAACTAGCAGTAACCACCATTTTCAGTACAAAACCTTAAATTTAAGTAGCTTTGTTGTATTACTTCCCTTAATACAAGTGTACAGTACTTAGCTATATACAATAATAAATTCCTGAGTTTTTAAGCATGTGAATTATTGGCTATAAGTTCATATTCTTTTTTTAATATGTGTTGTTTTAGTATGTAAATTCGTATGTAAACTTATATATAGCTAATAACTCTTATGTTTAGACACTGACTCAGGAATTTATTATTGTACTCAGGCTTCAAGTCTGATTGTCTTCAACACTCCATGGCCTCACAGCCATAAATTGGCAATTTATTATTCTTGATACAGGTCTGTAGTTACTTAGGCTTTTTTTAAAATACTCCTCAATTTTAGACAGTACAAGTTATCAAATGATTGTTTGTCTCCCCATTTTCCCAGCAACTGTAGGTGGATCAATTGAACACAAAACATGTTGGAATGGAATCCAGCAAACGTCCTCTTGTTCAGGCCATTTAAAAGGATTCTTTTTCATGAAATTTACTAATAGATCCTTCTCAGTATCACACACTTCAACTATGTTTCCAACAAACCAGTCACCTTCATAGAAACAGGCCACATATGTACCGTACCAGGTTCATATTGGTAAGCCACATTTTCTTGTGTAGCATTGCGGAAGGAAAGTTGTATGTTAAAGAAATTTTCATCACTAGAAATTTTGTACATTTTAATGCCTGTTGATGAAGGTCTAAAGCAGTGATATGAATGGGTTCCTGGGATTGTCTTAATTAAGGAATACCTTTTTTCTAACTCAAATAAATTAGCATTTTCCTCAATTTTAGCTGAATCAATGTACAGAAATTGTATACCATTAATATTAGATTTGCACCAATCGAACATCTCTTTTGGATTGGTGATGTGACTTTTACTTGTTGCTTGTAGACTTGCCCGGGCAACTAACCTTTTGACGGTGCCACCAACACCATCACAGGGGCTCTTTCTGTGAGAGGTGGCAAAAAAGTTCCATTCACATGTTAGTTGGAAATCTTTTTCATGTAACACTGAATTAATGATGTTTTTATAGTTTTTATATTGACTTGCTGCGCCATCGCTAAAGTAACAAATATGTTTTAGTTTAGGATTCTGACTTTTAAGGGTACTTGTGGGTTATCTGTCGCCACTTTTTAATATTTTTTTTATTTATTTATTTTTATATATTAAGAGAAGAGGATTCTTTATACTGTATGGCATTGACGATTGGTTAGGTTAAGTCGTGCTAGTTTGGTTAAATACCGTTTTATTTAACCAAACTAGCACGACTTAACCTAACCAATCGTCAATGCCGTACAGTATAAAGAATCCTCTTCTCTTAATATATAAAAATAACTAAATAAAAAAAATATTAAAAAGTTTTTTATTTAACCAAACTAGCACGACTTAACCTAACCAATCGTCAATGCCGTACAGTATAAAGAATCCTCTTCTCTTAATATATAAAAATAAATAAATAAAAAAATATTAAAAAGTGGCGACAGATAACCCACAAGTACCCTTTTAAGTAATTTCAAGGCTTCACATAAAAAAGAATGAACTGCAGTTGTGTTGTGTGTAAGTGAATTGATATTACACAAAAATTTGTAACTTTTAGTTCACCATCAACTTTTTGATAGCAGACTACCGGATGCAAGGTAGCCTGGGTATTGTCCCAGTGACAGGGTTGTGGAGTCGGAGTCGTGGAGTCGCACGTTTCAGGGTGGAGTCGGAGTTGAATTTTTACAATGTGTGGAGTTGGAGTCGGAAAATTTTGGGCCGACTCCACAACCCTGGTTATAGCCACTAGGTTAAGAAGGGTTATTCAATTTTAAGTAGGACTACTACTGGTTAGACCTTAATTATGTTTAAGAGAATCTTTTTCATTTATATATATATATATATATATATATATATATATATATATATATATATATATATATATATATATTGGAAAAAATAAAAATCCCTTAATATGATAATATCTACAAGTCAATATCCTTCTTAATATTTGAATGTTCCCTTATCCTAGAAAGTAACCTGATGATTCATGTGGTGGTGATGAAATGTCTTATTATTATGATAATTATAGAGTGAAACACTAGAGGAGTCGGAGTCGTATATTTAAAATGTGAGGAGTCGGAGTCGGATTTTTAGATTTTTTACAATGTGTGGAGTTGGAGTCGGAGTCGAATTTTTACAATGTGTGGAGTCGGAGTCAGAAAATTTTGGACCGACTCCACAACCCTGCCCAGTGATGTCCTTGTACGGCATCCTGAATTATAAAACTATAGTTTTCAGAGAAGTCAACAAGCACTAATGCTGTAGAATCATTGAGGTTTTCTTTATAGTCGGACAAATATTTTGATTGGGCTTTTGCTATGAAATGGTGTACTTTCAACTTTTTTGCACTTTCACACATGTCTTCTACTACATTCGAAACACTTTTTGTCATTGTGACCAGTTGGGTATGGTCTGTATGAAGCCACTGCTTAAAGGAAACCTCATCATCCATGTCATAATCATTGTTTTCAAAAATGGTAAGAAGCCAATCCCGTAATTCATTTAAACCAGGACATGTTTTGCAGTTATTAATCATGCAGTTTCTGGTTTCAGTGTTGCAGACTATTTTCCCTAGTAACACTCTCAATTCTACTTTGACGGGGAGTGATTCACATAAAAGTTTAAAGTTCTGGTGTATTTCACAAATGCATACATTGTGTGATCCTTTACTCCCCACACCCATACACCATTTTGGTCTCAGTTCAAAAAACTTTGATTTGGAGATTTTGTCGTTTGGATATTTATTTTTGTAAAGCATCTATAATTCTCTGATATTTGTCAACAACAGTATTTTCTGCTTGTGAACCTTCCCTTGTGTTGTTTTTATTGATTTGTAGTCTTTTTTACCAGGGCATTCTCTAGTATATTCATTGTTTTGGAAAAATTCTCACTCTTTCCTTTATTTCATCACTTATACCCTTGCTACTCTTTTTATTTCTCATTATAGGAAGGATACCTTCTTTTCTCTTTAAGGCCCTCACAGCATTAACCATTCTGGCTGACACTTCAAATTCTTTCATAATTCTTTCTCTGGACCAGGTTTTACGAATTGGAAGGAGCGTTAGAATTTGTATCTTTTCTTGTCTGGTACTAGTTTTACACTTTTCTTTCAGTTCCTCTATCATATGCTGATAACACTTTTCTTCCTCACTCTCTATAGGTTTCTCCGCTTCCTCATCCAAAATGCTAGGCTTCATATGAAGTACTTTTGACAGCTTTGATTTTGTTGATGTTTCAATTTGCTTTAGTTTCCTTTTCGCGTAAAACTTTCGATCTCTTGCTCTTACATAGTTAATGGGTGAGCATTCTAGTGAACCTAACGTTTTGTCAAATGTCTCCTTTAACTATTTCTTCTGGAACATATTCATCACTACCCGAGTCTTTTTCATCTTCAATCGTCTTGGCTCTAGAGAAGCATGTTGAGCAAAATTTCTGTCCTGGTATCAGATTCAGTCTAGTTGCTATGTCTTTGTCAATAATTTGTAGTGATTCTGCAAATAAAGTAGGGTAATGTAAACTCTAAACACATTGGAAAATAATTTTAAAACCTCAACATTTGGTTATAGGCTATTCATATAAAATATTCAAAACATATGCATTCAGTAGCACAGTATATAGCCTACCCTATTAAAATTAAATAGCTAATTTAGGTTACAATTTACAATATAAACTTCTTTATGAAATATAAATATATTAGTACCTATATTTACTTACCGTACTTATCTTCTTTCGATGATTTCTCCATGGATCTTGGCAGCTACGTTGCATTTGTTGGTAATGCATTCCAAACATTTTTTCATGGTGGTAGCATACAGTAGCACTATTTGGGTTAATTACAGTTACTTTTGTTCTCCACAATAGCAGTTTCCTTGTTTCATCTGTCAGCTCATGTAAGGTATACATACCCACCTTCCTGGTGAGTCTGTGTTCATGACATGGATCATCCAAGTACATACCAAAGCTGCACTTTGATTCTTGATTAGAATAAGCCATTATTACAGGCAGTAAAATTAAGTTAATTGCTCTAGTTAAATTTTCTGAAAATAAAAGATCATGATCTATAAAATAGGCCTGGACATTAATGATTAACTATCGTGTTTTACATAAGAATGTACAAAGTGAAATGAGCTACCCAGAGCCCTTCGAGTCGCTGGTTGTTTTGACAGACATATTAAATTTCTTGTATGTTTTAGACTTATTTACATATTACAATTGTAAATCAACTTAAGTAATAAAATGGAAGTAAAATTACAATTCAATGTCATAAATAGAAATTTACAAATTTACAAATTTTGCAAAATTTGAGATTTTTCACAAAAAGCACTTTTCTTTGAATCACCAAAACTATATGAAGGAGTTGAGTTGAGATCTATTCCTTAATATATGTTTTTTTACACATATGTATCTTTCTTTACTAGAAGTATCAACTCCCTGACTAATTTCGGACACCTTTATATTAAGCCCCAAAGTTGATGTTAATTTTGCAAATTTTGTGAAAATATCAACTTTTGGAAATTTTTAAAAATAAAAATAAATCCTTTTTTGGTTATTTTTTTATTTCACTCATAAATTTACAACCCATAGAGACTATTAGGAGTATTAAAATAGCTGTGATTGATCAGAACTAAAACTTTTGAAAATGGTAGAGTCATAAAAGTGGGAGGAATTGATGCAAGCTTCAAAATGGAGCCATGTTTAAGCCCTTGTAACTCAGAAAGTCTTTGTTCCACAGCCTTTTAGCTTGCAAAATTGAAAGGCCCACCAGAAGTTGTATTGGCATGACAAATTTGAAGCTTCTACTCCTATTAGAAGACACTTTTCAAGGCCTCTCAAGATGAAGGCATTGGCCGATCAAGCCCAACATGGGCATTTTTTGTCGAAGGTGGGGGCCATTTAAGCGACCATAAAATTAAAAGTTTTTGACTGAGGAAGCTAAAATTTTAGATTTAAGCTATTGAATGGTGTATGAATCAACCCTGAAAATTTGAAGAAAATCGGAGATGGTCACTCGACCACCCCTGCACCAATTGAGCTGGAATGACCCTTCTGTAAAAGGAGCTGATGGTAGGTGGGAAAGAAAACAAAAATAAAATATATTGTAAATACCTAATAACTGCCTTTTTTAAATATAAAGTTATGTTGATGCCTCTTTTTTCATGGTTTCACCCAGCTAGACAAGAATTGGTTCTTATAACTCAATTGGTAAAAATAAAGGAATAGGTTATTTTAATATATATATTAAAATAGGCTGACCATACGTACCATTTTGAACGGGACAGTACCGTTTGTTTTATATTTCCTGGCCGTCCCATCGTTTTAATAAAAATGTCAATTTTGTCCCGGTTTATGTACTTACTTTTTCATGAATACAGAATATTACATAACCCCGTCCCTTTTTTGCCATCCCAATGTCCCGTTTTTGTCTCAAGGAAATATGGTCAGCCTATATTAAAAGGCAAATTGTCTTAAAAATAGCAGACATTATAGATCCAAAGTTTGGTGGAAAAAGGTACTTGGTCAAAATGGAGGTAGGTATGGTCCACTGAAATGGCTGTAGCATCTATACTAACTTAATCAACACTAAAAATCTTGTTCTAGGTTAAGGTAGACATGTGTACCCAAAATTGGGTGAAAGGAGAAAAAAATTGGTTGTGACATCAAATTACCTACACAAGGTCAAAGGTAAAAAATAAGATCAACTTTTTTTTGACCACTGAGGCAAAATATGAATAGAAACAAAGTTGTAGATCTGCTTAAAAGCTTTAAAATAGTGTTTAAATGGTCTCTGTAAGTGCAATAGGAGCTGAGATGTTTCATGTTGAAATATGGTATGACCTTGGAAATTGACTTTTTTTTTACAAAATTTGAATGGCCATATCTCCGGAACCATATGACCTAGAGTGTTGAAACAAGTGCCATTCACGTTTTTTCAACCTAAAATTCTGTTGAACTGACATGCAATGACCCAATACTGCCTCTAGTTCTGAATGTCTTCAGTATATATCCTATTAGTTGTTTGCATGATGAGGTTACTTTGTCAATGTGCCTGCTGAATGTTGCATCTTCAGATAATATAATCCCTAGATCCCTTACATAATCAGTTTGTACAATATCTTTTCCTGTGGGTCCAGTGTAGTTGAATTGTTCTTTCAAGTATTTATTTGATCCATACTTAATTAGTTAAAATTTGTCTTCATTGAAAGCCATATTGTTTGCATCTGCCCATGCATGTATAGTTTGTAGATTTTTTGTAGCTCTACACAGTCTTCTTTAATAATTGTCAATGTTCTTAGTTATTATTTTTATGTTGGTTATTTATTATTTGTGTGTTTTGATTTCATGAGTAAATTATGTTTTCCAATGATCAATTATGAAGGCATGATTCCAGTTAATGTTTGTTGATTAATTGTCTGCTATGTTATTATTGTGATTAATGGTGCCTGGTGCATGTAACTAATAATCTAGTGTTGTCTAGGCAACCAGTTGGGACTCAACTCAGATGGTACAGATTCATCAGGCTTGGATTGTGGATCCAATCCAGTGGGAGCTACACAGTCCATTGAGGTGTCAACCACTGTTGGCCACTGGGATCTGCCCTGGAATCAGGCCTGTGAACCTAACCCTACTAACTAGCCAGTGTATAAAGTGTATAGAGAAAAAACTCAAGTCATACAGGGGGTCAAGTTTGGAGGGTAGCTAGGCTGGGACAAGGGTTCACATTCTGTGCAAGTCATTTCCAGTGCTTGTCTCCCACTTGCTTTCTATCCTTTCTGCTGAATCTCACTAAGTGTTATTTGTTTTCCAGAGGTTTTGTTAATTGTGATTCATTGCCAGTCTTTTTCGTTAGGTATGTTTATACTTTTATACTGAATAATTGTGTATTTCAGATATAATAAAGAGAAAAAACCAGACTAGTTTACTTCCATTAGGTTCACCTTTACATTCCAACCCTTTCTTGGACTCTGAGTGGTTGGTTCTCCCACTCATTGGGGAGTCTTTTACAGTTAACATGTGAACTGGACCTGAATAGTTTCCCGGAAAGAAGGGGAATAGAGTTTGGGAATAGAGTTTGGGAATAGAGTTTGGGAATAGAGTTTGGGAATAGAGTTTGGGAATAGAGTTTGGGAATAGAGTTTGGGAATAGAGTTTGGGAATAGAGTTTGGGAATAGAGTTTGGGAATAGAGTTTGGGAATAGAGTTTGGGAATAGAGTTTGGGAATAGAGTTTGGGAATAGAGTTTGGGAATAGAGTTTGGGAATAGAGTTTGGGAATAGAGTTTGGGAATAGAGTTTGGGAATAGAGTTTGGGAATAGAGTTTGGGAATAGAGTTTGGGAATAGAGTTTGGGAAGTCCTTTGCAGTTAATGCGCGAGTCAGACCTGAATAATCTCCTGGAAATAAACCACTGACAAGAGAGGCATTCCTAGATACCTGAGGAGACTACCTCTTTGCCCAGTCTCTTGACTATCACGAACCCAGACATATGAAAAAGGTGCTGGGTGGTTCGATGATACGGATACTTGGGGACTATGGCCTATGCAGCCACTGCAGCACACATTTTGGCATCCCAGAGACTGGGCAAAGAGGGTAGTCTCCTCAGGTATCTAGGAATGCCTCTCTTGTCAGTGGTTTATTTCCAGGAGATTATTCAGGTCCAACTCGCATGTTAACTGTGAAGAACTTCCCAAACTCTATTCCCAAACTCCCTCCCCCTCCTTTCCGGGAAATTATTCAGGTCCAGTTCACATGTTAACTGTAAAAGACTCCCCAGTGAGTGGGAGAACCAACCACTCAGAGTCCAAGAAAGGGTTGGAATGTAAAGGTGAACCTAATGGAAGTAAACTAGTCTGGTTTTTTCTCTTTATTATATCTGAAATACACAATTATTCAGTATAAAAGTATAAACATACCTAACGAAAAAGACTGGCAATGAATCACAATTAACAAAACCTCTGGAAAACAAATAACACTTAGTGAGATTCAGCAGAAAGGATAGAAAGCAAGTGGGAGACAAGCACTGGAAATGACTTGCACAGAATGTGAACCCTTGTCCCAGCCTAGCCACCCTCCAAACTTGACCCCCTGTATGACTTGAGTTTTTTTCTCTATACACTTTATACACTGGCTAGTTAGTAGGGTTAGGTTCACAGGCCTGATTCCAGGGCAGATCCCAGTGGCCAACAGTGGTTGACACCTCAGTGGACTGTGTAGCTCCCACTGGATTGGGTCCACAATCCAAGCCTGATGAATCTGTACCATGTGAGTTGAGTCCCAACTGGTTGCCTGGACAACACAAGATTATTAGTTACATGCACCAGGCACCATTAATCACAATAATAACATAACAGACAATTAATCAACAAACATTAACTGGAATCATGCCTTCATAATTGATCATTGGAAAACATAATTTGCTCATGAAATCAAAACACACAAATAATAAATACCAACATAAAAATAATAACTACAAACATTGACAATTATGGCAAACCTTCTTGCATGAGTTAATTAACCTATAATCAGTGCCAAACAAGCATGGGCAAAACCCTAACTCTGGAATAATGTGACTGGTGTCCTATAATAATGATAATAGGTTCTCTAGCTAGTTACATGACTGGATTTGGCTAAAGGAAACTCCAGGGCTCCAGCATGCACTGCAAATTGGACAATAAGTAAAGGTCTGATGTCTGATTCTAACCTGGCTGGATTTATTACACCTATCTATACTCAGTCACAGCTTCAGAAAACCTATGTTCTATTTTTCTCACTGAGATCTATAAGTGTACCAATTTTCAAAAATATCGGTGATGGTCACGTTTTTTTGACCCAAAATTCTGTTGAACTGACATGGAATGACCCTTAACAGGCTTACTAGCTAGACTTCTGTCAGGAGAGAAGAACCAGATAGGACTTGAAAATTAGGGTGGGGGTTTTGTGAAAAACTCCACAACTCCCCCAGGGGAATTTGAAAATGGGGGGGGGACTTCACAACCTCCAGAATAGATAGTATTATAGTATTGTACTGACATAGTATTGTAAGGATTTTATAGTTACTTTATTTACTTGAGCTATTTTAATTAATAAATTTTAATGAACTCAAATTACTTGCATCTTTGTTGTATTTCTGTTGGACTTCATTTATTGCAGCTATAGCAAGTTCACAACAATATTCTGCTGTTTTCTTCTCTGATCCACAATCAGTCATTGATAGCAGAAATGTTGAGTGGCCAGTGTGGATTGAGGTGACAATGATGGGATCATTCCGCACTGATGACCATCCATATTGTAGCAGAGTTATTGTAGCATTTGTAACTCAGTGAATCCATCACTCCACATACATTAAATCAAATAATATTTTGGATTTTATTCTCTCAACAGAAAATGATTGGATATCCAATGTAGAATTACTGCCTTCATTTCCTAATTGCGATCATCTCAATTTTTTTGCACTTATGCTTTTCAGAGTACTTTAGTGTTTCCTAATAAATCCAGGAAGAGCTGGTATAGGGGAAACTACCATGCAATAAACACTGTATTGCAGGACATTAATTGGGACATGGAACTCTGGAAGGGATGTTGATGATAGCTATAACTTTTTCTGTACTACTCTTGAGAGATTAGTAGATCTCTATATACCAAAGGTGGAAGCCAATCGCAAACCTGGTGTCCCATGGAGAACTAAACCTCCTCCGAATTTGGCCCAAGCTAGATGTAACATCTGGCAAAATTATAAAACCTTGCGCTGCCTTGACTTCATTCCTAACCTATAATTGCCAATACCGCAAATTCTCAGTTCAAAGTCAAATTGATTATGAAACAAGACTAATTCTGTAGTTTAAATTTAATCCTAAGCTGTTCCATTCTTAGAAAACTCCAATGGGAGTGTTGATCTCTGATAATCTTGAAATGGAAAATACTTTGGCTACTGCATTTGCATCAGTTTATTCACAGACTGTACCTGCTGCATCATTCCCTCATCAACAGTGCGAAAGCATACTTAATCAAATAGAGATTAATGAAAGTGATGTGCATGACATCATTGCCCATCTTAACACTTCATCTAGTATGGGTCCTGACAATATTCACTCTTGCCTCTTGGCCAAATGCAGTGTTGTTCTGGCTTTCACACTGTATAAAATTTTTCTGAAATCCCTGGAAGCCCAGCAGCTTCCTTCATTTTAGAAAAGATCAATGGTGGTTCCAATATTTAAGAAAGGAATAAGGTCTGATCCTCTTAACTACCAGCCAGTTAGCTTGACCTCTATACCTTGTAAAGTACTGGAACAAGTTATTATTAAAAACTCGTATGCCTATCTGATGAAAATACAATTCTGTCTAATGACCAGTTTGGCTTCAGAGCTTTAAGATCTGTTTCAGATCAGCTCTTACTCACTTATAATGATGTTACTTCCTGGCTTGATTGTAATTCAATAGTCGATTTGGTGCTTTTTGATTTTGCAAAGGCTTTTGATGTTGTTAATCATCAAATTTTGCTTCAGAAGCTAGAGGCCATTGGGATGGGTCAGTGGATTGTGTGTTGGATTGGAAATTTCCTCCTAAACAGGGAAATGTCAGTTATTGTGAATGATAAGACTAGCAACTAGTGGGGTGCCTCAGGGATAGCGATGTTAAAAAATGGTTTTTTTTTATGTCCATTTTTGTTTTTTTGTTTTTTTTTAATAATTAATATAGATATTACCAATTTAATTATAAGGTATACTTTTGCAATGATATATATTATAAAAATAAATAAATAAATAAAATAGGCCATATGGTACCAGTATAGAATGTCCTTTTCAGCCTATTTACAGAAAAAACTGGCCTCTTTCTTGCACTGAAAGTCTTGTATCTTGAGATCCATTAAATTTGCGAGAACACTGGCTGGGAGCTGACTGCCCATTGTCCAACCTTTCCAGGACTCTCCCATCCATGCCTCAGATTTTTTTGATGCGTTCCATTTTTAGGTTAGGTTTAATTCGGATGCGCCAAAAAAAAATTTTGTGAAAAAATTACTAATAACTTGTAAGTAAAAATAAAAATATAATATAATATTTACCTTAAATAGAAATATAATGTGAAAAATATTTACCTTAAATAGAAATATAATGTGAAAAATATTTACCTTAATGAGATTTTTGATGTTGCTTCGACTTTACCAACTTCAAAATATTTGGATTTAAGTCTGTTGTAGCAAGCTGCAGTAAATTTTTTAGATTAGAATCAGTGAGTCGGGATCTTTGTTTCGATTTTATCAATTTCATAGATGAAAAGGCTGATTTTAATATTTAGTCTTAGAAGTGAAAATTTAGCACAATTTATACTAGACCTCGATGCGCCACCTTTGGCGCAATGCGCCGCAGTTGGCCACCCCTGCTTTAGACCCTAGACCCGCGATAACATATTTTCCCCCCCGAGACCATCCATATATATATACATACACCCATATACATATATACCAATATTTTTTTTTTTTTTTTTTTTAAGTTCAGGAAGAACCGATTCGCCTCTATTTAAAAGGGCATATCTCAGCGGAAAAACAAAGAAAAAGTGAGAGGAAAGACAGAGGAAAAAGAAAGGGTGGAGGGGACAGTCGAAGTGGAAAAAGACCAAGGACTGCAGGGTCGAGCCCCATCATCCTTGGGTGCTAGGGCCGGGAGGGCGCACGTGAAACCTCCAGGACCCAAGCACGTACAAACGAGCACAAAGAGCACTCAAGAGCACGAGCTTAGAACCCCCTTGCGGGGATATATACCAATATATACATAAATACTTATATACACATATTTATATCTATTGTATACCCCATACACACGCATACATCCAGAATTCCAGATACATACGTATGCATACTCACATATATACCTACACAAACTCATACACCTCTATTTTGCCCTTTCATTACCTCCGAGATCATTTAGCACATACAGTAATATCCATACAGCCAAAAGAAACCGATTAAGCACAGACAGAGCAGCAAAGTTAGTATTTATATCCCAAAATGCAAAATTCCAAGAAAGTGAAGTAAAACATGGTGCTACATTGGCTTCGTCAACATCCAAATCTGCAATAAATACCCAGTACCTGTGATATTGAAACTATGATATATGCTCTAATCAATCTAGTGATAATGATTCTTCAGTGGAAATAGAATCAAATAATGAAGTTAAACAGCATTAGGTTAACATAAAGGTTAAAGAAAGAGATGAACATTTTTATTTTTTTCTATTTTTCTATTTGGAATATATATACATATACTGGTATTCTTGCCAATCACAATTATATATATTGTTTTATACCAGTAATGTATTTTTTATTATGTATATTATACCAGTACCTGTGATATTGAAACTAGCATATATGCTCTACCCAATCTAGTGATGATTCTTCTATGGAAATGAAGGTTTAAACAACATTAGGTTAACAAAAAGGTTAAAAAAAAGGTGAATATTTTTTTTTCTATCTGGAATATATATACTGGTACTCTTGCCAATCCCAATTATGTATATTGTTTGAAACGAGGAAGAATGTTTTATGTTCTAGTTAAAAATATATATATACATATAAAAAATGAGGGTTTGTTTTTCCTTTCTATTATATACTTTTTGTGTGATTCAGTTTTTCTAAAAGATGACTATATATACTAGGTATAACCGTATAAGCATGGTAGTATAGTAAATTATAGGTAATACTAATATACTTATTAGATTAAAGGAAGAAAAATATGGAATAAGTTTAAAACAATAAAAAACAAAAAAAAACAAAAAAAAAACAGACTATTTTCGTTTTAAACAAAAAAAAAATGATGATAAAAAATGACTCGGATCACTACTCAGGGATCAGTCCTGGGGCTAGTGTTGTTTCTCATTTATATAAATCATATTGTATCTTATTTTAAATGTAAATTAAATTTTTTTTGCAGATAACCTGAAATTGTATATTGGGCAGAAATGGGGTCAATTACTGGGTTTCTATTACTATTACTGTTGATTCCTTCTATTACTATTACTTTAATTTTCATCTATTACTATTACTTGGTCATCTATTACTATTACTGTTACTTGGTCATTTATTACTATTACTTGGTCATCTATTACTATTACTTTTGTATGTGGGGTACTTCACTCATTTGAAAAGGATCTTTGTCTATTTAAATGCAATAAGAAGTAGTGTGTTAACAAACACACACACTATTTCAGACTCAACAAGTACCGTACAAACATTATACAAGAGGTCCATAGAAGAGTAAGAGATAGTTGTTTGGAGCACTGACTAAGAAGGCCAGTAAATCAGTGTGTGTAATGAACATACAATTGCTTATGCCAATGCTTCCAGATTTGAGATTTATAAAATATATTGGAGACCAGTCCACTAACCATGGCTTCTATTATCTTAGTGACTGACTCACCAAGCCTAGTGATAAATCTAAATACAAAATTGTGAATGACACTGGCATAGTTAGGCACCTTTTGACTACAAACAGCATACTGACACTAGAAGGAGCACCATTTACAAATCATGGAGTCCTTAATAAACTCCTAAAAATATTATTATTTTACCAACTGCATTCCCAGTAGGGTTGGCAAGGGTGTTTTAGCAGTCAAAACTCTTGGGTAAAACCCTGGTAATACCCTGGTAAAACCTGGTAAAACTTTGAAATGCATAAAATCACCATAGAGCTTGTTAAAAACAATTATATAGGAGTTAATAACATAGTATAATATTTGCTTCTCTTAAAAAGTTTTACTATCACAGTATCAATAACTTTCAATTTTCAATAACTTTTTTGCGACAGTTTTTACTGTAGAAGACATAAATAATGTCCTCGACATGGATGATATTCCATTTAGTAGCGAGACTATTTTGGATGAAATAACTGTTTACAAGGGTGAGATTGCACTTTATATCGATAGGCTAAAAGTTAGCAAGGCTCGAGGCCCTGACGCTTTTTATCTCAGACATTTGAAAGATGTTATTGTAGGCCCCTTAACGAAGATTTTTAATCAGTCACTTGAAATGGGGATTATTCCTGAAGACTTCAAATTAGCTAACGTCACGCCCATTTTAAAAAAAAGGGGACCGCACAGTAGACAGCAATTATAGGCCCATTAGCTTAATGTCAATTGTCAGTAAACTTTTGGGATCCGTAGTTAGGGATCGTATCATTGATCACTTAGAAAGTAGAGATTTGATTAATAGTAGTCAGCATGGGTTTCGATGCCATAGATTTTGTTTAACTAATTTGTTAGAATTTTATAATGAAATAGTGCGCAAATGCGATAGGCATAGAGCGGATGATATTTATTTATTTAGATTTTAAAAAGGCCTTCAATACAGTTCCGCATAGAAGATTAATTGCGAAGGTTAAAGAGCATGGTATACGCGGTTGCCAGTCAGGTAGTTAACTGGTTAGAGGAATGGCTTCGTGCTAGGAGACAGAGGGTCATTGTTAATTGTAGTGATTCAGGGTGGTTGGATGTAGGTAGTGGTATCCCACAGAGTTCAGTGTTAGGCCCATTGCTATTCGTAATTTACATTAATGACATAGATGTAGGATTGGCTAGTAATGTGTCAAAATTTGCAGACGATACTAAAATAGGTGGTAAGGTTATTAAAGAGGATGATAGAAATAGGCTCCAAGACAATGTAAATAGGATTATGGAGTGGACAGATAAGTGGCAGATGCAATTTAACGTAGACAAATGTAAAGTTTTGCATATAGGTTCTCGTAACAATAATTACATGTAGATGATGGATAATAGAGAGTTAGCGAGCATTGACGAGGAAGTAGATTTAGGCATACATGTATCTAAGGATTTAAAAGTTAGGAACCAGTGCCTGGAGTCTTGCGCAAAAGCTAATAGGATATTAGGCTTCATAGCGTGTAATTTTGAATTTAAATCAAAGGATATTATATTGCCCCTTTACAAGTCCCTAGTCAGGCCTCATTTAGAATATGCCATTCAGTTTTAGTGCCCATATTTGTGTGAGGATATTGATAGGCTAGAAAGGGTTTGAACAGTGTCATGCCATGAAACTAATTCCATCATTACGCAACAAGCCTTATGAAGATAGATAGGATTAAAGAGTTAGGCTTCCATTCACTCGAAACTAGGAGATTAAGGGGGGAGCTTATTGAAATTTTCAAAATTGTTAATAACATCGATATCGTAAGTTTTGACAAACTGTTCACTTTCGATAATAACAATACTCATAATAATGGATTTAAGTTGCGTGGCAGATGTTTCATTACTAATATCGCTAAAAACTTCTTTATGTTTAAAGTAATTGATAAATGGAATAATCTTCCCGCGCCTGTTGTGAACTCTACTAGCGTTAATGTGTTTAAAAACCGTCTAGATAAACATTTTAAAAATATTAACGTTGTTTAAAATTTAAAAAAAAAAAATTAGCAACAGGAGCTCTAGGGGTGGTGGTTGAGGATGAGTCTGTTGATGATTAATGCCAGTTTGTGACATGCCAGCGTGTGATGCCAGCAATAAAATTATTAAAAAAAAATATTTAGACTAACACAAACGTAGATGTAGCTCATTGCGTAAACTAACCCACTTTTTGTTTAACTTTACCTACTTTTTTTTTTCTTATCCTCTCCTTACTTGCATGTCTGTAACTCTCTTTACTTGCATGTCTGTAGTTTGCATGGTATGACAGTGAGTTAAGACTGTGTTTGCATGGTTTGTAAGCGCTTATTATTTTACTACTATTCATCTTTCACTGATTTCCTATTCTCTTCGACTATTTTTCTGACTTGTCAGCAGTGGCTGGCGGATGATGATGGTGTCTTTTTTCTCTCTTTCTGAATGAATGTTAACCCACGAGTGATAGGTGTTGCTACTTACTTAACCCCTTATTCTCTTTTCTTAATCCCCTACTCTTTTCTTTCTCTCGGGCTAACCTTAGAGTGGATCTTAGGGTCTTTGTTAGCCTTAGCTTCTGTAGATCAATAGACTTCATTGCATTATACAGTAGCCACAAGGTGACAGCACTGATAGCAAGTATATACATGCTGTCATTACTGCCATAATAACTTGCTTAAATACAAAGCTGGGCACAAACCGTTAATCCATTAATCGTTAATTAACGAAGTTAACTTTTTCGTTAACGATTTAACTTTTAAGTTAACTTTGAAAATCATTATCGGACTAATTAACTTCCGTTACATTTAACTTCCATTAACTCAAGTCCGTTAACCCAAAAAATTCATAAATAAACATTTAAAAGTTTCTATTATTTTCAGTGCTGAGCACTTTTGGCAGGCATCAACAAAAGGTTTGGGCCCCTCCTGGAGGATGACGAATGCCAGCTGGCTGCTGCCTTCCATCCCAGGTTTTGCCTCATCTGGTTGGACAAGTATGACAACACCAAGGTCGCCAGGGTGAGGAAAAGCATGGAGGGTACAGTTGAGGAGGCCATAAAGCAGCAGTCCAACGAAGTGGGCAGCAACAGTGGAGGCAGCAACAACGGGAGGAGGAGGAGGAGGATGACTTCTTCAGTGCTGTCATCCAGACAAAAGAGAGCAGCAGAAGCCACAGGTCACTCAAGGGCAAGGCCCAGAACTTGGTCAAGACCTGGCTGGAGACCAACTCCAAGGACTTGCTGACAGATGCTGCCTTCTTGGGTGAGCAAGTGTTGGTGGACTTGTTCATCAAGTTCAACACAGCCATCCCCTCCAGTGCTGCAGTGGAGCGTTGTTCTCTATGGGCAAGGACATCCTGAGGGCCAAGAGATCATCCCTGTCTGATGAAAACTTTGATATGCTAATTTTCATGAAGGGCAACATGCATCTCATGGACAAAATGGAGAACGAGAAGAAGAGGGAAAATTAAATTATATATATATTGTGTTTTTAATTTTTTTTATAATAAAAGTTAACGTTAACGGTTTATCGGTAACTTCCGTTACATGTTTAACGGATTAACGGTTAATGAAGTTAACTTTTTGGTTAACGGATTAGCGGTTAACGAAGTTAACTTTTTGGTTAACGGTGCCCACCACTGCTTAAATACAGGGTGGGGCACGGGAACCAAGTGTTTTTGGAATAATCAGGAGAATGATATTTATTTTTGTAAAGAAAATATATTGGTAGAACAACATTCGTAAGAACATAGCATTTCATGTCATGATAATCATGTACCAAAAATTATATCTGGCATATGATGTCCTTGGCCGTCGATGCATTGTTGAAGGCGTTTACGAAAATTGGCCTCCACTCTTCCCAGCAGGTCTCTGTTGATTTGGATGATTTGTTGACGGATCGCTTCCTTCAATGCATCTAATGTACGGGGCTTGTCCTCGTAGACACGTGACTTGAGGTACCCCCATAGAAAGAAGTCACATGTGGACAAGTCAGGGGACCGAGGGGGCCATGCAATGTCACCAAATCTCGAAATGAGATGGTTGGGAAACAGGGGGCGAAGAACAGCCATTGACGCTCTGGCGGTGTGTGGCGTGGCCCCATCTTGCTGAAACCACAAATGTCGACGAGCAATACGCCTTCTTCGTAACTCAGGGATGAAAAAGGTGTTCACCATCTCAATGTAACGCCCAGATGTTATGGTAATGGTAACCCCATTTTGTTCGAAGAAATAGGGACCGATGACGCCAAACTTTCCCACCGCGCACCAAACTGTAACCTTAGGGCTATGCAGCGGTTTTTCATGGAGTTGTCGCGGATTTTCAGCAGCCCAATACCGACAGTTTTGATTGTTGGCGGCCCCATTAAGGTGGAAATGGGCTTCATCACTCATTACCACCATCATGTTTTCATTCTGCTCATAAAGTGCAAGCATTTCCTGTGCAAAATTCAGTCGTTGGGGGCAATCGTTTACATTCAATTCCTGCACCATCGCTAACTTGTATGTGTGAAAATGTAATTCTTCATGCAAAATCCGTCTAACAGTACGATTGCTGATTCCGAGTGCAGCTGAATGTCTCCGAGCAGAGCGGCCTGGGCTTTGCAACATCGCTTGTCTGACCCTTTCAACGTTCTCTGGAGTACGCACAGTGCGTTGCGGCCCCTTCGGTTTTGTTTTCATTATTGAGCCTCCTGTTCGAAGATTGTTAACCCAACGTAAGATTGTGTCACGAGCGGGAACAGAGTCATTTCGATGAATGTTGAATCTGCGGCGAAACGCACGCTGAACTGCTGTCACTGACTCGCCACTCCTAACAAAATGATCATACGCGAACATGCGGTGTTCTAACGTCCACTGCTCCATGATGGCACCTGAAAGATAAAGGTGAGTGTTAGTTAAAGTTAAATGCTATGAACCCAGGAATGGAATGCTACCTACCGCACGCCCCTCCCATTCCTAATGGCCGATTACTAGCTATTCAAAAAACACTTGATTCCCGTGCCCCACCCTGTATTTACTTCTGGTAAGGTTAGGTTGAAGTACATTCTAATGTTTTGAAGGAATTTTAACCTAAACTACAACTTAACATCAATGTACAGGGTGTACATAAAGTCAGGATCTATTTTTGTGAAGCACTTGGAAATTATATGGAATTCAATCATAAAATGATAAAGTGGTAACATTTATTAAATAATTAAGAGTAGGATTCGACATGATGCCCATCAGTATCCCTGCACAGCTCAAATCGTTCCACAGCATTTCTAAACACATTCTGGAGCATTTGCGGGGTTATGTTATCTGCAGCAGTTCGTATACGTGTACGTAAGTTTTCAAGACTCGTAATCTTCGTCTGATAGACGTGCGATTTGATAAAGCCCCATGCAAAGAAATCTAAAGGGGTTAAATCTGGTGATCTCGCTGGCCAAGGTCTGTTGCTTCCGCGTCCGATCCAGCGATTTGGAAAACGTCCATTTAGATAATCCTGAACAATTTTGGCATAGTGACAAGGAGCACCATCATGTTGATAGACAACGGTACTAACAATCCTATCCCCGTTGTCTATTAACATGATGGTGCTCCTTGTCACTATGCCAAAATTGTTCAGGATTATCTAAATGGACGTTTTCCAAATTGCTGGATCGGACGCGGAAGCAACAGACCTTGGCCAGCGAGATCACCAGATTTAACCCCTTTAGATTTCTTTGCATGGGGCTTTATCAAATCGCACGTCTATCAGACGAAGATTACGAGTCTTGAAAACTTACGTACACATATACGAACTGCTGCAGGCAGCAGATAACATAACCCCGCAAATGCTCCAGAATGTGTTTAGAAATGCTGCGGAATGATTTGAGCTGTGCAGGGATACTGATGGGCGTCACGTCGAATCCTACTCTTAATTATTTAATTTTGATCTAACTTGTAACTTAATACTGTTTTGCCGGCTTTTTCTCTAACTCTGGCGAGGCTCTAACTCTGCGAGACTGCCATATGAAAAAGGCGTGGGGTAATCTCAGTGTGTCTGTTTTAATGGCTACATCTATTTTTGTACACTGAGTCATCCACGCATTATGACATCAGCAATGCCCTTATATGGAAAAATTGTACGCGCACACACACACACACACACACAGTGCAGGGTAATACTAAGCCTGCACCGTGTGCGTTTTTGCTATAAATAGATTATGACTCATCAAAGATAAATGGAGACATCAAATTTTTATTTTTTTATTTCTTTATTGTTTAATACCAAATAACTTTACATAAAAAACAATTCTATTAACATAATTAAATGCATATTCATTTTTTTGAGATCCTTCAGGTGTATATTTACCAACATAAATACGTCCTAATGGTTTAGTTAAATCATTCGTAGATATCTTAATTAAACTATGAGGGAATTGAGCAGTGACTTGTTCACCTAATTGACACACCTGCTTCAGTCTACGATACATTCTAAACTCTTTAAAAGGTGAGAACCATTTTGTTCTTGGATGATTCATTACTTGCTCCGCACTATGGGTTGTGTCAAGATTAGGTTCAAACAAAACAGCATGTGGAACAATTAAATATGGTGCTGGTGATGTCCCAACATTAGGATCCCTTTCTACCCTTTCCCTTGGCTCTTTCTTACGACCTAATGTATCTTCAAAATTAATAACATATCCAGACATATTCATTTGTGGTATACTTTGAAATGATACTCCAGTGACTTGATAATAATTAAATTTTAAAATAGTAGATTTAGCCTCATTAGTTAAAAGATCCAAACACAAGGTGTAATATCCATTGGTATTAACACTAAAATTATTTTTAGATAAATAAACAAATTTCATTGAAGCTTTAAATATCTTCTCCTTAGTACGCTTTCTGATATTCCTTCGTTGAAAAGTCCGAACAAACTTCCTTCTACGATATTGTTGACGTAAGTAACCACGACGATACATCATGAACAGCAGATAATACACGTCAATCCAAAGCAATTGTAAAGAAGAGACTGAAGTTTAAATAATTTGAAGGTCTATTTATAGATTCTGTTTACATCACATTATGTACAGAACCCTATCCCCTTAGATATCAACATGATGGTGCTCCTTGTCACTATGCCAAAATTGTTCAGGATTATCTAAATGGACGTTTTCCAAATCGCTGGATCGGACGCGGAAACAACCAAAGACCTTGGCCAGCGAGATCACCAGATTTAACCCCTTTAGATTTCATTGCATGGGGCTTTATCAAATCGCACGTCTATCAGACGAAGATTACGAGTCTTGAAAACTTACGTACACGCATACGAACTGCTGCAGATAACATAACCCCGCAAATGCTCCAGAATGTGTTTAGAAATGCTGCGGAACGATTTGAGCTGTGCAGGGATACTGATGGGCGTCACGTCGAATCCTACTCTTAATTATTTAATAAATGTTACCACTTTATCATTTTATGATTGAATTCCATATAATTTCCAAGTGCTTCACAAAAATAGATCCTGACTTTATGTACACCCTGTATTTGAATTTTGGTTACCTAAAGTAGAGTTACTTACTGGTGTTGAGATTTTTAGTTCTACTTAGGTATATAGGCCCATATTAGAACTTATTAGACCATAGCCTGTAACTAACTAGTTTAGGTAACCAAAACTAAAATATATTGATATGGTGATACTTTAAACAGAAAACAAAATAAAAATAAAAAATTCATTAGTTGTTGACAATAGCTACAAAATAATGCTGGTACTAACCCTAAGAAAAATACAAAATCCCTCATCATTTAATCTTTATAATATCAGTCAGATTGTTAGATGTCTGCAGCAAGTCCAGCAACAAAATCAAAGTAATCATGATCATCCTCTTCTGTTGGCTCTGCTTTAATAGAAGAGGATGACAGGGTAGCTTCCTTCCACCTGAAGTGATGGTACACTCTAACCAGTTTGGCTACATGTTCATTGCTAAGCTTATTTCAGAGTTTTGTGTGTACCAGTCCAGCAGGACTAAACAGGTGCTCAACTCCTGTGCTGGAAGGAGGGCATGCAGAAATAGCCATCATGAGACAGCAGAACCTTTTCACTGGCTCGAGTGTAAAGATCTGCCCAATATATTGCCAATACTTGAGCGGCACAAGCTTGCATAAAGATTTTTCAAAAGCCATTTTTGGGAACATGGTGTCATCTTCCATTTCATAGGCTGCCAGCACCACAGCAAAGTCGTCATCTTGTTCTGCGACAAGGTTATGTGCTGTGTGCTGCCACTCCATATTCAAACTGAGCCAGTTGCCATGAGTTGCTTCCATTCCTCCCTCAGCTTGCTGTAATTCAGCCTTTCTCCAGTGGTCAACAAGATAGGCAAGAAGATGCTGAGGTGTTGCAACTTCATCAAAACGTTTCTCAATCTGCTCACAAACTTCAGCAATGATGGCCTGGTTGGCAATTAAATTCAGCCATAGTCAGGGTTGGCAAAAACCCAGGTTTTTCACAAAAAACCAACCCAACTGGGTTTTTGCTGGGTTTTGGGTTTTTTTGATGGGTTGAAATTTTTTTTAGAAAGGTTCAATAATTATGCAGTGCCTAATATATCTATTATTTTATTAATTTATTTATCTAATCTACAATATATATTAAAAAGACATCTTTATTTCACAGAAAGTTCAGATATGAGAAACAATAATGACATTAGAATTTTCTCCATTTTAATTTTAGATCTTTCCTTTATTTCTTAACAGCAGATTTCAGCTTTATTTAGACCTAACTCAAATTTAAATTTTTAAGATGCCAAACTCAGTTATAGCTCATTTTATTATATATATATATATATATATATTAGGGCGGCTCGTTTTTACACTTTTTTCGATATTTGATTGGGGGTAGTGCGGAAAAGTTGCGATTTGGAGAGAAAATAAAGTGTGTAAATTTTTTTTTGATCTATGTCAATACCTTCCGGTGGCGGCGAGTCCTTAAAAATCGAAAAATAGGCCTAACGGGGTAGATTGGAAAATGGTTTTAAAGACTTACAAAATAAATAATAAAAATTTCAGCACAATCTGTTAATAACTTCCGGTGGCGTCTTAGCCGTTAAAATATCCAAAATATTGATTTAAAGCAAGTTTTAACAAGATGTTATACAAATGTTAATTCTGGTATATTTCTGTGCAAACAACCCTGAGAACACTATTATAGGCTTGAATAAATTAATAGCAGTCATTGAACAATGAACATTATATAAAAATTATATAAAATTATATAAAACTTTTGTTTTTAGGCCTATTTTTCGTTTTTTAAGGACTCGCCGCCACCGGAAGGTATTGACGTAGATCAAAAAAATTTTACACACTTTATTTTCTCTCCAAATCGCAACTTTTCCGCACTACCCCCAATCAAATATTGAAAAAAGTGTAAAAACGAGCCGCCCTAATATATATATATGTCTACTTTTAATAATATTAATTAATACTAATAATGATGGTGAAATACAAATGACAACACTACAATAACTAGGAATAAGAATTATGAACAAGTCTTTATTCCTATTGTACACTGGTTAAGGATTACAAGCTAGAACACTTAACATCGTACCTTTAAAGGCTTTCCAAACTTCCTTGGCTTCCAAAAGGACATGTCTGTATTAATCTCAGCCTGTCTATCTGGCAATCTATTTGGGTTTCATAACCTTTTACAGGAATACCTCAAAATTTGTTGTTAATTCGTTCTAGAATAACACGACAAAATACGAAACAATTAAATTTGAGGTAGATTATAACATGTTTCAATGAGAAAACATTTTACTGTATTATGTTATTAAACAGATTAATTAATCAAATTCTACTCATTTTTCAGCAAAATATAATGTATATTGCATTGGTAAACAGTTTAATTTCGTCAATTTTGCTAATATTTTTTTTTCACATTTAAAAAAAAAAACGACGAATCTGAAACATATTGTGAAACTATAGGTAGTAAAAGATTGACGATGAATCTGCAAAATGACAAAATTTGAAATGACGAATTTTGAGGTATTCCTGTAATAGGCTTCCAAGATCAAATACAGGCTAGCACAGTTACAGTATTTTTACAGTTAACAGGCTTACTAGCTAGACTCCTGTGGGGAGAGAAAAATTTGTGAGAAGAACCAGATAGGACTTGAAAATTAGGGTGGGGGTTTTGTGAAAAACTCCACAACCCCTGCCAGGGGAATTTGAAAATCAGGGTGTGTATGTGTGAGAAACTTCACAACCCCAACAGTATAAAATCCTTACAATACTATGATTATTTCTCTTTCTCATATTTTCAAAGTATTTGCAATCTGTAATGATGATGAGAGCAAAATGAAACGCACGAAAGAACTACTTCAGGAGAAATGTCCTACCTAACATTCTAACCTATGGGTGTTCATCTCATTACCTTAATCTCATAGAGAAAGAAGTTACACCTAATAGTGTATTAAAACACACAATCACCACCAGCCACATGTACCATGTATATATATATCATTTCAACATGGGCATAGAATGTTTTGAGAAATATTTATAAAAATGATAATCTTTACAAAGTTTATATACAGATAGATTGGTAGAGAGAGAAAGATAGATGCTGTAATATATATATATATATATATAGGGAAATACAAGCCCTGATTAAGGACCATACAGAGAGGGAAGAGGAAAAGGCGGTAGAAGCAATAAAGGAAAATCCAAAATACTTCCATAGCTATGCAAAAAGGAAAACAAAAACGCGCGCCGCTATTGGGCCCTTAAGGACGGGAAATAATGAACTAACCGACGATCCAAAAGAAATATCTGATACATTGAGAGCTCAATATGAATCAGTTTTCAGTACCCCAAAAAGTGACAAAGCGATACCTGACATAAATGCATTCTTTGAATAGGAATTGCAAGGAGAGTATATAACAGACTTTGAGTTTACACCAGAAGATGTAGCGAGAGCTATAGAACAAATGAAACTACATTCAGCTGCAGGTCCGGACAATTGGAACGCATTATTGATTAAAAACTGTAAAAATGAAATAGCTACACCTTTATACTGGATATGGAGAAGATCCCTAGACACTGGGGAAATACCGAGCATCTTGAAAAGAGCAAACATTGTCCCTATATATAAAGGAGGGGACAGATCTCAAGCAAAGAACTATAGACCAGTGTCATTGACGTCCCACCTCACCAAAGTATTTGAAAGAATAGTTAGAGAGAAAATTTATGATTTCCTGGAGACACAGGAAAGATTCAACGAAAATCAGCATGGATTCCGATCAGGTAGATCATGCCTATCACAACTAATAGAGCACTACAACAATATCCTAGATGCATTGGAAGGCAATGACAACTACGATGTTATATACACAGATTTTGCTAAAGCTTTCGATAAATGTGACCATGGTATAATAGGACATAAAATTAAAGACATGGGAATAACAGGCAAAGTGGGAAAATGGATCTACAACTTCCTTAGTGATCGTCTGCAGGTCGTCAAAATTCAAGGTATATCATCATCAGAATCGGAAGTACGCAGCTCAGTACCACAAGGGACAGTACTGGCCCCACTCCTGTTCATTATCATGCTAACAGACATAGACAGCGGAGTAAACAGCAATAGTATAGTAACATCCTTTGCAGACGATACAAAGATCAGCAGAAAAATCAGCGATGTACATGACGTGGAGGCCTTGCAGAGGGACACGAACAAAATATACAAATGATCAGAAGACAACAACATGTCATTCAACACCGAGAAATTTCAACTCTTGAGATATGGTAGAAAAGAAGAACTTAAACAGACTGCATATTATGCTCCAGATAGACAGGAAATTCAGAGAAGCATGAAAGCGATTGATCTTGGGATAATAATGACAGATGATGCGAAATTCGAAATACAAAATCAGATAGCGATAAATAAAGCAAAAAGAGTCGCCGGACAGGTTCTAAGAACGTTCAAGAGAAGGGACAGGACAGTAATGATTCCCCTGCTAAAAACACTGATTATACCAAAACTTGAATACTGCTCAGTTTTGATGTCCCCATATAAAAAGGAAGAAACTAATAAACTAGAAGAAACGCAAAGGCATTTCACAGCCAAGATTGATGGCTGCAAAGAACTCAACTACTGGGAAAGACTACGTAAACTAAATCTGTACTCCCTGGAAAGAAGAGAGAGAGGTACATCATAATCTACATATGGAAAATGATCGAAAACTGTACCAAACCTAAAACTAAACCCAATTACCATTCAAACAACACTGGAAAATAGGAAAGGCAGAATGTGTTGTTCCCAAATTAAAAGCACGACAAGGGACCTCCTCAACCCTGAAGGAAAATAGCTTGGTTGTCAGGGGGCCAAGACTTTTCAACCAGCTTCCTAAGGACCTCAGAAACGTAACGGGGGTCAAAGTTGAAGTCTTCAAGAAAAGACTGGATGCCTGGCTCAGGACAGTACCAGATGAGCCGGGTGTGCCTGGCTATGTACGGTGGAGAGCGCAAGAAAGTAACTCGCTCCTCCACCAGGCCAGACCTAGAGGCGGGGCCACCAGCTTGAACTCCGTGTGAAGAGAGACCAACACACGAAACAACATAAGGTATACAGTGATGGGCAGTATCTAGATACATGTATCGCCGATACGTATCGATCGATACTTTTGTATTGGTATCAGTATCGCTTTAGCTACTTGAAAAAAAGTATCGATTTATCGGTATTGCTAAGGTCAATTTTCTTAAATGTATCAAAAAAAATTTATACATCGATACATTAATAAGAATTTTTAAATATTTAAATAGATGTTATAATATGACACTACTGAGTTATATTTATGAATATACATAATAATAATATTATTAAATATTTATTTAATGACAGTACTACTCTACTGGTCACGTCACACAGTACGGCGCAATGTTTAAACACGTTTGTACTTGTGTTATTGAGATTAATTAACCATAATATAGAAACGCTCATAATATAGAAATGCTCATATAATATAGAAACGCTCATATAATATAGAAACGCTCATTGGTGTTGCAACACTATTGGCCACGCCCACTCGGTGTTGAGTTTAAACAGGTTCATACTTGTAACGCAGCGATTCCTCTTGGTCCCCCGAGGCATTTCTTATCAATCAGTCACTCATTAAGTAGATGTCACGCTGAGTAGTTGTGCGATAATGAGTGAAGATATTAATAGTAATAATAACGCGTCAGTTGACATTACCATGCGTCACAAGATGGAACTCCTTGTTCAACAGTTTATCAGTTCTGTTGAAGCATAAAAGTGTCCTCAATGAAACAACTAGGACTGCCAACATTTCGTGAAAATGAGCTTGATTTTCTCCAGGAATACCTAACCATACTACAACCCATTGCAACAGCATTTGATAGGTTGCAGTCTGACAAAGAATGTTTTTACGGTTGCCTGCTTCCGACATTGTTAGCTGTAGAGAAGAAGCTAGAGCGTTTGAATTTGGAGGCATTGCGTCATTGTCAGCCACTTCTCAATGCAGTCACAGTAAGGTTCACTAAGCGGTTTGAAAAGTTTCTGTGCCTTGATGCATCGCATGAGTGTAAAGCAGCAATACTGGCATCTTCAAATCCTCTGTTCAAGTTAAAGTGGATGACAATAAAAGGCAAATTTAATACTAACATTGTCAAAAAGAGGGTTCAAGAAATGTTGGTTAATGCTGTTAAGAGCCTCAGCGAGCAGACCCCCTCAGCAACAACTAAGTGATGCTGCATCTGACGGAGGTGCAGATGATTTCTTCTGTTATGAGTCTGCTTCCACTAATGTCTCTGCAACCCAAGATTCCACTGAGATGGAAGTTTTACAGTATCTGGGTGACGGAAGTCATTCTCTCCAATCTGAGGCAGTACCCAGGAATTCTACGGGTCTTCCTGAAGTATAACACACCACTACCATCCTCTGCTCCTGTAGAACGGTTGTTTAGTTTGGCTGGTCACATTCACGCTCCAAAAAGGAATAGACTGTCTGACCAGATGTTTAGCCAGCTGGTATTTTTGAAGGGTAATAGTAATTACTTTTAATTGTTAGTGTAATATTTTGTCATTCATGTATCCTACAAAATTAAAACATACTTTCATTAAATAAAGCAATTGTTTTTATTTACATCTATAAAACCCATTAAAATGTCATTGATTTTACTTACAGTGCATACAAATTACTAGTATAAACAATAATATCTAATACCTACATATTAAATGAATAATTATAAAAATGTACTGGCGATACATGTATCGGTATTGGTATCGCTTAAGACATCTAGAAAGTATCGGTGTATCGGTATCACCTAAGACGTTCTTCATGTATCGATGTATTGGTACCGCTTTAACGATTTATCGATGTATCGATGCCCATCACTGGGCACTCTCCAAGTCCTTTTATTTTGTTAATCAGGGATGGCTGAAGGACAAGGGAGGACTAATGCCACAAACGATACTCAGTAGAACTCACAGGAAGCTTGTCTAGACACATTTATAAAAATTTTTCATAAATACATGGAAATCAATACTGAGCAAGAAATTGATGGTAAAATTGCCACTGCCCTGAACAATGCAGGCTTATATAGAGGCCCTTCACCTTCTGAAGCAGCTAAAGGAAGTTGCTATTGCACTTGATAAGGTATACTTAGTTACCTATGAAAATTTGGTTACATTTTTAAGTATGGTACATCTGCTACTTAATTATTTTAATACCTACTCTAGTTTTATTTTAATTAATTGATGCTTTGAGTAAAAATTTTATTTATACTTTATTCTGGGATACATTATTATTATAGTGTAATCAAATTTTTGCAGCTTCAAAGTGATTCAGCACCTTTGTCAACTGCTGTTGAAATGTGGATACAGCTCTTGCAAAGTGAAGAACTCAAGTCATACAGAGCTCAAATTAAAAAACGAATGAATGACTGATGCTGTGGAACCATTCTTTTATGTAACATACTTCATGGACCCTCAATATATGGGTAAGTATCAGTTTTTATAATCTATTTATAATATATTCTTTTTGTTTTCATAGAAAATAGTAATATATATATATATATAATATATATATTAGGGTGTCCCAGCCTCACATGTGAAAATAAAAATTTGCAAGAGTCAAATCGCACACCCCTTTAATTAATTACACTTGATGAAAGGGAAAACATGGGCGAAATTTCATTGGCCTATTAGGAGGGGAAGGGTCCCCTCATTGACCTTGTTTATTCGACCCTATATGAACAAACGTAAATGCTCAGCATTAATCATTCTAGAATGGAAGATGAAATGTAAATTCTTTCTAATGACTAAATTAAAGAAAATGGAAATTCTTCCTAATGGCAACATTTCATTTCGGGGGGACAGAGGATCTTTTTGTCTCTGAGGGGAACTGCTGGCGGTGGTATTCGACGACTTGGTACACGAGCTGCCGTTCCTCCTCGTTTTTTGTCAGGCCCTCGTTGAAATCTTCCACCAGTTTTCACCGCCCGTTCTGCCGCGTCGTTCACAGACTTCAACGATGGTGCACATCCTTCGAGATCTTTGGGGGTTTTTGGAACCGGCAGCTTCAGGCAATGAAAAAGGTTTTGAGTCTTTTCGTGACCAAGGTGCCAAATCCGACCGTCTCACGGTCAAGACACTCTTTCCCTCCAGCCGACGCAGATCTTTTGGGTTTTTGGTCTTCTTGTGCAGGTTTTGGAGCATGGCCGTCTTCTCTGCATCGGTGGGTTTTGGAGAACATAGCGAGTCCGGCTAAATCTTCGCTTAGGTACCAGAGGTGGCCCCGGAATTTCGTCAATGCGGCGGTACCTACATCATGATCCACCGCCTTGTACCGCTCTAGGTCCTCCAACAGCTCCAGGTCATTGACGGGCGCGTCACCATCAATGGAGCCTCGAACCACCTCTGGAGTAGATGGTGACGGCAAAAGACGTTTATCCTGCGTAGTGCCGGACCTCGTGAGCGGTCAGGTGGAATTTGCTTCGGAAGATGAACATCTTAAGGCAGTAAATGCCTTTGGCCATCCCCTGGCCCGGTGCTATGCTCCAGGACGATGTACCGGAGATCTCGTTTGCCATGACCATCGAGGAAGACCAGAGCGGGATCAGGAACTCTCGGTAATCGTCTCTTGGGTGGGCCAACTTCAAGCTGGTCTTCAATGAAGTGGGACAATCTGCTCTTTTTTCAATGCCACCCATTCCGAAAGGATGTCGCTTGGGCCATTGCCGTTGAATGGAGAAGCGTGCTTCTGGTTGATGAACTCCCATTGGATTTGAAGCGAGCGACACCGCAATTTCGGTGTCAGAAGACCTGAAGAACAGGTCAGAGACTGAGTGATTACCAATTCCATCATGTGGTGTCTGCAAGCCAGGAAAAAACGTGGCAGTCCATTTGGTCCTGGATAATCGTACAAGCGCTGCTGTGAAACCGGTATTTGCCGCTGTTGTGTCGAAGCAGAGACCGGCAATCCATGGTTGAACTTGCGGCCAATGTCCAGCACCTTCAGAACAGCTCCAGCCATCCGCTGTCCCGTGCTGTCAGGGATTTTTGGGATCCGCAACAACTTCTCAAGATTCTTCCCGCTGACCAGCACTGGTATGCGATCCGATTTCCCTCCATCCGAATCAGGGGGGAGTTTTGCCCATTCAAAGTGGACGACAAGCGCCGTATCAGGATTGAACTCGGTCTGATTCCTGCGTGCCAAGTTCTTCCTGGACTTCTGCCGTGAACGGTTGAAGACTTGATTTGGACAAGGTGACCGAGGATAACTCAACTCCCGCGGCAGCGAGTGCTGGAGCCACAATGTGCATCGCTTGGCGTACTGAGGTTCCATTCGATCCAGGGCTGCAACAAAAATTGGGATATTGGTGATCCTCCTTGCTGACACTTGGCCGTCCTTGGGAGCGGATCGAGGAGCCGAAGGACCAGGAGAGGAATATTGGACATCATCATTGGATGCTTCGGCCATGGACTCCGAGAAAAGAAGACCCACTTTTCACTGTTCCTTTTTGCTTGCAGTGAGTCCATCTCTTCGCGGCTTTTCTTCTTCCTCTTCTTCAGCTGCTCGGCGTTTCTCCCGCTCGCTGCCCTGCGAGCAAACTCCAGGTCCTCTCCTCCGATGTACATCTTCCGCACGGTTCGCTGGTCATTCAGAAAGTCTCGATCTTCGGGGACTTTGATGAGGTTTCATGGCATTGGCATGAGCTGTTTCGAACAGTGTATTCAGGTTGGCTTGGAATCCCTTTTCCCGCTCCAGTTGCTTCTCTCCCCCACGGTTTCGGTTTCTGGCAACCTTCTCGTAGTCCGTGGAGAGGGCCTTGATCCTCTCGACGCACGTGGGCTTGTGGGAGGTCGGAATAGATGCCCGAGCCCACACTGCCATAACCTCATCAGCTACCACATTGGCAGCTTCCGCCGTGGACGTTTTTTTCTTCCGAGTGAAGAACAACAGACGTCGAAGAACATCTCCCACTGTCGGGAGTTGACACAGCATTTCCAGGGGTTCATTTTGCAACACCCCCACCAACCACACAGTCTCCTGCTTTCTTATATCCATAACCTGAAAAGAAATATGCTACAATTAGTATAAGCTAGAGAGTAGCTGTTCAGCAATAGTAACACACGGTTTGAGGGGCCCCTTAAAATTAAAGAACACGAATGAAATTCATCTTGCTGGCATGTTTTCACGAGTGGAAGAAATTAAGGGGGTGTGCATGACAAACTTCAGGAACAAAAAAAATTGGGACACTCTAATATATATATTAACAGGAGTAGAACTTGATGAAAAGCAAGCAATGGCAGCAGAACAGTGGATAATCAACAACAAGCCTCAATATCTAGCATATTTTCTGGCTTTCAAAATAAAAGACAAACCTTTTCCTCAGTATCAATGTTTTTTATAATCAAGTCATTCAACTGTATGAAAAGTCTTCCTGTACTTGTGGCAATTGATAAAAGTACAAACTGTAAAAAGAAATGCTATTGGTATGGAAGATTTCTGCAACTTTTGTGAACATCTACTGAGTTGTACCCCAAGTTCAGCTGCCATTGAGAGAGTTTTCTCAACATTTGGACACATCTGGTTCAAGTTATGCAACAAGCTTGGGACAGAAAAAGGGGGAAAGCTGGACAAAATATATAAATATTTGCGTAGTGGAAGTGAACTGAATGAAGATGAAGCTTGATTACTTTGAGTGTTGCTAGTGCTTAATAAATAAATACTTAACTATGATTACTATCTGAATTTAATTAGTTTATTACTTTTACAGGGCACTTCATTAATAAAATGAAATTTTGGAGTTCAGTTTTAATTAAAAATAAAAATAAAGTTGAAGTTGAGTTGAGCTTTGTGATTTTGTTATTTATTTAATAAAACAAAGTCCTACATGACTGCAATGACTCTTAAATACATGGTATTGACTGTTATATTATTTTTATTAGCTTATTACAGTAACTCATTGTTTTAAAATATCTGAAAACCCCCACTTGAGTGGGTTTTAATTAGGTTTTTTCAGGTGGGCTTTTTCTGAAAAAAAACACTGGGGACAACTGGGTCAGGTCCAGTCAGGCCAACCCTGATATGATGTAGTAAACAGTAGCTCATTAGTTAATTTAAAAAAAAATTTGGACACTTTCATGAATGAGAGAGATAATTTGTAGATTTTACACAGGGTGTACATAAAGTCAGGATCTATTTTTGTGAAATAATTATTTTTTTCTATTTTTCTTTTCAGAAGCCCTTAGAATGAATACAGAAGAGCGTGTGGCAATAGTAATTTGGCGAATCGAGGGAAAGAAATACAATGATATCAGAGAGAAGTTTAGAAGGAGATTTCATAAGCCGGGGCCAATAGACAAGACAATACAAAAATTGGTGAACAAATTTAAACGAATGGGATCTGTAAATGATGAAGCAAGATCAGGACAACCGTGTATGTCAGATCTTACCATGAATGCAGTACGCAGAATTATCACTAAGGAGCCACGTACGTCCATTCATGCTGCATCACACAGACTCGGCCTCCCGACGTCATCTGTGCACAAAATTCTGAAAGTTAAATTTGCAGAAGAAAAGCTATCATTTGCAGGTTTTACATGATTTACATGAGGAAGATTTCCCTCAATGAAGTGCTGTGTGTGCTGATCTCGTAGAACAAATCTGGAGTGATAATTTAATGGACAACATTCCCTTTAGTGATGAAGCCACTTTTCATACGTGTGGAAAAGTAAATCGCCATAACTGTCGATTTGGGCAGATGAAAGACCGAATGATTTCGTCCAAAATTGGGAAAGAGACTCACCTAAGTTAATGTCTGGATGGGTTTAACAAAATCTAAGGTTTATGGTCCTTTTTTTCTTTGCTGAAGCTACAGTTACGGGGCTTATTTATCTGGACATGTTGCAGCAATTCCTTGAACCTCAGCTGATTGGGGTAGGATTGTTAGTACCATCGTCTATCAACATGATGGTGCTCCTTGTCACTATGCCAAAATTTGTTCAGGATTATCTAAATGGACGTTTTCCAAATCGCTGGATTGGACGCGGAAGCAACAGACCTTGGCCAACGAGATCACCAGATTTAACCCCTTTATATTTCTTTGCATGGGGCTTTATCAAATCGCACGTCTATCAGATGAAGATTACAAGTCTTGAAAACTTACGTACACATATACGAACTGCTGCAGATAACATAACCCTGCAAATGCTCCAGAATGTGTTTAGAAATGCTGCGGAACGATTTGAGCTGTGCAGGGATACTGATGGGTGTCACGTCGAATCCTACTCTTATTTATTTAATAAATGTTACTACTTTATCATTTTATGATTGAATTCCATATAATTTCCAAGTGCTTCACAAAAATAGATCCTGACTTTATGTACACCCTGTATAGTGTTTATTCTTAGCTTAAGTTATGTAGGTTACTTTGGTGGCAGTAAATAGTTGTATATTAATTAGCTGACTTGAGTTTGACATTTTGCAAGAATTTTTTATTATTAAAATGTAGCTTGTGACTTGGATTACCTTGATAGGCCCGGGTGGCTTCATGTTTTCCAAATGTAATTAGTGGTGCTCTGGCTCTGGCTGGGCAGGAATTCCAGCCTTTTAGGAGAACTCCAGCTCCAGCTGGAGCTTACTTTAAACTCTGGCCCTCTGGCTGGAGATTTGCATTGATTGAAGTTTTATTAAATGCTCTTCAGATCAACTCATATGCCAAGCTATTACCTTTAACCTGACTAGTGTAAGAGTCTTGGAAATATTGTATCATAATAAAAAACATTTAATACTAATGAATTTATTAAGGAAATATTTAGCACACAATTCCAGACAGGTAGAAAAAATGGAGAATCAAAATAGAGTCCCTTGATAATTTCTAATATAATAGTATCCTTTTACAATCCTGGGAGGCTAATTATGAAATAAAAATGTTCTTGCAAATGGAATGAAATGAAGAAGGCCCTATATATCAAATAAATTTGATATATAGGATTGTCATGCGCCTCGGTGGTGTAGTGGTTAGCACCGCTGACTATGAATCCATCGGCCCCGGGTTCGAGACCTGGTGACTGTAGCTGGCACGCAGCAAAACCCAGCTGTTCATCCTTCCACACAATAAAGAAAGTGGTTGGTAGATAAAATGGGTACTCTGGGTGGCCTAGACGCAGGGCTGCTGGTGGGGTGGTTCAGATTCCATGTTAAACTGTAGGTCTAAGGTGAAGTGAAAAGCTTGACCTTCATCAGAATGAGCAATTCGGGTGGAAGCTAACCAAAGGTATAGGGCCTACTTCAGACCCAGGATTATTGAATATTTTTAAATTAGTCTAGCTAGTCTAGAGCTTAGTTAGGCAATTGAAGCTGAAAATAAAAAAAGAACACTAAATTAGTGGGAGAAAAGCATGTGATTTATAAATTTGGGACATTTGAAAAAATAGTTCTCGGACTAGTGGGAGTAGCTTACACAGGACATTCTGTATTTTGTCAATCTTCACTTAGGAGTTTGGCTCCTATTTAGCTACTTTATATATATTATATATATATATTATATATATATATATAAACCCCGCAAGGGGGTTCTAAGCTCGTGCTCTTGAGTGCTCTTTGTGCTCGTTTGCACGTGCTTGTTCCTGGAGGTTTCATGTGCGACCTCCCGGCCCTAGCACCCAAGGATGATGGGGCTCGACCCTGCAGTCCTTGTCATCCTTGGTCTTTTTCCACTTCGACTGTCCCCCCACCCTTTCTTTTTCCTCTGTCTTTCCTCTCACTTTTTCTTTGTTTTTCCGCTGATATGCCCTTTAAATAGAGGCGAATCGGTTCTTCCTAAAAAAAAAAAAAAAAAAATATATATATATATATATATATTATAATATATATTAGGGTGACACTTATTTTCGAAAGTTTGAATTTTTATCGGGACGGGGCGTTTCTGGTTCCATTTTGTCAAAAAATATTGTGTGTAAAATATTTTTGAAATAAAACAATATTTAGAACTGCCTCAATACGGTCAAAGTTTGTATATTTTCTCGAAAAGTAGAAATTTAGATCATGATGTTCTATGCCTCTAGCAAATAAAATATCACTTCTAGTTTGTTCAAGCTACTAATCTTGACCTAAAACATATAACTGGACTTCATACTTTCAACTCTAGGTCCCCCTCAACTCGAGTATTAGCCCCTCAAGGGGGGGGGGGGTATCATGGGGCCCATCTCCCTCTCATTGTTGCCTACTTTGCAGAGGTCACGGTGGACTTGCGGGCGGTTGGGAAGTCACAGCGGTGGCTTCTCGACCACTTGTAAGAGGAACTGCCTTTGGTCTTCACTCTTGGTAAGGGCCAGGTTGAAAGACTGCATCAACGCCACCCCGCGCTCCGCGAAGTCATTGACAACTTGAAGGGCCTGGACTCGGCGGGATGCGGCGATGAAGGCTGGGTCCGTCCGCCACTCCTCCGGATCCTTGAGCAGGAAGGCGGTGCTGATGTCCAGAACCTTGAAGAACTCCTTTGATGTAGTCATTGTGAACTTGGCCAATGTATTGTTGGCGATTGAGGCGGTGGACAGGTCCACATTGATACGCCGCGGGGATCCTCCGATCCTTCCTCTTCTTCCTCGCTTTAATCATCTCCCGCTTTGTCGCCAAGTCGATACCTCGTCGAAGATGGCCAGGGTGACGAGGCGCTCGCTCAAGTACCATAGGTGCCTGGCGAAGACTGTCGCCGTCGCCTTGGCCACCGCTGAGTCCGGATAATAGACGAGGGCCTTGAGCAGCGCGAGGTCCGCGGCTGGGGCCGTTGCCGGGAGCGGCGCTTTGTACCAGGCCGTCACGTATGGACACGGCGAAGATGGTGAATTGCCGGATTCCAGCCGCTTCGCCTGACGACATCTGAAACTGTTCCCGGAACAGGAACAGTTTGATGGCATAGATGACTTTTGCCATCCAGCGCGCGCGAATGGAAGGCGCCGGGACGAGCGAACCGGGCACCCCGCTTGTTCGGACCGCCCAGCACAATTACAGAGCTCCAGAAGTTCCCTGTAGTCATCACGTGGATGTTGACCGTCGAGGAGGCGGCTGAATTCGATCAGCAGGTCGTCGCGGGCGTCCTTCAGGTGCTGCGGCATGGTTCCATCCTCGAAGGGCTTCGCTTTGGTTTGATCGATGAAGTCCCACTGGCGGCGAATCGTTTGAACAGGAGGATGTCAGGACCAGTAGAGGGACCCGAGGCACGCCGTGAATGCCTTCTCGCACACCAGTTCGTGGATGTGGTGGCGGCAAGCCAAATGAAGCACTGTCTTCTCGAGTTTCTGCTCAATGATATAGCAAGCTCCTCCTGAGAGTCCTGTGTTTGAGGCGGTGGTGTCAAAAGAGAGGGCACAGATCCGTCCCTTGATGTCCCAATCCTCGAGGGCAGAGAGGACGGCTTCCGCCATGGCGCGGCCGGTGCCGTCGGGGAGGCTGGGCACAGCCAGAAGCTTGTCGACATTCTCCCCAGACACCAGAACTGGAAGGCGATCTTCAGCAGGGCCTCCGTCAGCCGCTGGTACGATTTTCCCGTCCCAGTGAACGGTCAGCGGCACAGTAGGATGGAAGGCTGCCTTCATTTCCGCTGCTGCCATAGCACGGAACTTTGCTCGGTCGCGGCGGGAGGATTCGCGGTTCAAGACCAGCTCCTCAGGGTCGTGGCCCAAGCTCCTCGCAGCCGCCAACAGCAAAAAAACACCTTCTCGGTCGGTAAGTTTCGTCCGATCCATCGCTGCGGAGAGATCAGGGTGATCATCTTTTTCGACGCGCGGAATCGCTTGGGTGGTAAAGGGGTCGTAGATGCTTCTGCATTCGACGTGGACGGGCCCGGGAGAGAGAGCTCTTCCTCTTCTTCTCGGCGACGACGCCGTGTCGGTGACCGAGTCGGGCTGCTTGCACCTGAGCTGGAGCTCGATGCCAGTTCGACGAGTTCTTCTCGGCTCTCTCTGTTCGCCCTTTCATCATCTTGCCGGCGGCTCCTTTCCGCTTCCTGTCTCCTCGCACGCTCCTCCTGTGTGCAGCGTCATGTCACGTGTGGAGGAGATGCGGCCGCGCCGCACCTCGGCCCTTTGTCCCATCAGGAACTCCCTGTCCTTTTCGATTGTGATCATCGACATCGCCTGTTCGTGTGCGATGTCGAAGAGGCGGTCAAGGGATGAGAGGAACTCGGCCTCGTTCCTGATTTGGGTCACAGTGCGCCATTTCGAGTTCTTGTTCAGAGCCCGCCACTTCTCGTACATTCGGAGAACCTTGTCCCTTGCGCGTTGGTCTTTCTGCGTAGGAATACGGGACCGCTCCCAGAATTCCTTGACTGCGGTCACTTTCTCAGCGGCTGCTTCCTTGATTGGCTTCTTGACATCAAGGTGAAGGTGGAAAAAGTACTGAAGCGCCTGCTTTCCCGTAGGCAGCATGCTTCCTGTGATGCTGTGGTCCACGGTCCCCAGGAGATAGACTGCTGTTTTAGATCTTGTTGCCGAAGCCATCACGTCGTTTCAGAACTCACTGAAAAAGAGAATGAAACACTGTTAGTGTTGGCAAAACTCGTCCCAACCCATTTTCTACTTAGAATAACATGTTTCTTTCGCCTGTATCAATATTGGATAAACTCGTGTTACACCCTGTATAATACCTCATTTTAGTCTTCTGTACACCAGTGCGGAAGACTAAACCAACGACTCTGATCGTCCCGTCTGTCTGTCTGTTATCATTTTTCAACTCAGAAACTACAGCAGCTATCGAAACGAAAACTGACATGATAACAGAACGCCATGAGTACTTTTCGACAAAAAGTATAAACTTTGACCTCGTTGAGGCAGTTCTAATTATTATTTATTTCACAAATATTTTACACACAATGTTTTAGACGGAATGACACCAGAAATGCGCCCGTCCTGATAGAAATTCCCAAAAAATGAAAAAACCCCCAAATAAGTGGCACCCTAATATATATATATATATATATATATATATATATATATATCCCCCTCCCTGCGGGCGGTCTTTCTGGGGTGGATCGCCCGGGCTCCTGCCTCCATGTGGCGAGGGGGGTCAGCCGCGGCTGGGGGCCCTGCCGGGTCCCCCGCCCGGTTGCGAAGTAGACTTTTCATACCCTGCTATCCTACAGCCCCCTCTTTCCTGTCTTCCCCTCTTTCCCTCTTCCTTGCCCCCTCTGTTTTTTTTCTGCTTTCTCTTTCACTTCGCGCGCCCCGTGGGCTGCCGGGGCTGATCGCTGGGGGTCTCGCTCCCATGGTCGGGCCGGACTAAGTTGGCTGTAGGGTGCCCGGGCCTGGGACCCTGGGCGGCCTTGGTCTTTGCTGCAGCGGGGGGAACTTTCGATGCTGCAAGGGCCCCTTTTGAAACGGGGGTACCCGCATGGGACGAGGCACCCATCCCCCGCCGGCGTGCGCTTTGGTCCCCTTGGGCCCAGGTAATTGGTTCCCTGCAGCCCCGGGCGCGAAACAATAAAATTTTTTGTATGGAAACATTTACAAATCTAAAGGACCTCGTTGACGACCGGCTTGTGCATATGACCTCCCTCTGACTACCTCTTTGGACCGTGGGTCTGGTAAGGGCAGTCGGCAGCCCTCGCCCACCCCGTCTGCTCTTCTTGCCACACCTCCTCTCCCTCTCTTCCCAGGCTCGTGGCGCCGCTGCCCGACCCCGCCAGTAGCGGATGGACCTCAGTGGACCCCACCCCCGACCCCTGGATCCCCCCATATTCCACGTTCCCGATGGGACCCACCTGCTTTTTCACCCTCAGTGGGAGGCCCGCGGCCCCAGTCGCCTCCCCACTCCGTCGGGCCTCATCGCCCCCAGTCGCCTCCCACTCCGGTCGGGCCCTCATCACCCCCGGCCCCCTCGGCCCCTGGGGGACGTGGGACCGACGTCGCCGTCCGCCTTTCTCGTCTTCTCGCCCCTCGAAGTTCCGGTGGTGTTTGGCCAGACGGCTTCACTCGGCCTTAGGATGATGGACAAGTTCCTCGTCCTCCGCCCCTCCTCCTCCAAGCCCCTCCCCACTAACCACGAACGCCTCTTTCGAGCGATCCATGGGAAGACGGGGACGGCGCGTTTTGACCTTCGGCCTCAGAGGGATGGCTCCATTTTGATAAGGTCGCGTTCCTCTGCCGAAACCTCCTCTCTGCTCGCTATCCCCGATGTTCTGGGCTGCGGGATCACGGTGACTCCCCACCCCCGCCTCAATCAGTGCCAGGGCACGATCTACGCTGCTCGTCTTCTACCCATCCCGGTGGAGGACCTCCAGACTGACCTCGCCTCCCAGGGTGTGGTGAGAATATACCGTTTTCCCGACAGATCGCGATCCCCAGCCGTCCCTTCTCCTCGCCTTCTCCTTACTTTTGACTCACTGGTGCCCCCCGTTTCGGTATTCTGTGGCTTTGGTGGGAGACGAGCATGCGAATTCTCGGTTCGGCCATACGTGCCAGATCCTACGCGCTGTTTTCAGTGCAATAGGTTTGGCCACGTGAGCAGTTCCTGCCATCAGCCGGCCCCGTTGTGTGTCCGCTGCGGCGGCCCTCCCCACCCCTTGCCCTGTACTGCTCCGCCTTCCTGCACCAACTGTCATGGACCGCACCCTGCTTCATCCCGCTCTTGCCCGTCCTTCCTCTTTGAGAGGGAGGTTCGGGCCCTCTGTTCATCAGAATTTCTCAGCGCTCGGGAGGCGCGGGACCGGTTGCGTGGCCGCGAGGCCCGGCGTGGTACCTCGTACGCCGAGGCTCTCCGTCCCCGGCCGCCTCCGGCCCAGACCCCGTCCTCACCGGCGGTTCCCGACGCGCCTCCACTCACCGTGTCCGCTACTCCCTGTCTATCCTCTGCCGCCCAGCGGACTCCCGCCGCGGCTCCCTGTACTACCAGCGCGTCCCCACGTGCTCCCTCCGCGAACGCCGATGCTTCGTCGACAACCCCCCCTGCCCCTTCTACGCCCTCTCCACCGGCGCTTTCGGCCACCCCCATTCCGGACCGTGACCCGCCGTCGCCCATGCGGGCCGCACGACGGAGGGGAACGGGCCGCAAGCGCCGCGCCAATAGTGACCCCGAAAGGTTCGAGGCCATAGGCCTCGCATCACCTTCCTCTCCCAGACACAAACGCCCCCTTCGCCCTACCATCCTGGTGTCCTCACCATCCCCGCTGCGCAACCGTTATGGACGCTCCCCCCTGGGGTCCCCGACGACCCTCGTGGTGGGGGCGGAGATACATCCCTCACCGGTTCGGTCGATGGACCCACTGGAGGGGGAACTCGCCCGCCTGGTCGGCGTGGGTGGGATGAGCACGCCCCCGCGCGTGACCTACCCCACCTCTCTCCTTGACCTGCCTATGCATCCGGGTGAGGTATCCTTTTCCACTCCCCCTTGTAGTCCAGCCTCCCCTGCACCTCCGGTGAAGGGAGGGGCCTTCTGGATACCCCTCACATCCCCTTCTCTGCATCGCTCTCCCCCGGGCGTCCGGGTGACTCCTCTTCAGGAGGGTTTGCCGGCGTCAGTTTCCACATCGCCCCCCCCGTCGGGGTGACCCTCGCCTTCGCCCACGTTCGGCGTCCCCCGTTGGGCCCCGGGGCTTTCCAATCCCCTTGTTAATCTCAGGCCGCCCGATCGGCCCACCCACCCCATAACCATCCGTTTCGCAGACTTTCCTACCCCTCCATATACTTCGCTCCTGCAGTGGAACATCCGCGGGCTCCTGGTAGGCCTCGAGAGTCTCTCTTCTCTCCTGGCCTCCAGGTGTCCGGCGTGTTTCTGCCTTCAGGAGACGATACTGGGCTCCCGTTCCCTCCCTCGAGTGTCCGGCTACTGCGGGCTCCCTTCCCCGCCTCTCGATGGGGCGGGTAGGGGGGGCTCCGTGGTCTTCGTGCACCGCTCCGTCCCTTTCCGCCCCCTCCCGCTCCGTACTGTCTTGCAAGCTGTGGCCGTGCGCCTTTGTGGCATCAGCTCACAGTCTGCTCTCTTTACCTCTCCCCTATCGTACGCCCTTCACCTGATTCTCTCCGTGACCTAATTCTGCAGCTTCCCCGCCCTTTCCTGCTTCTCGGGGACTTCAACAGTCGGGACCCGGCCTGGGGGGACGTTTGCTCCACCTTTCTCTCCGGGACCCTTCTCTCCCTTATGGACGAGCTAGAGTTCACCTTTCTGAACGATGTCTCCCCAACCTGCCTCCACTCTGCCCATGACAGTTTCACCTGTATTGATCTTTCCCTGGTTTCCCTCGATATCGTGACGGAGTTCACCTGGGAGGTCCTGCCGGATTCTTCCGGCAGTGACCATTTCCCTGTGTGTCTTACCCCAACCCGTCTCCTCCCCCCACCTCTGTCCGCCCGCGCTGGCTGTTCGCCCGAGCGAAATGGGCCTCATACACGAGGTGCACGGCGATCTCGCCGTCCATTCCTGCCTTTCCCTCCGTTAGTGAGGCCCTCGCCTTTCTCGAAAGCAAGATCCTCTCGGCTGCCACCAGTTGCATCCCCCGTACCTCAGGCTCCCCCAGGCCGCGCAGCGTCCCATGGTGGACCCCAGAGTGCTCCCGTGCCGTTCAGGAGCGGCGCCATGCTGGCCGTCGCTTCTACCGGACCCACCAGCCGGAGCATAAGATGGCGTTTCAGCGCCTGAAGGCAGTGGCCCGTCGGGTCTTGAAACTAGCCCGGCGTACCTCCTGGCGGAGTTACGTGTCCGGGATCTCCTCCTCGACCGCCCCCTCGACTGTTTGGCGCAAGGTGCGTAGCTTTGAGGGGACCCGTGTCCCCCCTCGACCCCCGGTGCTTCGGGTCGGGGACGACGAGTTCGTGTCCGATCCGGAGGCCGTCGCGAACGCACTCGCGGCGCACTTCGCAGCCATCTCCAGTTCCGATTCCCCCCACTCCCGCCGCGACCCACCAGAATTTCCACCTCAGGGATGACCCCTATAATCACCTCTTCCACATGACAGAGCTTCGGGAGGCCCTCCGCCCCCGACGCTCCTCCGCCCCCGGCCCCGATAATATCCCCTATGACTTGTTACGGCACCTCCACCCCTCTGCTCTCAGCTTTCTACTGGACCTCTATAACCGGATTTGGTTGGAGGGTTCATTTCCGGACCGATGGCGTGAGTCCATCGTCGTCCCCATCCCGAAGCCCGATAAAGACCCCTCACTCCCATCGAATTATCGCCCCATTTCCCTAACATGCTGTGCCTGCAAGGTGATGGAGGCGATGGTCGCCTTGCGGCTGTCCTTTACCTTGGAGGCGAGTGACCAGTACCCTGCTACCCAGGCTGGTTTCCGGCGCTTCCGGTCTACCACTGACCCCCTCCTTCTCCTTAGCCATGACGTGCAGGAGGCTTTCTCCCGGCGTCAATTTGTACTCGCCGTCTTTTTTGACCTCCAGAAGGCCTACGATACTACCCGGCGGAGCGCGGTCTTCGACTGCTTACGCTCCCTGGGTTTCGTAGGCTTTCTCCCTTCCTTTTTATAACTTCTTGTCCGCCCGTTCTTTCCGCGTCCGCATCAGTTCTGCCCTCTCTGACCGCTTTCCGTTGGAGGAGGGTGTCCCTCAGGGTAGTGTCCTTAGCCTCTTGTGTTTCTCACTCGTGATGAACACAGTCGCTACGGTCCTGCCTACATCCGTTCATAGCTCCCTCTATGCCGATGACCTGGCTATCTATTGCTCTGGCCGCCTCCCGTCTTTGGCTGAACGTCGGCTCCAGCTAGCCATCAACGCGGTGGTTCGCTGGGCGTCCTCGGTTGGCTATGCTTTCTCACCCTCTAAGTCTTCCAGTATGCTTTTCCGTCCTCGGCGCCTCCGTCTGTCGCATACCTTCGCCCTTACCCTTGCCGGCACTCCTCTTCCCCTCGTCCCATCCATTAGATTACTGGGTATGACCCTCGACGGATTTTTCGGTTGGGTTCCACACCTTAGGCGGTTGTGGCAAACATCTCACCGCACCCTCTCCCTTTTGGGTCATCTGTCTCACACGACCTGGGGGGCGGACAGGCGTACTCTGCTGCGCCTGTACACCTCCCTGGTGCAATCCCGTGTCGACTACGGCTGTGTGGTCTACAGCTCCGCCTCCTCTCCAGCACTCCGTATGCTTGATCCTCTTCTCCACCGTGGCCTTCGCCTGGCGTCGGGTGCCTTCCGCTCGTCCCCTGTTGCTAGTCTTCAGGTGGACTGTGGACCCCCCCCCCCCCCCCTGCCCCTTCGCCGGGGCCTTCTCATGGTGAAGTGTTACCTTCGCATCTGCCACCTTCCGATGTCCCTACTCTTCTCCGCGATCTCCCAGGCGCTACCCCGGCCTGACACGTGGCATTTCGCTGCCTCTCTGGCCGAGATTTTCTCGTCCCTGGGGATCCCCCCACCCTCTATTCTGCCGTTCTCCTTCGATCTGTCGCCCCCCTGGCGGACCACCCCTATCTGCCGTTGCCAGGCGCTCCGTGGCCTGCGTAAAGAGTCTCTTCCTGCCATCCTCTGGTCTTTTCTGGCCCATCTTCCCATCCATTCGGACGACGTTCCCGTCTACACCGACGGCTCGCGCTCCCCTGCAGGTGTCGCGGCCGCCGTCTTCTCTCCGTCATTGTCACCTACCTCCCGGGGTATCCCCCTGCCGGTTCAGGCCTCCATCTTTTCCGCGGAGCTCTTTGCCCTTCTGGAAGCCCTCCGTCTGGTATCGGGTTGTTCGCGGTCCTCCTGTACCATTTTTTCGGACTCGCTGAGCGCCCTTCAGGCGCTCGAGCGCTATGATTCCCCGGACCCCCTCGTACTCCTTATTCAACAGGAGTACCATGTCCTGCACACCGTTCACCGGATCCGGGTCACCTTCTGCTGGGTTCCCGCTAGGGTGCATCAAACGCCCTTAGGTTCTTGGATTTTAATGTCTATTCTCTCAAATGTTACACTTGTTGCTAGAAGTGTGTATGCCAAAAATCAATTAAATCGGAGGTGGTTCTGGGTGGCCACCGGTCACTTCTATATTTTCGTGGCAATTTTCAGGGGCTGCGCTATGTAAAAATATCTATTTTTTTTATTTACCAATCAGTTGACTACTTACATTGTTTCTTTTAATATAGAGTTGCTAAGGGGTGATTTACATAACATTTGAGAGAATAGACATTAAAATCCAAGAACCTAAGGGCGTTTGATGCACCCTAAAGGGGTGATTTACATAAAACATGTACCATAAACGAAACTTCACTTATAGTCTAATAATATCCTTTATTGTCTTTCAGAAACAATGGAAGCTGTAACAATGGAAGCTAAGAAGACCAGATTAGCAAGTGCCATTTTTGGTCTTGGCAATGCTCTTACAGAAGGAGATGGTACATTGACAGGAGTCCGCCTCCCAACTTGCCGGCAGGTTCTTCGATGCGTGATGTGGCACATCCAGAAAGAAATATGTGAAGCAAACAACACAGCACTCAAATGGAAATCTGCCAGCATAGTCCTTATCCAGCTGAAAACATTCTACACTAAAGCAAATATTCTATGCTTTCAGACCATCAATGCTGCAAACTAATACTTGACCTTCTTAATGACAATAACAAATTGCGTCAAATACCTGTTTCTCGCAGAGAATCTCCAAACACTTTGGCTAAGTTGCAATCCATGAATGAACGTCTTGATAAGACCTTTGGTGTATGGACAAAAGATGCAATGACAAACATTAAGAATGAGGAAGATAGAGCATTTTTAGAGTCAATGAAATCTGACAGAGTAGCCTCATTTGGTAGTGTTGACAAGAAGAAAGCTGATAAAGATCGTAGAAAAGAAAAACGCATCTTAGCGGAAGCTTCAAGACGAGAATGTCATGAATCATCCAGTGTACAAGAGATGAAAAGTTCTGTATGCTCTGATGATAGTGCCTCTGCAGATAGCTTGGAAGAAACTGAAGAAGAGGCGATTCCAGAGCTTCAAAGGAAGCGTAGTCACCACAGATCAACATATGCAGGTACGTCTGCCTTTATTCCTCATGATATTCTGAAAAGGCCTTCAGTCGTGTCTGTTGCTACTCGACTAAACATAACTCCTGTTCAACAGGCTGTGCTCACCGAAGCTGTAATTCAAGAGGCAGGAGGTGATCCATGTCGTGTGGCCAAGTCGTATTCAACTGCTGATAAGGCTCGACGATCAATAACAAGTGCTATCGCCAAAGATATTCGAGAAAATTGGATCGCCCCAACAGCTGCAACACTTCACTGGGATGGCAAGCAGATGCATACGCTCACTCACAAACAAGAATGGCAAGGAAGAAAGATTGCCAGTGTTGGTTGGGAATGCCACTGATGTAAAGCTACTGGGTGGCTAGATATCCTCGTGGAAGTGATATGTCATCAGGTGACATCATTGCCGAGCACACTTACACGTTTCTACATTCATGGAAGTGCAAACAGTCAGTTGTCAACTTATGTTTTGACACAACAGCATCAAACACTGGACACGTTACAGCTGCCTGTGTTACCATTCAATCAAAACTGGACCGTGCTCTTCTGTGGTGTGCATGTCACCATCATGTTGGAGAGGTAATCCTGGATCATGTGTTTGACGCTCTCAAAATTGAGACATCAAAGTCTCCAGAAGCATCTTTGTTCCAAAGATTCCAGAAGAATTGGGAACGCATATCGCATGCAAAGGATGAAAGTTTAACCAAAATTGACATTTCAATGTACAATGACGATGCCAACAACTGCTTTTATCCTGCAAAAACAAGGTTTTAAGCACAATCCGCACAAGCGCTTCATACTGTAGGGAAGACTACAAGGAAATGGCACAACTCTGCCAGGTAGTCCTCGATGATGATGTCACAAACAAGGAACACTCCACAGACCTGGGGCCATGCATAAAGCAAGGTGGATGTCAAAGATTCTTTATTCCATCAAAATATGCCTACTTGAAGAGCAAATTTCTGTACTACCTCGAGGAACTGTAACAACACAACATCAACAGGAAAAACTGAAGGAGTTTGTTGTTTTTGTTGTTTATATTTATTGTGATTGGTGGCTCATATGTCAGTCTGCTTCAAATGCCCCATGGTTTTGATTTGTGCTTATACAAGACTCTGCTCAACTATAAAGCTGTCAACTCAATCATTTCAGTCAGCGCTGTGAAAGCCTTTGATAGACATTTGTGGTATTTAACCCCAGAACTGGTTGTTTTGGCACTGTTCAGCAATGCAGTACCTCAAAAGGAGCGTCGTGCCCTTGCAGATGTGTTACTGGCCATACAACCAGATGAAATGCCAAGCACTCCAAAACACCACTACGGTTCTGGATATGGCAAACCGTCATTTCCAAAAATTACAAAAGCGACAACCCTGGCTGATCTTGTGAATGAGGACTCGTGGTTTACAGTGAACCTTCCTCACCTGGATATGACCTTCCTAACAGAGGATGTTGACAATTGGCAGAACAATGACCACTTCAAGGCAGCCAAGTCCATTGTGGATGGGTTAAATGTTGTGAATGACCCTGCGGAGAGAGCAGTAAAGCTCACAACTGATTTTGTCTCAGCTGCAAGAGGAGAAGACCACTTCCAAAATCTTCTTCAAGTGGTTGAATGTGACCGCAAAGCGAGGCCAAATTTGCGGAAACGAGCAAAGTTGGAGTAGTGACATTGGCGTTGTGTTTTATACATTTTCAACTTTCAATCAATGTAAGTATAGTAATACCGAATATTTGTATATTAGTATTATAAGTAATACCGAATATTTGCCGAATATTCGGTGCATCACTACTAATATATAAAAGTGCCGTGGCCACCCAGGACCACCTCCGATTTGATTTATTTTTTGCATACATACTTCTACCAACAAGTGTAACATTTGAGGGAATAGACATTAAAATCCAACAACTTTTTGAAAATCATGGGGCGTTTAATGCACCCTAGTTCCCGCCCATGTTGGTGTTTCCGGTAATGAGGCGGCGGACCGCATAGCCCGGTCCGCCGCCTCGCTGCCTCCCCTCCCCCGCCCGCTCCCCTTCTCAGACTATGTGCAGGTCTTTCATTCCTTTTATGACCGCATGTGGCAACAGTCCTGGGACGATGCCACCGGAAATAAACTCTGGTCCATCCGCCCCCGTCTGTCATATTGGGTGTCCTCTTTCCACCGCTCCAGACACAAAGTGGTTGTCCTTGCGCGGCTTCGCATTGGCCATACGCGCCTCATGCACGGCTATCTTATGCTCCGGCAGGAGGCTCCTCATTGCGCCTCCTGCCAGTCGCCCCTCACTGTCTCTCACATCCTTGTGGAATGCCCCACCCTGTCGTCAGTACGTCGTCGCGCCTTCCCGTTCCTTTCTGATTTCCCCCTCCCCGAACGTTTACGCCTTATGCTTGCTGAGAGCCCTCTCTTCTCGCTTGACCATCTTTTCCTCTTCCTCTCCCAATCTCGCATCCTATCTGAGCTTTAGGTGACTTCTCACCTGTAGTCCGCTGTTCTCCCTTTTCTAGTACCTTTTCTCCGTCTCCGTTTCTCTTTCTCGTATTCCGCCTCGCCATGATATCCGCTACCATATAGCGGGAAGTGGCGGTAAATGCCCCAATACAAAAAAATAAAATATATATATATATATATATGTGTGTGTGTGTGTGTGTGTGTGTGTGTGTGTGTGTGAATGTAAAGTTCAGAGTTTGGCATTAAGTTGTAGTCTCTGGCTGGAGGAAAAATTATTAAGCCAGACCCTCTGGCCCTCTAGCCTCCAGCCAAAATCTCCCTCTAGTACATCACTAAATGTAATGTAATGTAATGATACAAAAGTAGTTGCCTCAGAAAAATATAGAATATAGAAAATTCTTACAAACTGCAAAAAGATCTTGAGGGATTATAGTTGCCTGGGCTAGTAAATGGCAAATGGAATTCAATGTTAAAAAATGCAAAGTCATCCACTTTGGTAAAAATAATGAAAACTCTAGTATAAGATGCAAGGAAACTGGTTAGAGGATGTTAGACAGGAAAAAGATCTTGGCTTTATAGTTGGTAGTGATCTAAAGTTTTCTAAGCAATGCTTAGAAACTAGAAATAAAGCAAATAAAATGCTAGGTATTATTAAGAAGAATGTTAGTTACAAGAGTAAGGAAGTCATCTGTAAATTATATAATTCTTATGTTAGGCCTCACTTAAAATACTGTATTCAAGCTTGGTTCCCTCACCTTAGACATTATATTGATATTAGTGATGTAGGTCACATCCGCATCCGCGGAACATCTGCACTTTGGACTGCGGATGTCGTGCGGATGTGGACCGTTGAGATAAAACGTCATTAATAAGCGGAAATTATCAAATTCTACTATAATAATAGAACTAGTTCATTGTGCGCAAAAGTGATGCAAGCGACAAGACGAGAGGCTGTTCTTGTATGAAGTTACTCTCTTGCAACCTACTTAGATCCACATTACAAAGCTAAGTTATTTTCACCTAGTACATTAGAACGAGTTAAATTATCACTTGGCAAAGCAGTTGAAGAGCTTCAATCTCTTGAATCTGTCGCTTCGCCACCCACCAAAAGAATAAAAGTTTCAGTGACAGAACCAACACCTTCAACAAGCAAATCTATCACAGAATCTCTCTCTCAGTTTCTTGAGTCAAGCAGCGATGACGAGACCTACGCGATGTCAAAAGATGTAGTAAAAATGATCAAGAGCTATTACCAAGAAAAATGCCTGGCTGCATGTGACAATCCTATTAGTTGGTGGAAAAATATGCAGAATATCTATCCATACTTGAGTAAACTTGCAAGGAAACATTTAGCACGTCCTCCAACAAGCGTACCAAGTGAGAGATTATTTAGCAGTGCTGGATTAATATATGATGAAAAGAGAAACAGACTGGCAGCAGAAAAGGCAGAAAAATTAATGTTCCTTAAGCATAACCTTCCTATAATTAAGTTTGAATATTAAACGATGAACATCTTAGTTTACTTTATTTTCATTACTCATTTATAAATATGCCTAATAAACTTTAAACTTAATATAAATAGTTATCAAGCTAATTAAAGATCTCTTTCTATAAGGGTGGAGGTTGGGGAAAGAGGTCGGGTAACACAATTATGGTTTCTAATTGTGGCTGAAACTCAACAAAATATAACAAATTTATTTGCAGACGAATTCACTAATTGATTTCTATATTAGTTAGATGCTTGCTATTATTTTATATGTTCAGGGAAAAGTACAGCAATTATTGTACAATTAATCAATTATACTACATTATAGCTACAGCTCTCTCTATATAATAACTTATTATATACGTTAAACACAACAAATCTCGAATATATCCTAAAAAATAACGAAAATGTAGACATCCGCATCCGCATCCGTGGATGTTGAAATCAAACATCCGCATCCGTGGATGTTGAAATCAAACATCCTCATCCGCATCCGCGGATGTGAAAAAAATGACATCCGCTACATCACTAATTGATATGCTTGAAAGTGTGCAACAAGGGCAACGAAGCTTATCTCCTAACCTAAGGAGATTGGAATACAGGGAAAGATTAAAGGAATTAGGTATGTTTAGTTTTGAGAGATGTTGTTTGAGGGGAGATATGATACAGATGTTCAAAATGTTTTCAGGTTTGGACAATTTAGATACAAGTAACTTTTTTGCATTTAAGGCTGATAACATAACTTGTGGGCATAATAAGAAAATTAGAAAACAGCCTTGTAGACTTGATCTATGAAAGTATTTTTTCAGTCATAGAGTAGTAAATTTTTGGAATGACTTGCCATATGATGTGGTAAATAGTAGCTCATTAGTTAATTTTAAGAAAAATTTGGACACTTTCATGAATGACAGAGATAGTTTGTAGATTGTAAATAGTGTACATTCTTAGGTTAAGTTATGTAGGTTACTTTGGTGGTAGTAAATAGTTGTATGCTAATTAGCTGATTTGAGATTGACATTTTGGAAGATTTTATTATAAAATATAGCTCATGACTTGGATAACCTCAACATGCCCCATTGGCTTCATGTTTTCCAAATGAAATGTAAGATGAGAGAGATTACTTTTCTTTGCCTCTTCTCACTAGGTTCACAACCACTTGATTTTCTCCTAGATGTCATCGTAAAAAAGTTAGTAAGGGCACTGGAAATAGTAAATAAAATCACAAGATATACAGAACAACCTTGTGGGATGTTGGCAGGCACAGATAAAATGGTGCTTATATTCTTCCATGGGAACTACTTTGTTCGTTGCAACCTGTGAATAGTCGAGCACCTTGGCCATGATCTGCAAGGTGTTGCCACAGTAAATTGACCAAGAAAAACCATGAAAAAGCAAGTCCATGAACAAAAAAATGTGAATGGCAAGGGTCTGTTGTATTCTTCAGTGGCCTGTATTTACATATCTATTTCTTAGGTATATATTTTCATTCTAACAACAAATGTCTACATATTTGAATGAGTGAACTGATTTTGGACTAAATTTTGTATTTTTCAGTGCAATTAGCAATATTTGAATGTAAAAATACCACCTTTATATGCTAAAACAGTTTTTTCTGACTTTTCACTGATGGAGAGAGAGTTGAACCTCATTTTCATTCAAAGAAAATTTTTTTTCATTTATATGAAGGGGGATAGTCCCTTAAAATGAAAATATTATCTAACTTTTTATTCATTTAATCAGTATTTTGTGCTGATAATGATTTAATTTTTGGGAGATTGCCTTTCAGATACTTTTTGGATTATTCTTTTATCTGAATTAGGGACTGAGATATGACAATTTGAAATTTAGTAGCTAGTATGTGGAATACCCCCAAAATAGGTGGGACCATAATTTTTTAACCACTACTTTGATTGAGCTATAGTTTTATATTTTGAGGTTGTTGGTGTAGATAATGCCATATACCAAATTATAGGAAAATCAAAGCTTTATCAACTTAAAAATTTTATAAATATACTTTAGCTACCTAATTAGACCCTTTTGATTGACAGTGTAAAAAATTAGATACTGAAAAAGTACTCATCAGTTTTGTAACACAAAATTTGGGATGGCTTCAAGATCTGACAAACACCCAGATGTTGAAGATTTACAATTAGCTTTAGCTCATGCACGGCATGAGAATATAATTTTAAAAACTGAACTTCTGCACACTATCCAACAAAATCATCGAGAAGTGAAAGAATTAAAATTGATACAGCAGTCAAAGGTAAGGTGCGGTATTTCATACTTTACATATACTGTATATATATACATATTATGTTGAGGCTCTTGTATTTGGCTTATATTGTATAGTACTTTGTATCAGGGTTGGCAAAAACCCAAAAACTCAACTGGTTTTTTGCTGGGTTTTTGGGTTTTTGCTGGTTTTTTGCCAACCCTGATTTGTATCAACCTAAATTAACTTTTAAGGCTTCTAAAGTTAAACTGATCTGCTACCAGGCTAATACTATTGTTAGTTAGATGATTCTAATTTTTTAAACTTAATTATGAACAGTTTTGGATAAGATTAATTTTGCAAAACCTTAGAGCATTTGCTGTAAAGCATCTTTCATTAGTAAAACTTTTTCATTAGGTAATAGGGAATTGTACGTTTAAACATCATTTTTAATATAGATAGACTAGTTTTTCTCACATTTACTGAGCTTATTTCCTCAAATAGTTTCAATTTATAAGTAAACACTAGGGTGATTCAAATATGGGGGTAAAAATTTTTTTTTTATATTTTAATGTGTTCAACCCTTTAAATGGTTCATTTGAACATAAAAACAACTCTCCTAAAATATTTTAGCAAATTTTTAATTTTTAGGGGTTGCTTGCTACCAGCAATTAAAAATTGACAGAATGACTCAAATTGTCAAATTTTTCCACACCACCCAGGGGGTACAGTACAAGGCGCATTGCTTTTTTTAATGTGGAAAGCTCCCCCGTAGGTCCTACCATAACCACAAGCATGCATAATTAAACTAGCATGATATTTGAGACATTAGCTGTCCTTACTTCATCAATGTTTCTTTCTTTCTATCAGGGTAAACAGCCCTGTAGTTTTTCACTACTTGTAGAAAGAATTGTTTTTGATCATCATGTGTTAGTATTTTATTATATTCATCCATTAATTTTACTCCTCTTTCCGCTATATCATTCACGACTTTCCACTGTTTGATAGATTTCTTAGCGGAGTTATGCTCTTCATCATTATGCCATTCTTTAGCATCTTTGAGTACAAATTTTGAACTAAATTCTGTTATTGTAAAGAATCTTTGAGTATTTGATGACAAAATCTTCTAATTTCTTCGTTGGAATAAGTGCAGGATCTAGAAAAGCCCATTTTGCAGGAAGAGTTTCTGTTGTATTTTGCAAGGCCTTTACAATTTTGTTTTTTTTCAGTAGGCACTTCATCATCATAAAAGGCCAAGGCTACCAGTTCTTCTGATAGGTACCAGAGGTGACCTAACAGTTTTTTAATAGCAACAAATGCAATTGTGTCATTTATTTGTTTGTAGACTACAAGATTCTGTAATAATTCCAGAGCAAGACGAGGAGCGCAAGATGGCACAGGAGCTGTAAACCATGCCTTTACATATAACCGAGTAGCAAATAGACAGATGTCTTTTAGTCCTTTTTTGTCTTTTACTTAAATTTTGAACTGAGATTTGAACATAAAATTTTTTAATGAATATGTAATTTTGGCCATCCACCTAGCCCGATGAAGTCCCGCTGGATGTTTAAATTTGATTCCACCTTTTGGTTCACCTCCCAAAAAAATAATTGTTAACTGCAATAGTTCTAGGTAATCGTCTCTTGGTTGGAATGTATCTAGTTGATTTGTTGTAAATATAATTGTCATCTTTGATGTCATGAATATTTTCATAGATATCTGGATCTGATAATGCTGTCTCGTAGTCCTCCTTATTAATGCTTGACCATTTTTCTCTGAACTTCTTAAAAAGGACTATATCTGGGCCAGAAGATGGTGATAAAGACTTTGAAACAACAGCTTCCAGCATAATTTCAAATATATGGTGTCGACATGCCAGCCACAATAAATCGTTGTCGAATTTTTGTTCTAGAAGAATAGCTGCACCATTTCTAGGACTAGTATTGGCTGCCGTTGTATTGAAACACATGCATTTTATTTGTTCGCAGATGTCCCATTCAAGCAATGTCTGATTGTTTGCATTAAAAAGAGACGCATTTCTGTCACTCAATTTTGCAACATCAAGACTTCCTAATAATTTATCATCAAACAATTTTCTACGTTTGCCAACCTTACTTTTCCATGTTGAAGGTTGTGCAGCACAGAAACCAGATTCATCACTTTTACTCTCCGCTGATTCTGATTATGTACTGGTGAGTATGACAGCCTCTTCACTCTTCTTTCTTTTGATCTCTTGTTCTGCTTTCCTCTTTTCATAACGTTGTTGCTTTTCTGCTGCTCTTTGCTCTTTTTTAGCAACAGCCTTATCAATGGTACCCATTTTTCCATGACGTCCTTTCTCACGTTGCATTTTCAAGAAATTCTTATCATCTTCTATTTTTATAAGCTGCATAGCATTCTCCTGAGCAATGTCAAATAAGTTTTCCAGTTTATCTTTCCATTTTTCTTCTTTATTATTTAAATTTGATCTTTTCAATTTGTTTGCTTTGTTTTTCTTAAGCAGCTGTCATTCCTTCAGTATTCCTTGAATTTTATCTACTACATGTATTCTTTGTTTTGCTGGTATTCCTGCTTTTTTCCAAACTGCTAGCACATCATCTGCAGTAGAGCAGCATGATTCTCTAATGTCTTGCTTTTTAATATTTCTGTAGTGCATGAAGAGGGCCATCATTTCCTTCTCTGATGGTAATACAGATGTTTTTAGTACTGCAGAGGGCTGCCCAATTAGCCATACTTCAGTTTCTTTTCTTGTAGAACTTCTCCCAAATGAGCAACTGGGTGATGGTGAGTTAGGCCTAGCTTCCATAATCAATTAATTGGTATCAAAATTACGAGTTCCAAGCAACAATTAAAAGCAAGCTAGTATATAAACCATTAATTAAAAATTCTGAAATATAAACAATTAAACATAAAATCATAAGTTGTAAAAACAAACAAATTGAAAAGAGGGAAACTTTGACACCTGGTAGCACATAGTAAATTTTATTTAAAATTCACCAAATTTGGCATACACTACTTTTTTGTCATAGGGAACAAAAATACAGGTTGAACAATTTAAAAAAAAAAACTGATTTTTTTGAATCACCCTAGTAAACACTGAAGGAAAAAATTATTTTCCATTGTTTCAACTAACAGTAATGATAATGATATATGAGCCTAAATTATATTATGGGATAATTAATCAGATAATAAATAAATAGGGCTCCCATATGAATATGGTAAATGTAAACTTAAGTAGCAAGATGAGTGTTATCAATATGGTACTCTACTTAGGGAACAAATTGGCTTGTTACTCTCTTAAGTTATACCTCTTAACACTTTTTAATAGGATTAGTAAGGTGGGTAGACCTCTGGTACCATATAGTACTGCAGCTTTTAATTTAAAAGTAAAGTACTATAGGCATCTGTTAATCTATAAAGGGCATACAATATAAATTGATCCATAAAATGTATTAAAAATGAAAAGAAATAAAAATATCAGACCTTAGTCTTTATATATTTGGCCAAGCTGTTATGTTTAAATTATAGCTCATTTATAACTTGGCCCTATGGTAAGTTTGTGCTGTGGCATTCAGGTTTTATGGCTCTAGTTCTATGATGATCAGTGATGCAACCTGGATCCAGAATCCAAATATGCTTCTGTCACACAGTTAAGTTACAAATTGTGCCAGAAATGCGTTATTCAAGCATTATTTGTATTATATGTTAAAGCAAGCAGGTAGTTTGGCTAAATTCACACTGTATACTCCCAAAGACTGAAAAATAGCAGTTTGGATTGGCCCAGTTGTCTCTAATGATGATAACTCTAAAAGAGATTATAGGAATTAAAAAACCTCTCTGAAAAGTTTGGGTTGACCAGCTGGGAGAGGCTATATTTTAGTTAATACAGCCATCCCTCGCTTAACGAATGTTCATTACAAGGAAAGTTTTTATTTAATACTACTTTTGAATATTACAAAGGAAATTTCGCTATAATGAAGGTGAAGATTTTTGAAATCTGCGGTGTGCTACATTGGCAGTTCCCGCAACACAGGCAAGCTCTCTTCCCTGCCCAACACATGGTCTCCCACTGTCCTAGCAACACACTTTCGCAGCATCCGTGTTTGTTGTGCATTCTCACTTGTTGAATTCATAATGAAAGTGATGTTCTATGAAGTGTTATTGTTACTATTTCGTAGCCCCAATATATAGTATGGCATCAAAACATCCAAGCTCAACATCATTACCCAATCCAACGAAGAAGAGGAAGGTGATAATGATAGAAATGAAGCTAGATTATGTAAAATAGATAATTTCAGTGAACTTTACCCACTCTATTTATATTAGGCTATCAAAAAAAGTGTGCCAGGAACCAAACTGAATTTTTCCCATATAAAACAAGAGAAAATTAGGTGCTGCTTAATGAATTTTCACATAACGAAGGCTTTTTAGGAACGTAACCCCTTCGTTAAGCGAGGGACAGCTGTATAAAGTAGTGTGTTTCAAATTTAAAAATTCTTTTAAAGTTTTTCTTCAGTTAAAAGGAATTGTAAGTTATTTAAAAATGAATTAAGTCTAGTTTACTCTTTTTGTTGTTAACCATATTTTATTTTAAAAAGGTAGTAACAGTAAAAAGTAATGTCAAAATTGTTTTAAAGATCAATGAGTTGGAACAAGTGATAAAGAATTTGGAAGAAAAGGGCAGTTCCTACCAAGATCAGAATTCACAAGAGCAGAAGCATCTTCAGCAATTGAATTTACAGTTGAATCAAAAGTTAAAAGTATGGTTCCTGAGTTTGTAACTTCATTTGTTCTTCTCATTTCCTCACAAATAGTATTTTTAATTATTTTTATTAGAGGTTAATTTTAAAAAAGGGTGGTAACTGTATAAGGGTAACCAGTAAGATGTGTAAATATGGTAAAATTCCAGAATTCAGATGCAGTTCAGAGACAGTCCATAATTACTAACCTAACCAACCAAACCTAGCCTACTCAAACTTAACATATTACTAAGCTATTAAGTATGAGCTCTGTCTGAACTGCATCTGGATTCTGAAAGTTGGTCATAAATATCAGTCAGGCCATATAACTTACGAGACACTTAACTTATAATTTGTTTTTGAGTTGAGCTTAATTTAGATAAAGAAGCTCTCCATGCAAAGGTGAAGATTATACTGTTTAGCTTGTATTTTATTAGCTCTGTGAAAATGAACTTGATGCTACCAAGAAAGATCATGATAAATTGTGTAACCTGAATGAAAATCAACTTGCACAATTGAAGTTCATTACAAAAGAAAAGGATGAAGAATTACAAACTGCTAAGGTAATTTTGTAACCAATTAGTCATGGTGTAAGTGTTAGATTGGCATGTAAAAGGTAATTAAAAGAAAAAGAAGTTATATGTGACTGTTAGACTTTTAGAAAAGCTAGGCTAATCTAGATGATGCAAGTTATAAGAAGCAGAAAGCTTTAATTAGAACCCCATCATAGACAAATTGCCAGTTTTATAGTATTTAGTACACTTTTGGCATATAACAGCAAATATTTTATAAAGTTTGGATATATATATAGTGGTTAGCGTCGCTGACTATGAATCTATCGGCCCCGGATTCGAGACCTGATGGCAGCTGGCATGCAGCAAAACCCAGCTGTTCATCCTTCCACACAATGAAGAAAGTGGTTGGTAGATAAATGGGTACCCTAGGTGGCCTTGTGGTTAAGACATTGGGCTGCTGATGGGGTGTGGTTCGGATTCCACGTTAAACTGAGGTCTAAGGTGGAGTGAAAAGCTTGACCTTCGTTAGAATGAACAATTCGGGTGGAAGCTAACCAAAGGTGTATATAAATAAAATTATGTATATATAACCTTATTAATCTCATTGCTCTTCTGTGTGTTGGTATCTCTTCACACAAAGGTCAAGCTGGTGGCCCCGCCTCTAGGTCTGACTTGGTGGAGGAGCGAGTTGCTTTCTTGCGCTCTCCACTGTACATAGCCAGGTACACCCAGCTCATCTGGTACCATCCTGAGCCAGGCATCTAGTCTTCTCTTGAAGACTTCAACTTTGACCCCTGTAACATTTCTGAGGTCCTTTGGAAGCTGGTTAAAAAGTCTTGGTCCTCTGACAACCAAGCTATTTTCTTTCATTGTTGAGGAGGTACCTTGTCGGGCCTTTAATATGGGAACACTACACATTAGGGTGGATCGAAAATGAGGTTTTTAAATTTTTTTTCGAAATTCAAATATGGCTAGTGCGGAAAATATGTGGGTGCTATAGATAATGACTATGCATAAATATTAGTCCTGCGAAATTATATCTTCAGGTGCCACAAAGCTGTCGAAAAAAGTGAAATATAATGATTTTCTTATATTCTGCATTAGTACAATAACTGAAACTTACTTGTTATTATTATATATTAAGTGTTCCAATTACCAAAATAGTTACTGAATTACGCAGCTCTTAGTTTATTTAGATCAATGTTCTTTTGATTAATGATCTAAATAATCCAGAACTCACCACGAGGAGGTGGCTGCGTGTCGAGCTCCACCCATGCCCTCCCAACCACCCATCCTTGCGCATGTTTTTTTCTATTAACGTTTTATTTAAACTTTATATTCAGCTTTACTTTCGAATGATGGCATTTTTTTACGTGACTGAAGTGTTGATCTTATGAAGCCATCTCGCGCATTCAATCCAAATACTTTTGATGATGCTTCAGTCACTAATTTTACCATTCTTTCTACTACTTGTGTATGACAAGGGAATTTCTCAAATGGAGGGGTACTCTTGTTTTCTATGAATTCTTCAATCTCATTTTCTGTCAGGTGTCTTGTCACAGGTGGTTCAGTGACAATGCATTTTTGCCAATTAATTAAATCAGTATAATCAGTAGCTTCAAATTGAATAATAGGTACTGTGAAATGCCTCTCAACTTTTTCCTTGTTTGTTTGCCTTGCTTTCTTTATTCGCCTCCACGCTAATTCTCTTATGGCGCTGCGGTCATCATGAATCATTGATGCTAGAATATTTTCTGGATTTGTAAAAAATGCATTTCTTTGTATGACAGGGTTTACAATATCCTTTACTTCGTCATTCAGTGTTCTTGTTAGTTCAATAGTTTTGAAAACATGTTTTGAGCCATTGACAAAAGACGTACTTTGCTTAATAGAAAACCACATTGGGATGTAGAACTTCATTATAAAAGAAGCAATGTTCATGAGGTTCTCAGATGGACTTACAGTTGAAACGTATAGACGAAGCAAACGATTTGCTGTAGTCAGCCATCGTGAATGTGCCATTTTGCCTGGACTACAATGAGCAAGATCTGGAGAGCAATATCCCTTTGTTATGGCCTGATGAATATCAATTAGATATTTTTGGTCGGTGCTAAGATCTTCACAGTCTACAGTTGGTTCCTCAGCATCAATCCTTTCAAACTCGACAATAGGAAGACTCACAGTTCTCTAATTCCCTGCCAGTAGGACCGGTGAATCCGCGGGGGCCAGATGTTTTTCCATCCAGCTTTGCAACTAAATGGCGTAATGGCAATTCATTGGCATGGAGCTGGCACACTAAATGTTGACCTGGCTTCTTCAGCTTCAATTCTATAAGCCTTATAACGCCTCCCTTTTCTCCAGTGTTGACTGCTGCACCATCGCATCCAATGGCAACAAGGTTTTCCAGGTTCATGTCATTATTTCCAATATACTCAAACATTCCTTTACATATTTCTTCAGCTGATCCAGAATTCACAGAATAATGGCCCAAATAATCTGAACCAGGTTCTCTCACTAAAGTGATATGTTCTTCTGTTACCTTCTTCTGATATACTTTGGACTCTTTTTTTTCTTGGAAGAGTGTAGAATCTTTTCGACCATCAAAATAGATTCCTCTGATTGGGACCTGATTTTGATCTTTCATAATTTCTGATCTCTTCTTTTGTCTTTCTCTTCTGATTTTACTCCTATCCACTACTTCAGATGTATTGTCAATAGAAACTTCTCCAATATCTTGCAATACTGCACTAACAATGAATGCTGCAGCTCGATCTGAAACTGCAGTCCTGTCACAAGCAGTAGCCACTGAAGGTAGATTTGTAGTTTTCCTTTTCTTGAATAATTGTTCTTCAGGTTGTTCGAGCTTTCTCTTCGAGCTAACTGGCTCTGGAAATGTATCGTCTGATATTTCGCCAGATTCACTTTCACTATTTGATGTCGATGATGATAATTCAACATTTGTATCTTGCAATTTCTCCTGTGAAGATTCTTTGGTGAGCCTCACAGCTTCTTTTTGCTTTCTTATCAATGTAGATGCTTTTTTCTTTGAGAGTGTAATATCTACTCTATCAATAAACAGTTTTCTTTCACTCCTTTGATCTAAGAGGAACGTCACTTCTTCCTTTGGAACCGTTTTTTCTTTGGGACAAGAACATTGTGTTAGTACTTTGCACTTGCACGCTGCAATGTCAAAAAGTTTCATGTGTGCTTCTTTTTTGAACATATCAATCTTTGCTTTGTAAGCTTCAGAATTTTTTCTGCTTTGGTATGGCTTCATAATGACACGATACTTTTCGTGGTAGCTTCTGAACATTGTTTCAATTCGCCTGTCTGACAGAATTGGGACGGAAGCACTTTCCCAAATTGTTTTCAATTTATCAACAACTTGTTCTAATATTTGAGATATTGAAGGATCTTTATTAGTATTCTGTTTCAAATCGTTTCTTACAAACAAGTAATATTTAAAAACTCCTTCGTATGTAGGAAGATTCCTGTGCCACAAATCTTCCCCCATACCAAACATGGGGCACTCAGTTGAGGCCCTGGTTAATTTTGCACAAACTCGAGACATTTTGAAAGTATACAAATCTGAAAAAGAAAGAGCTAATATCAATTATACGTTAATTTCAGTTAATAGTACATGGCAAACTTAGGGCAACACAATACAGAAATGCAAAATATATAAGAAATATAGTTTAGACTATCTGAGTAACGCCAACAACAGAACACCCACCTGCTACGAGAGCGACAGCTACACTGAACCGAGGTACTCACGTGACAGCTGAGTGAGCTGATTATAGAAAACTGTTTTTAGAGAATAGAAACTTTTTTTAAAGGTTGACTAAGCTATTTTTATACAAGTGTGAATAAATTCTTGTCTATTGTGCATCGTGGACTCTTCTGTAATTATTGGTTAAAATCTGCTTTTTTCAATTTTTTTCAATATTGAAGGTCATTGTGGCACCTGAAGATATTAATGTTATGATTTTAAATTTATACCAGCTTATTTCCTCACTACTCCACACATTTTCCACACTAGCCAATTTGAAAATTTGAAAAATGAGTTTTTCACTCGCCCTACTACACATTCTGCCTTTCCTATTTTCCAGTGTTGTTTGAATGGTAATTGGTTTAGTTTGAGGTTTGGTACCAGTTTTTCAATCATTTTCCATATGTAGATTATGGTGTACCTCTCTCTCCTTCTTTCCAGGGAGCATTATGGGTAATTTACTGGGTACGCATGATAGTGGCACCATCTGTTGGGAAAAATCTGCATAACTACATCTGAAAAAAATGCATAACACATTATTTTAGAATTTACATGGATAATATGATATTTTTTATATATTTTTAGGTCATGTTATTTAAAAAATGCGTAATTTAAGACTGCGTAAATGGCGACTGCACTAATATGAATATATATATCAGGTCATCCCATAAGATCATTATTTAGATTGGAATTTGAAGGACAAAAAAAAACTCAACAAACTTTTTATTCTAGTATATATTTTCTATCGGAATCAATGACACTCTGCTAACGTCCTACAAGCTTTTCAATGCCATGTTTATAAAATTCAGGTGGTTTTGAGGCAAAAAATGTACAAAGACTGGTGTGCGGGTCATCTAAAGAAGTACTGTATACTGTTTCTTGTCAAGATAGTTTTGCAGACTCCTAAAGAGATGATAATCTGAAGGCGCAAGGTCTGGAGAATATGGAGGATGTGGAAGTTTTTCCCACCCAAACTCCTCAATTTTTGCAGAAGTGATCCGAGTGGTATGAGGACATGCGTTGTCGTGGTGGAACACGATTCCTTTCCGATTAACCAAAGAAGGTCTCTTTTTCTTTTAGTGCAGTGTTCAATCGATCCAGTTGTTGACAGTAGACTTGAGCGGTGATTGATTGGTTGTGTGGTAAGGTTTCAAAGTGTATTACACCACCTTTATCCCACCAAACACTAAGCAACACCTTCCGAGGGTGAAGATTTGGTTTTGGCTGTGGTGTCGCTGGTTCTCTGGCACAAACCCACTATCGATGGCGCTTAACATTCTGGTACAGTATCTGCTTTTCATCACCAGTCACTAAATGGTGCAAAAATGGATCTTGGAGTTCATGGGAATGAAGAGCTGTGCTAATGTTTACCCACACCCTCAGATTGTCGACTGACAATTCATGTGGCACCCATTTTCCTAACTTAGGCACTTTCCCGAGTTGTTGCAAATGTCGATGGATGGTGGAAGGGGATGAATTGAGTTTCTGGGTCAATTCTTCGACAGTTGTTGAACAGTCTTCTTCAAGTGCGGCTAACAGCAGGTCATCATCAAACTCAGCAGGGCGTCCAGAGCATGCTGCATCTGTCAAACAGCAGTCACCCTTCCTAAACTTTTGAAACCATCTTTGACATTTCCTCACATGCAGAATATCATTGCCATAAACATCCTGAATGTTTCACGTTGCTTCAGTAGTACTATTCCCTTTTTTGAACTCGTAAAGCATTATATGCCTGATATGCTCTTCTGATACCGCCATGTTTATGAGGGGTTCACATAAAGCAAAACACACATCTTCAGTGGTCAAGGTCTGTAAAGTATGTAGCGAAACACGATAGATCTCAGATATAACCTTTGAAAAATTTATGCTTGAACTGAGTAGGACTAGTTTAAACTTAATCTATCATAAAAAATAACATTACTTATGGGATGACCTGATATATATATATATATATATATTGAAGTTAAATGACATTGGGTCTGGGTAGTAGTTGGATGGGAGACTGTCCTCTGTGCCCAGATTATGTAGCAACCCATGGTTTGGATCCCACGTAAAGCTGTAGGTCCCCTCCATCATATGACCTTAGATGTTCCGAAAGAGGTTAAACAACCCCAATTAAAAAAAATATATATATATATATACTGTATATATATATATATATATATATATACTGTATATATATATATATATATATCCCCGCAAGGGGGTTCTAAGCTCGTGCTCTTGAGTGCTCTTTGTGCTCGTTTGTACGTGCTTGTTCCTGGAGGTTTCACGTGCGCCCTCCCGGCCCTAGCACCCAAGGATGATGGGGCTCGACCCTGCAGTCCTTGTCATCCTTGGTCTTTTTCCACTTCGACTGTCCCCTCCACCCTTTCTTTTTCCTCTGTCTTTCCTCTCACTTTTTCTTTGTTTTTCCGCTGAGATATGCCCTTTAAATAGAGGCGAATCGGTTCTTCCTAAAAAAAAAAAAAAAAAAAAAAAAAAAAATATATATATATATATAATATATATATATATATATATATATATATATATATCTGTAAGCTCCGGTTCCCTAAGGAGAAGTCAATAGCTTTGATATATATATATATATATATATATATATATATATATATATATATATATATATATATACATACACTGTAGTGTGGACCAAAATGGGGGGTAAATTATAAAGTTGAAGAAATCCTTGTTCCACATTAATGCCCTTGTTCCTTTGGACCAGATAGACATGTCAGCAAAATTTTGGTCAAATATGAGAATATTTAGGGGTCCCGAGATTTAATGACTTATAAAAATTTTCCAATGAATAGGCGCGCTTAGAACATCAATGATCAACTCGACTCTTGAGTTGCAACTTATGAAAAAATTTCTTCTTATTTAAGAAATTTTTGGTGTTAATAGAGTACAAAAACAATCTTAGATCATTATTTCAGAGAAAATTATTAATAAGGAAAACAAAAATTTTGGATAAAATATATTTTCCTTAATTGGTCAACTCTAAATTAAAGGCTTTGCCTAATTGGCTTGAACCTTTTAGTTATCCTTTTTATCTCCTAATTTAACTGGTTTATTTTAGTATTTCAGAAATTTAATTTTTTAAACTAAAAATGGCTACTCGTTCTAAAACTAAAGTTTGGCTCATTGGCCATTTATATAAAGATATACTTTGTTGCCGCTTACCTACAAAACTGCAAGTTTTGCAAAAATATTTCTTCCATCAAAAAGAGGAAAAATTGGGACGAAGAAGATCCATTAATCTTTGCTTAGATGAAGTGATGACCTACTGGGAGAAAGCCAGGATTCCCACAATGCGTAGAGACAGTGCCATCCGAAAGATTGACTCTTTAATAAGCTGTTATGATAAATTGATGAAAAACAGAAAAAGCCCGAGGAAAAATGCCGTATTGAAGAAGCTATGTTTAAAGATGAAATTAAGGCTGAAATTCTTGATATTGGTCACTCTAATGCCCTTTTGATGATGTCAAATGAAGAAGACAAGCTTTTCTACTTAAGCCAGCAAGAAGATCCTACACAAAGTAGCATGGGTACAGTAGACCAAATTCTTGCAAAAAGAGAGAAAAGAAGGCTTCATCGTGAAGAATTAGAGTGTGAAAGAGCCCTCAAAGAGCAGAAGCGATCTAAAAGCTCATTCTTGCCTGCCAATAGAGATGATTTCACATCATCATCATCATCATCACCATCAACTAATGATGACAACCTTGAAATGAATTTTCAAGGTCCCTCTGAAGAGCAATTTAAAAAGAAAATGTTGGCTCCTAAAAAGTCAAAGCCTATTGACAAAAATGTTGTAGCAGCCTATGATAGAATGAATCTTTCCAATCGAGATGCAGCTATGTCTTATGCTGTTGTTGCTCAGTCTTTGGGCCATAATTTGGAAAACATTACAGTGTCAAAATCTACTATGCTTCGAACTCGTCAAAAGTTACGCAAAGAAATAGCAACAGAATATCAAGAGCAAGCATTTTGTCCTGGAGAGCCTTTAGTTCTTCATTGGGATGGAAAAATGCTCCCAGAGATATCAGGTTAGTTTTTTTGTCTGATTAATTTAGCATATTTATATTTTATCTCTCAGGTGAAAAACTTAGTTGTGGGTCTGGTTTTCACACCTAGGCAATGTGTTATTATCTGGTTGGTTTTAATTAAACATTTTGATAGCTAAATTTCTATTTAATTAGGTTACATTTCACTGTCTGAAGCTAGTTTTCACAATCTACACCATTTTACCTTCAAATTAAAATAAATTGTTTAATTTAAAATAAGTCAAGTTTAATTTAAAATAACTCAAGTTTAATTTAAAATTATATATTATATATATATAAATTATAATTATATAAGTATATTAAATATAAAATAAAATATTAAACATATAATATAATATATATAAAATAAAATATTAAAAATAAATATATATAAATTATATATAAATTATATATTTTAACTTTTTCTTGCAGGCGAAGGAAGAACGGAAAGGATTGCAGTGTTAGTCAGTGGGAATGGTGAAGAGAAATTGCTGGGAATTCCTAAAGTCACTGCTGGCATGGGTACGGAGATGGCTCGTGTTTGCATTTCTCTCCTGCAAGAACATGATATGACCCAGAGAATTATTGGGCTGTCATTTGACACAACAGCATCCAATACCGGAATCCATGCTGGGGCTTGCACTAAAATTGAACAAGAACTTGGAAAAGAGCTTTTATATTTAGCCTGCAGACACCATATTTATGAGATTGTCCTATCTCAAGTCTTCCGAACTTCTATGGGCCATTCCTCTGAACCTGATATTCCAATCTTCAAAAGATTCAAAACTCAATGGGATTTTATGGATCATTCTCAAATCACAACTGCTGTTGATTCCCAAAGCTGCAGAATAATTGAGAGTTCAAGATTTAAAAAATCAAACAGTCTTAATCATGAAGGAGGCACTCAACTCTAAACAGCCAAGAGATGATTATAAAGAATTTTTTCAACTTGTTCTCTTGTTTTTTGGAGAAGAAAGCATTTCTAATACTCCCTTGAAGAGACCTGGAGCGTACCATCATGCAAGATGGATGGCAAAAGGAATTTATGCATTTAAGCTTTTTCTTCTCCAAAATCAATTTAAGATGACTAAAAAAGAACTTGATGCAATAACAGAAATTTGTTTATTTGTTGCATTGGTATATGCAAAATCTTGGGCAAAAGCTTCTCAACCAGAGGAAGCCCCAAATGTTGATCTTAAATTTTTGCAAGATCTTGCAATAATGGAAGAAAATTCTTTGATATCAAGTGTTATCAAGCAAGCCCAAAATGCCATTAAACGACATCTGTGGTACCTCTCAGAAACACTTGTTGGATTAAGCTTCTTTGACAAAAGCATATCCCTTGAAGAAAAGGAGCAAATGCGAAATAATATCAAAATGCCTCCAAGAAATAAGGGACTGAAACGTTTAGAAGCAAAGGTAACCCTAGCTTCTTTTAAAGAAAAAAGGATTTCTGATTTTGTTACTTCAAGGACTAAATCTCTTTTTGATGCTCTACATCTCAATTCTCTCTTCACATAAAATTTTGCATCAACATGGGGAATAGATCCTGAGTACCAAAGAGGCTGTGCTAGAGTTCGTGCCCTTAGAGTGACAAATGACACAGCTGAGCGGGGTGTTGCATTGATTGAAAAATTTAATCAAGCAGTGACAACTAAAGAAGAGGACAAACAATACCTGCTCAAAACAGTTTTCAAGAATTGTAAAGAATTTCCAACAAAAAATAAAGCAGAACTTATGAAAATGAGGAAAAACTAATTTTTTCAGCATTAAAAGGAAAAGTGCAATTTTCTCGGGACCCCTAAAACTTGACGTAGAGGTTTCAAAATTTGTAATTTGATTAAGGTAAGCAAAAGGAATAACATTACTCATGTGGAACAAAGATTTTTAAACCTTCATTTTTTTGGTCCACACTAATATACAGGGTGTCCGAGAATTATCTGTACAATTTTTGGCTGTTATTAAAAGTCAACCATGAAGTGTAGAAATTCCAGTGTTGTTCCATTTTACAGAGAATCTCATTAAGTTTTTTCTGATACCAAGTTTTGACAAGTTTTTTAGAAATTCCAGTGTGTCCGAACATTATCTGTACAATTTCATCTTTTAATAAAATTCTTCATAGCACACGTAAAATTCTTAAACAAGATTATTTAGAATCTGTATTTTCAAAAGTTTCTTTTATTAAAGTAACGTTGTTACAAACATTCGATATGTGCACCATTAGTGATTCGCAAAACATCCAATCGATACTCCAAATGTTGCCATGTACGCTGCAGCATATCCACATCAATTCGCTCAATAGCAGCTGTGATTCTTGCTTTTAAGTCATCAATGTCTGTCACCCGCGTACATTTCTAAAAAACTTGTCAAAACGTGGTATCAGAAAAAACTTAATGAGATTCTCTGTAAAATGGAACAACACTGGAATTTCTGGGTCATTCTCTGTCAGATCAACCAAAAAAAATTGAAATTAACACCCTCATCTCTCATATTTTGCTGAAATTTGGTTTATAGGGAGTGTGTGAGCCCTGAATCCATTTCTGAAATTATAAGGTCAATCCGACCAATGGTTCAAGAGATATGACCTCGGGCAATTTGAGGTCACTCGCGAGGTTACTAACATTTGGCGAGCCATAACTTGGGTAATAATTGTCATAATTATATAAAAGTATATATATTTAGAATCAGAAAACGACAAGGAATCCAAATATGCAAGTTTTAGAACTCTAGGTTGAAAAATAAAAAAGTTACACTGTAACCAAAATTTGAGGTCACGATTTGACCTCTGGGGTATCAAATGAGAATTTTTTTTTTAAATGTAAAAAATGAAGGCATAGGCATTGGCTATTAGAATCAGCAAAAAAAAGTTTGTTTATGTTAGTATTTTTCATGTAACTAACATATAAGTGAACACCATATTCATAAGTTGTGCGTCAATTCTACCTATTTTTTCACACTTAAGCTCATAATTTGACCTATAGAAATTAAAATTACATTTTTTATAGATATAAAAAACAAAGTCAGAGTTCTTGACTAATAGAAACAATCATAAAAAGTTTGTTTATGTTGGTACTTTTCATGTAACTAACTTATAAGTGAACACCATATTTATAAATTGCTTGTCATTTCAAGGAATTTTTATATCTTAGCTATCAATTTGACCTCAAGCTCCAAGAATTTAATAAAAATTGTATTTCACTGCTAATCTACACTGGCAATAATAGTTATAATAGTGAAAGGGGAAGACTAAGCTCACATGTAGCCTAAACAAACCTGTTGAAACATGTTGCTACTTGTCTAAGTGCAGAATCAACACAGATAGTTGCAAAATTCCTTGTCTACAGGTTAGTACAGTTCCAGCCAGCACTGTGGGTGGCTGGTGGGTATGGTGTTTTAATGAGCCTCAGAGACTATCAAGGCCTAAAATATTAAGTGTGTATAGCTATATATTTTCTAAAAAATATATTACCTAATTGTAAATCCTATATCTTTACAGATCAAAATACAATGGTTCGGCACTTGAAATACTGCCAGGACCCTATTCAAAAACACAAGAAACGCATAACAATCAATCTTAGAAAAGTGACTGATGTACTTGTTGAAAAATGTGCTGGAAGAGTGAAAAAAGACTCATTGTTGTGTGTGAACTGCTGGACACTGATAATGAAAAACCCCACTATACTTAGTACCACTGAAAACAACGAGTCTGAGCAGGATTCAAATGAATCATCTACTATCAGTGGCTTGAGTAACATCTCTTCAATTCAAGATCTGGACAATGACAGTGATTGCTTGATAAAGGAAAATCCTTCAACTTCAGTTGAACCAGTTCTAGCATTTCTGGACCAAACACCAGTTAAAAAAAGTAAGTAAATTAATATAATAACTTATACTTTACTACAAGGTCTGTTTGATCTACTATATAGCCAATTATATAGCATTTAAGGTACTATAATTAATATTTAATTACTAATATTCAGGTGTGTGAAACCTTTTTTTCTGTTCTTTTCAGAAGGGCTGTCATTAAGCCAGAAAAAGCGCAAGGCTCGTGGTAAGCTATCATCTGCTCAGAAACACCTGAAGGAGAGGCTAGAACTCAGTTATGGTGTTCAAATTACCGAGGAGGTAAGTGATACTTCAAAACCTGAAACTAAATCTGAAAAACATCTAGACAAATTAATGAATGAATTGAAACAGTCATTCCTGGAGAGCAAATGTCACCATCACAAACTACAAATATTGACACTCTCACCATACACAATTGAAAAAACAGCTAGTTTCTTTCAAACTACAACATACATGGTGAAAAGAAGCCGTTCACTTAAATCAGAACATGGAATCCTTCCGAAGATTCCACTAATGAGCAAAGGAAAAGTGATATCTGAAGAACACAAAGATATAGTTAGAAGATTCTATGAGTCAGAAGAGGTTAGTCGTATGTGTCCTGGCCAAAAGGATTGCGTGAAAGTTATCAGTGCTGAAGGTGCAATGAAGGTGCAAAAACGATTGGTCCTCGGGAATTTAAGAGAGATGTTTGAACTATATAAAAATGATGAAAAGAATCCCAAAATAGGATTTTCCACATTTGCAAAATTACGGCCATCATATTGTGTGCTTGCCGGTAGTGGTGGGACTCATTCTGTCTGTGTCTGCACATACCATCAAAATCCAAAATTGCAGCTGGCTGCATTGGGAGAAAGAGGTCTTTCATACAAGGATCTTATGGATTACAGTGTCTGCAGTACAGAAAGAGAGACTTGCATGATGCAACTTTGCAATGATTGCCCAAGAGAAGAGGGTGTCCTGGATTTTCTTGAGTTACTTGACAGTGTGAAATCAGCTCCAAATGAAATATCTTACAAGCAATGGGTGACTGTTGACCGTTGTACAATGGTTGATAAGGTGGAGCCACTTCATGAATACTTATCATCCCTAAGCATGAAAATATCCCGCATGGTTCGTCATCACTTTGTTGCTCAGCAACAATCACAGTACTTCAAGCAGTTGAAAGAAACACTACCACCTCAGAGCGAGGTAGTTATAGTAGGTGATTTCTCTGAGAATTATTCTTTCATTGTCCAGGATGCTGCCCAAGGGTTTCACTGGGACAATTCACAGTGTACAGTTCACCCTTTTGTCATCTATTATAGATCATCTGCAGACCAGGAACTTAGCCATTTTAGTGTCTGTTTCTTATCTGCATCACTAAACACAACACTATAATGACTCATTCAGAAGGTGCACTATTTCTCAGATGGATGTGCTGGCCAATATAAGAACAGATACAACTTCACAAATCTCTGTTACCATGAAGAGGATTTTGGTCTGTCTTGTGAATGGCACTTCTTTGCTACATCCCATGGCAAAAATGCATGTGATGGGATTGGAGGAACAGTGAAAAGAGCTACTGCTCGTGCCAGTTTGCAGAGAACTACAGAGAGGCAAATTCTTACACCAGAACACATGTTTCAGTTTTGTGAAGAAAACTTGAGCAAGAAGATAAATTTTTTCTTTGTAACTACAGCTGATTTGAAAGATGCAGAAGAACGGTTGGAACATCGATTCAAGGATAGTAGGGCTATTCCTGGAACTCAGAAATATCATAGATTTGTTCCCCTAAACAAGGAAGAACTGATGGTGTATCCCATTTCAAGTGGCATTGGAGAAAAGAAAAGAATAAGGAAAAGTCATTTTACTAATGAACCTGCAATGCTTGGTAACCTAAAATGTGTCAAACCAGGAGAGTATGTTGGCTGCATTTATGACATGCAAGTTTGGTATGGAATTGTGGAGGAATATTGTGAAGAGTTTGATGATTTCACTGTGAACTTTCTACATCCCTCTGGGTCATCAGGATCAAGTGCATATTATTATCCATCAAACAAGGATTCATGTGCAGTGCCAGGACATCATATATTAACTGTAATGAGTTGTCCTACCCTAAGAGGAGGCAGCAGAATTCAATACATTTTTCCACAAAAAGAAATTGATGAGAGCATCGAGCATGCAAAAATTGTATTAGGCTAGCACATGAATCCTCTAAGTAGGTCTTCCCCTTTCACTATTATAACTATTATTGCCAGTGTAGATTAGCAGTGAAATACAATTTTACATTTTTTGCCTTTGTTTTTATATCTATAAAAAAATGTAATTTTAATTTCTATAGGTCAAATTATGAGCTTAAGTGTGAAAAAATAGGTAGAATTGACGCACAACTTATGAATATGGTGTTCACTTATATGTTAGTTACATGAAAAATACTAACATAAACAAACTTTTTTTTGCTGATTCTAATAGCCAATGCCTATGCCTTCATTTTTTACATTTAAAAAAAAATTCTCATTTGATACCCCAGAGGTCAAATCGTGACCTCAAATTTTGGTTACAGTGTAACTTTTTTATTTTTCAACCTAGAGTTCTAAAACTTGCATATTTGGATTCCTTGTCGTTTTCTGATTCTAAATATATATACTTTTATATAATTGTGACCATTATTACCCAAGTTATGGGTCGCCAAATGTTAGTGACCTCGCAAGTGACCTCAAATTTCCCGAGGTCATATCTCTTGAACCGTTGGTCGGATTGACCTTATAATTTCAGAAATGGATTCAGGGCCCACAAACTCCCTATAAACCAAATTTCAGCAAAATCTGAGAGATGAGGGTGTTAGGCACTGGTTGATCTGACAGAGAATGACCTTCTACACTTCATGGTTGACTTTTAATAACAGCCAAAAATTGTACAGATAATTCTCGGACACCCTGTATATATATATATATATATATATATATTATATATATATATATATATATATATATATATATATACAGGGTGGGCCGTAAGTTTCCATACATAGGAAAAATTAAACGTTTGTTTTTATGTTTCAGATACCCTAAGAATATGCGTTTGATGAAAGAGCAACGAATTGAAATCATACTGATGGCTGGGTCGGGAAGCAGTCGCATGGTTGCAATGAACTTTAACAGACAACATGGAACGAACATCACACACGACACTGTGGCAAAACTTATTAACAAGTTTCAGAAAACTGGAAATGTTGCAGATCAACGCGAAGTGGTCCAAGACGTACAGCCACCGATGAAGACACAACAGCTACGATACTTACAGCGCTTACACGGAGTCCCAGAAAAAGTACACGACAGTTGTCTGCAGAAAGTGGTGTCAGCAGATCGAGTATCAGGTGCATTTTGAAAGCAAACAAATGGCATCCATACAAATTACATATGGCACAGCATTTGAGTGAAGACGACCCGGATAGACGGATGGAATTCTGTGAATGGGCATTAACCAAAGTGAACGAGGATGCAAACTTTTCAACTGAGATCTTGTTTACTGATGAACCAAATTTTTACGTCAATGGAGAGGTTAATCGGCAAAACATACGTTATTGGAGTAATGCTAACCCTAACTGGCTGAGTCCGACGAAGATGCAAGGTGCCGGTAAAGTGATGGTGTGGGCCGGGATATGGGGTGACAGAATTATTGGACCAATTTTTGTCAGTGGAAATCTTAATGCCGAAAGGTATCTTAACATGTTGCAAGAAGAGATTTTCCCATCCCTGCTAAACGAGGAAGGTAACTTCCCAGTTTACTTCCAGCAAGATGGAGCTCCACCTCATTATGGTCTTCACGTGCGTCGGTATTTGGATCAGCAGTTTCCGGATGCTTGGATTGGTCGGCGTGGTCCTGTGGAGTGCCTCCCAGATCCCCAGATCTCACCCCCCTTGATTTCTATCTTTGGGGGCACTTGAAGGCCATGGTGTATCAGGAAAAGATACGAGACATAAATCATCTAAAGGACGTATCACCAATGCCATTACAAGCATAACGTCAACTGTGCTAATGCGTGTTCATCAACAGTGGGGAACACATATTGAAATGTGTTTTCAAAACAATGGCAACCATGTAGAGCATATTATATAAATAAAAATGGTTGTCCATAAAAAAATGTTTATTTTCCTATGTATGGAAACTTACGGACCACCCTGTGTATATATATATTATATTATATATATATATATATATATATATATATATATATATATTCAATAAAGGTATATAATTATAACTAATATGTTATAAGGGTACTTACAGCAGTTGAGATTCCAATGCATTGCAATTTTTCATTACTTATATTGTAGCTTTATTTTTCTATCTTTTTTAGCAAAATTTGAAACACTCAACCCATCCCCTTGTGACATCATACACCATTCACCTATCAATCTTCTCCTTTAACCCCACCCCCCAAATTGTAGTTTCTCATATTTTTTCATATGGGATGGCTTGATAATGAGCGTAAGCGTGCAAAATGTATCATTTAGTAGGAAAGTTTGCACGCTGACTATATGTACATTTACTCCATATTAAAAATGGCATATATCAAATCTGCCACACTAGTTGAATTTATATTATACATTCAAGGTAGGCAGGGCATTTTAGGTTGTAATAGTTAATATGAAAAAAAGAAATCATATGATATTGGATTAAGAGGGTGCGATCAACAGATTTTGTCTAATTGCACTAATTTATATTGATATATTTATGCTTCTAAAGTTTGACAAAATTAATGGTCAGACAGAGCCTACCCTATAAAAACGCCTCTGGTGCTGACAGGGCAACTCTTTTATGGCTACACACTGCCTTAGTTTTATAAAAATTGGAGTATGGGCCTGAGGTGTACACCTCGGTGACTCTGGCCCAACTTCGAATTTTAGATGCTGTGCATCTTGCTGGCATTCATCTGGCCACTGGTGCTTTTCGCTCCTCTCCCATCTCTAGCCTCCTTGTGGATGCTGGGGAGCTGGCCCTGGACCTCCGACACCGATCTCTGATAGCCAGATATTTTTATCAAGTTCAGCAACTGCCTGATTTGCCCACTTATTTTAATATTTTTAATGAATGTTTTAATGGTGAAGCCCTCCCCAAATCTCCCCAACCCTTTGGTTTTAGGGTGAGATTGGTGGTGGCTGACCTCTCCCTCCCATGGGTCCCAGTCCATCCTGTGGCACCACCAAAGCTTGCACCTTGGGTACTGTCTGAGGTGAGGTTCTGTCGGCATTTTATTGGTACGAAGGAGGACTGGCCTGACCTTATTTTAAGAAATATGTTTTTAGACCATACTTCCTACCACATGGATTTGGTGCCTGTTTTTACCAACAGCTCCAAATCTGATGCTGGCATTGGGTTTGGGGTCATCTTTCCTGAATTTAGAAGCTGGGGTAGTCTCCCTGCCTCAGCATCTGTTTTGACTGCTGAGTTATCAGTGATTCTTTTAGCCCTAAAGAATGTATTTAATTATGGTGGGAGGCATTTTATTATTTTTAGTGACTAGAGGAGCTCTTATAGTTCTTGAGTCTTTTACTGGTCAGCACCCTATTGTTGTAGATATTTTAGAGTGGCTGATTTTAATTGGGTGTCATGGCAGTGTGGTCAATTTCTGCTGGGTCACTGTACACGTTGGTGTGCTGGGCAACAAACAGGTGGATGAGGTGGTGAAGGCAGCTGCGTGTCTCACCCTGCACCTGTTTGCTGTTCCCTCCTATACTGTGATCTGTTCCTGGAGGTGTGTATATCTGCCCTAGATTCCTGGCAGAGGAGGTGGGATAACACTGCCCCTAATAAGTGTGGGAGATCACAGATCTTGTCGGGCCATGGACATATCCCAGGATGCCCAGGAGATGGGAGATGGCCTTGACATGACTCCAGATTCCTGGGATCTTGGGAGCATTGCTCCAGTAAATTTGACCATGAGAAAAAGTAAATTTGGGTTTGGGTTTTGTCATCCACTAGACGTTATGCAATTTTTTTTGCGTATACGTTCTTGTACAAACCAATTTTTTTAAATTACAAATTTAGTTATTTTAAGTTTAGTTGGTAATTCCATATTTAACAATTATTTTATTTTTTGTTAAGCTTCAATGTTTTGATAATTAAAATTTTATTAAAACGTATATTTTTTAATATAAAATTATCAGGATTGGACTATGTTCCATTGATCTCGGCCAGGTTTGATAAATTGGCCAGATAATTACTTGTGCGGTTTTAAGTAATCCACCATGACTCTAGAATTGAAAAGTTTAGTTAAGTTTAAACTTACTTTTACTTACTTTCATTGTACTATATTTACTTACTTTTACTCACTTTTACCATACTATATTTACTAACTTTTACTTATTTTGTATTTTTTCAGGTAGTCAATAATCAATAATGGATCCTAATATTGATGAAGTTGGAGAGAAAAGTGAGGGTGTTAAAAGGGGTTACTTTTGTGGTCAATGCAAGAACAAATATTCAAAGAAGCAAAACTGGGAGGAACATTTTAATTCCAAAAAAAATATTTGTTACAATACAAGAGGTCCCAGAGTTTGGGCCCACAGCTTAGATATTGCAGTAAAGAAATACCAGGATGAAGTGCAGCAAAGAGATACGGCAAAGCAGTCATTTAGTTTGTTCACAAAATGTGCTAGTGCTAGACCTCAGAAAAATGAACCAACTTCATCAACTGCTAATCTAGAAAATGAAACTTTTTCACTAGATGTTTCACAGACTGAAGAAAGTGCTTCTCCTCCACCTAAGAAACAAAAGGTAAGTGAGGAATCTGCGCATCAGACTAACAAAACTGCTTTAGAGGAATTTGAAAATTCCCAAATCCAGAAGACATTGAATGCAATTTTGCGCCTAACAAAAGAAACTCACCAAGCTGTTGTGGTTAATAAAGAGAAGAGTCAAAATATGCCTTCAAGTTCAAGTGTTGCATCCAAATCTAATAAAGCAAAAAGCAACAAATTTGACATTTCCATAGCCCATTTAAGCAAGTGTAAATCAATACAAGAAATCCTGAACAATGATTTGATCAAATCTACATTCAAATTGGTGGAAAAGAAGGATCTAGGGCATGCTGATGATTCATTTTCAGTACCAAGTGATATAATGGAAAACATTGCAAATAGTGACACTAATATGCCTGATGTAGATATAGCTGTTGAGGATGAAGATGATGATAATCAAGAAGATATTGATGATGCTTCTGATGATAAAATGTTTACATTATAATTATATTGCATAGCTTGCACAGACCCCAAAGCATGTGCTTCAGACAAACATTCTAACATAAAAGGTTACTTCAATGTTAAAGATTTAACCTATGTATGCAAACAAGGAGAAAATCAAGAGAGATGGTTTAGAAATCTGAAAACCCACCCGAAGAGACATTTAATTAAACTTCAGCATCATCAAAGAGCTGCTGTTTATGAAGTGATGAAAACATCTTCTCGGAACACTACTAAACGCATAGAAGACTTATGTGGCAACATCTTATACTACATAATGAAAACAAACACTGCATGGGCTCTATATCCAGTACTTCTAGCTATTACATAGGTCAGGTTGTGAGGTTGGAAATTTGAATCATAGCACACATGCGTGCGAGACAATTTGTGAGCTATTAGATAATCAACTTAAAGAACAAACTGTAAAGTGGTTCTTAGAACAAACTTCAGTAACAATAACAGCTGACATTGGAACAATTTTGGGATTAAGCATGCTAGTTGTATTAGTTATGAGTGAAGAAGATAAGACTGTAAAACTTGCTGGGATAAATTTAGTACGCAGCAAATCAGGAGTTTATTTGGCCAATGAAATTTTTGGTGTGTTGAAGTCTCCTAATCACTTGAAACTATCTGAAGAAGCAATTAAATCCAAGGTATCTGGAATGGTTGGAGATGGGGCTTTTTGTAAGGACAACGAGCCATTTAAAAACGAAATGAAAAAGTTGTTTGGAGAAAATTTCAAATTTTGATGGGACTTAATGCATCTTGTGAACAGAGCCCACGTTGATGCATTGAAGAAAATTTGTAAACTAAGTGAGCTTTTAGACTTTTTTCAGAATCACACTTCAAATCTGAGATCAGGCCTTGACTATACCAATATGGTTCTTGACAATATCATTGGTTTTAAGAGACCAAAACTCAAATCTGATACTCGCATGGTTAATTACGAATTTGATCAATTTGACAGATTTGTGGAAAATTGTGTGTTTTTGATCATCCACAAGAGAAAGAAATTAGTGCCAAGTTCTATGTATTGATTTCCTATGTAACAAAGATTATGTTGCAAGTAGCTCAAAAAAACCACAGTTAGTGCAGAATTTGTAGAAAATATATTTTATAAAGAAGGAGGGAAAACTGTTATGTTAAGAGTGATGGAAACAATTTCCAAATTAGCTAATGGAGGAAATGCAAATGATGTAGTTTCTGAATTTAAGCACGATACCACAGGGCAGCAAAAGGAACTAACAGCTGAGGATTACATCCTAAATGAAGTTTACAAATACATCAAGAAACGTTCTGATTACTACCAGGTTGCTGAAGTTGCTAGACCATCCAGAACCAGATCTGAAAGTAGTTTTACAAAAGACTCAGTGATAAATTGGCTGACAGAATATATAGAACAGCTGTGGAAAGGAATCACAGAGAGATTAAAGCATTTTGATAAAGATGGATCAACTGCCTGGAGTGAAGCACCAGCTGAAGGGACATTCTCCATTCTTGGTTACATTGTTGAACACAAAGGATCCATTAAGCCATCTCATTTGACTAAGCTGTGCAGAATTGTGAAGGAGGGTCCAGCTCAGGCACTAGATCTGCTGTAATGATCACACAGAAAGCCATTGATCAGTGGCCAAGCATACATGGCGGTAAATTCACAGCAAATGCCTACATGCAAGGTCTAACATTGTCCACTGTTGCTGCTGCAATGAATAAATAAACTTAAGGTGAGTTATAAACTGTACATTATTGTATTATTATGTTTAGCTAAAACAATTTGTAATTGGTATGTCGTCAATTCAAGAGTTTACTATCATTAACCTATCTAGTGGTGTAAGGGGAAAAAAAGTAAATTCAGAGCTGTGCTCCAGTAAATTTTTTCAAATCTGGAGTCATGGGCCCTGATGCGTCTCCACATCAGCCACTCACGCCTAACACATGGGTACCTGATGGCTAGGAAAACAAGGCTGGAGTGTGGGTGTGGTACTCCCCTCAGCATCTGGCACTTGCTCCTTGAGTGCCCTGCTCTTGGTGCCCTCGGGAGGAAGCATCTTCCTTATTGCAGGGGGGAGGGTGGTGATTACCTCCTTTCCTGGATGCTTGGACCTGATGTGACTTTCCCCAGGAGTGGGACTTTTTATTTTTGAGGAAGCTAGCCTCCTCAAATTTTTATGATTCATTTTAGCTGATACTTTTCTCCATTTGTTTTTTTTTTCAGTTTGTGTTTTTATATTTTTATTGTTCTATTTACTTTAGACTATTACATTCAGCTTTGCAGATAGCTGGTGAGGGAAGCTATATTTATGGGACCTCTTTGCGAGTGACCCGTTGCCCACGTCGGGCTAGCATCATGAAAAAGAAAAACTATGGTATTTGTCATTTACCATTACTTATTCGGACTATAGTGGATTTAATAGCCCAGAAGAGTTCCTTGTTCCATGCACGGTCTGTGTGTATCATAAAAAACCTCAGGGGACCATTCTGAGTTCATTCCCATATATATATATAATATATATATATATATATATATATATATATATATATATTATATTATATTATATATATATTGATTGAAGGGTTTGTTCTTTTGGAACCATAGCTTAGCAAGGAATAAGAGGATGAAGAGATGGTACATGTTATTTACAAACATTTCGGAAATTTTCATTTTCCATCATCGGTGCTAAAATTATAAAATCAGATTAAAGAAAAATGAATAAATACTGTATAATGAATGGAAACTTATACAATATATTTAAATAAATGTGTGATATTAATGGTGTTTATAGGGTATATTTAAATAATTAAAATTAAAAATATAATATAAAAATATAGAAGAGTAATCAATTGTCAAAAATCTAAAGTTAAAAGTGAACAAAATTGAGAGGAGTCTTACCAGGTTGTTATTATCTGGGTAAGGGGACTAATTGAGCAGAGGGGTGGGAATGATTGGTTGTTGGAAGAGGTCCATATTAGAAGAGTTAGCACTATATATATATATATGAAAATTATTTCCCGAAAGTAACACGTGAAAAATATTTATGATGAATAAAACCACGAAGGAAAGGAAACGCAAAATGGTGCTCAAGCGCTTTTGTCTAATGACATCCTCAGGAACACTGAAGTACATAAAGGGTTACAGCCTATATATAGGTTACAGAAAGAAAAAATAAATAAATAAATAAATAACATATATATATATATATATATATATATATATATATATATATATATATATATATTAGGGTGCATTAAACGCCCCATGATTTTCAAAAAGTTGTTGGATTTTAATGTCTATTCCCTCAAATGTTACACTTGTTGGTAGAAGTATGTATGCAAAAATAAATCAAATCGGAGGTGGTCCTGGGGCCACCGGCCACTTTTATATATTTAGTAGTGATGCACCGAATATTCGGCAAATATTCGGTATTACTTATAATACTAATATACAAATATTCGGTATTACTATACTTACATTGATTGAAAGTTGAAAATGTATAAAACACAACGCCAATGTCACTACTCCAACTTTGCTCGTTTCCGCAAATTTGGCCTCGCTTTGCGGTCACATTCAACCACTTGAAGAAGATTTTGGAAGTGGTCTTCTCCTCTTGCAGCTGAGACAAAATCAGTTGTGAGCTTTACTGCTCTCTCCGCAGGGTCATTCACAACATTTAACCCATCCACAATGGACTTGGCTGCCTTGAAGTGGTCATTGTTCTGCCAATTGTCAACATCCTCTGTTAGGAAGGTCATATCCAGGTGAAGAAGGTTCACTGTAAACCACGAGTCCTCGTTCACAAGATCAGCCAGGGTTGTCGCTTCTGTAATTTTTGGAAATGACGGTTTGCCATATCCAGAACCGTAGCGGTGTTTTGGAGTGCTTGGCATTTCATCTGGTTGTATGGCCAGTAACACATCTGCAAGGGCACGATGCTCCTTTTGAGGTACTGCATTGCTGAACAGTGCCAAAACAACCAGTTCTGGGGTTAAATACCACAAATGTCTATCAAAGGCTTTCACAGCGCTGACTGAAATGATTGAGTTGACAGCTTTATAGTTGAGCAGAGTCTTGTATAAGCACAAATCAAACCATGGGGCATTTGAAGCAGACTGACATATGAGCCACCAATCACAATAAATATAAACAACAAAAACAACAAACTACTCCAGTTTTTCCTGTTGATGTTGTGTTGTTACAGTTCCTCGAGGTAGTACAGAAATTTGCTCTTCAAGTAGGCATATTTTGATGGAATAAAGAATCTTTGACATCCACCTTGCTTTATGCATGGCCCCAGGTCTGTGGAGTGTTCCTTGTTTTGTGACATCATCATCGAGGACTACCTGGCAGAGTTGTGCCATTTCCTTGTAGTCTTCCCTACAGTATGAAGCGCTTGTGCGGATTGTGCTTAAAACCTTGTTTTTGCAGGATAAAAGCAGTTGTGCATCGTCATTGTACATGAAATGTCAATTTTGGTTAAACTTTCATCCTTTGCATGCGATATGCGTTCCCAATTCTTCTGGAATCTTTGGAACAAAGATGCTTCTGGAGACTTTGATGTCTCAATTTTGAGAGCGTCAAACACATGATCCAGGATTACCTCTCCAACATGATGGCGACATGCACACCACAGAAGAGCACGGTCCAGTTTTGATTGAATGGTAACACAGGCAGCTGTAACGTGTCCAGTGTTTGATGCTGTTGTGTCAAAACATAAGTTGACAACTGACTGTTTGCACTTCCATGAATGTAGAAACGTGTAAGTGTGCTCGGCAATGATGTCACCTGATGACATATCACTTCCACGAGGATATCTAGCCACTCCCAGCAGCTTTACATCAGTGGCATTCCCAACCAACACTGGCAATCTTTCTTCCTTGCCATTCTTGTTTGTGAGCGTATGCATCTGCTTGCCATCCCAGTGAAGTGTTGCAGCTGTTGGGGCGATCCAATTTTCTCGAATATCTTGTTATTGATCGTCGAGCCTTATCAGCAGTTGAATACGACTTGGCCACACGACGTGGATCACCTCCTGCCTCTTGAATTACAGCTTCGGTGAGCACAGCCTGTTGAACAGGAGTTATGTTTAGTCGAGTAGCAACAGACACGACTGAAGGCCTTTTCAGAATATCATGAGGAATAAAGGCAGACGTACCTGCATATGTTGATCTGTGGTGACTACGCTTCCTTTGAAGCTCTGGAATCGCCTCTTCTTCAGTTTCTTCCAAGCTATCTGCAGAGGCACTATCATCAGAGCATACAGAACTTTTCATCTCTTGTACACTGGATGATTCATGACGTTCTCGTCTTGAAGCTTCCGCTAAGATGCGTTTTTCTTTTCTACGATCTTTATCAGCTTTCTTCTTGTCAACACTACCAAATGAGGCTACTCTGTCAGATTTCATTGACTCTAAAAATGCTCTATCTTCCTCATTCTTAATGTTTGTCATTGCATCTTTTGTCCATACACCAAAGGTCTTATCAAGACGTTCATTCATGGATTACAACTTAGCCAAAGTGTTTGGAGATTCTCTGCGAGAAACAGGTATTTGACGCAATTTGTTATTGTCATTAAGAAGGTCAAGTATTAGTTTGCAGCATTGATGGTCTGAAAGCATAGGAATATTTGCTTTAGTGTAGAATGTTTTCAGCTGGATAAGGACTATGCTGGCAGATTTCCATTTGAGTGGCTGTGTTTGTTTGCCTTCACATATTTCTTTCTGGATGTGCCACATCACGCATCGAAGAACCTGCCGGCAAGTTGGGAGGCGGACTCCTGTCAATGTACCATCTCCTTCTGTAAGAGCATTGCCAAGACCAAAAATGGCACTTGCTAATCTGGTCTTCTTAGCTTCCATTGTTACAGCTTCCATTGTTTCTGAAAGACAATAAAGGATATTATTAGACTATAAGTGAAGTTTCGTTTATGGTACATGTTTTATGTAAATCACCCCTTTAGGGTGCATCAAACGCCCTTAGGTTCTTGGATTTTAATGTCTATTCTCTCAAATGTTATGTAAATCACCCCTTAGCAACTCTATATTAAAAGAAACAATGTAAGTAGTCAACTGGTTGGTAAATAAAAAAAATATATTTTTACATAGCGCGGCCCCCGAAAATTGCCGCGAAAATATAAAAGTGACCGGTGGCCACCCAGGACCACCTCCGATTTAATTAATTTTGGCATACACACTTCTAGCAACAAGTGTAACATTTGAGAGAATCGACATTAAAATCCAAGAACCTAAGGGCGTTTGATGCACCCTAATATATATATATATATATATATATATATATATATATATATATATATATATATATCAAAAGTATTCGGACACCGCATGGTTTTAAAAATGGTTTTATTATGGCATTAGTAACCAGTATCCACCCTTTGCTTTTACAGTGCCCGCAAAAGTATCCGATCACCCTTGAAATTTGTATTTTTTACATAAAAAACAATGTTTAAATGTATACTAACCTTATATTAGTATTTTGTCATCTGTCCTTTGGTTTGGATGACTTGTTCTAGACATTTTGGCATGGATTTAATCAAGTTTTGACAAACTTCCACTGATATTTCCTTGCACCATACCTTTTTGATGGCCTCTTGTAATTTTTCGACTGAGCCAGTGTCGTGGCATTCAACCTTATTTTTTATTATTAGCCACAGATTTTCTATCGGATTGAGATCTGGACTATTACCAGGCCAATCCAAAATATCAAATTTATTGTCAGTAATCCATTTTGTCACTATTTTGGCCCTGTGACATGGTGCACCATCATGCATGTATGTTTTTGTCCTTTGGATTGCCATTGCCATTGGAAGTTTATCCTGTAGCATTGCTAAATACCGTGCACCATTCATAGTTGTGTTCTTCGGAAGAAAATAAGTTTCCACGCCCATAGTAACCGAAACAACCCCAAACCATCACACTTGGAGGGTGTTTCATTGTCTTTAGGGTGTATTTAGGGTCCATCCTATTTGAGCCAATAGGCGGCGAACCTTTTTTGGACAACTTCTGAATGTCAAAAATGTCGACTCATCGCTAAATAAAACCTTCTTCCAGTCATCAACAGTCCAATGAATGTATTTTTTACAAAATGCGACACGTTTTTTACGCATTTTTTCATTAATGAACGGTTTCTTAGCAGCATGGCGAGATGGTAATCCAGTTCTTTTTGGAGCCGCTCCTGGATAGTTCGTTCAGAAACACCAGATAACAAATTATTCATATTAAATTTTATTTCTTTCGCAGTTATTGTTGGGTTTTTCAATACTAAACGTTTCATAAGTTTGTCTGTTCGCGAATTTGTTTTTCTCGGTCTGCCAGATCGTTTTTTAGGGACTGGCGTGGTTAGGCCACCATTGTTCTTAGCCCGTGAAACCCATAAATTAACGGTACTTTGGGATATGTTTAATTCCTTAGCTATCTGTCTCTGTGATTTCCCACATGCATGCAAAGCAACAATAGCACCTCGACAATCACTCTTAAGTTGTTTTTTAGCACACATTATATATAAATTTTATTTACACCACTTTCTGTAAAAAAAAAAAAATATCAAGAAATTTACACAAACAGTGAAATCTGACAAATTTGAGAGACAGCCACCCGCAACGAAGGCTACCAGAACACTAATTTGAGAATGCGTTGGATAGCTCTCATATCAGCGAGCAACCTCAAAGTTACCAGATGTCGCTAGAACAAATAGAAAGTGAATTACGTGTCTCTGAATATCAAGGGAAAATATTGTATTTTCTTGAGTGATCGGATACTTTTCGCGGGCACTGTATTACAGCGTCAACACGTCGAGGCATACTTTCCACCATTTTTCAGTAAGTGTGCAGGAATGGCTCACCATTCCTCTTGCAGAGCTGATGCAAGAGATGCAAGTGAAGCCGGGCGTGGTGTGCGGTTTCGTATCCGTCGCTCCAGTTCGTCCCACATGTGCTCGATTGGGTTGAGATCGGGGCTCTGAGCAGGCCAGTCTAACAAATCCACCTTATTTTCACGAAACCAGTCCTGCACACGCCTTGCAGTATGGCAGGGAGCTCGATCCTGTTGAAACAAACAATGGCCATCTCCGTAGTATTGCCACAGTGTAGGGAGGGCCGAATTGTCCAGAACGTCGAGATAAATGTCAGCGTTCATGGTAGTGGGTATAACAACCAACGGGCCGAGTCCTAGCCAGGAAAAACAACCCCATACCATGATGGACCCTCCACCGAACTTCACCGTTGGACGTACACAGTCAGGAAGAAGCCGTTCTCCGGGCTGTCGCCACACCCAAACACGCCCATCAGACTGGAAGAGTGAATACCGCGACGTCGCTCCAAAGAACAGTTTTCCAGTCCTCCACGGTCCAGGAACGACGGGAGACACACCAGGCCAAACGACGCGTGGCATTAACTTTTGTAATCAGTGGCTTGTGTACAGCTGCTTTACCATAATAACCGAGTCTGTGCATCTCTCTGCGGATAGTTACAGTACTAATGGAGGTACCGGATGCTCTTCCTACCTCCTCAGCGATGGAAGCGGCAGAGGACGTGCAGGACTTCTTGACATGTCGTACCAGAATTCTTCTATCACGTTCCGTCAGTTTGCGTGGTCGTCCGGAACGTTTTTTCGTGTTAGTTGCACCATCGTGCTTCCATCTCATGATAACATCCGCTACAGTCGACTTTGGTATATCCTGTTTGGCTGCAATGTTTTGTATAGAAACGTTACTTAAATACACGTTGGAACTCGGAGAGTTCACATCCGTGCGGCATGGCTTCACAACAGTTACTGATAACTTAACAGAACACCTCAGCATTATAGTTTCGCCACGCTTTTTCCCAGCATACCTTTCGGCGAAGGTGATATTTGCAGAAATGCAGATTTTCCGGGGTGTCCGAATACTTTTGATCATGTAGTGTGTATATATATATATATATATATATATATATATATATATATATATATATATATATATATATGCAATAAACGGAGAAGTAAAAATAAAAATTAAAAATTACAGGATTAACAGAGAGGCATACAGATTTGTAAGGAAAAATATCGATTTTGCTAAAATTTGCTAAAATTTTGCTAAAAATTGTCTTGTACTAAAAATCGATATTTTTTTAAAATCTGTATGCCTCTCTGTTAATCCTGTAATTTTTAATTTTTATTTTTACTTCTCCGTTTATTGCATATATATACATACACAGTATATATATATATATATACACACAGTATATGTATATGTAGATATGTGTACCGGTATATATATATATATATAAAATGTATGTATGTATGTGTGTTATTTATTTTTTTTTTTTCTGTAACCTATATATAGGCCGTAACCCTTTATGTACTTCAGTGTTCCTGAGGATGTCATTAGACGAAAGCGCTTGAGCACCATTTTGTGTTTCCTTTCCTTCGTGGTTTTATTCATTATATATATATATATATATATATATGTAGAGGAATTACGGCATTTGGAAGAGTGAAGTCCATGGTGTAGTGGTTATCGCGTCTGACCGGCAATCGGAAGATCCCGGGTTCGATTCCCAGGTGGTACTTCATTTTTTCATTTGTTGTTTTCTCTTTCTCGTCTTGCGCGGAATATCTCCTATACAAGCGTCGTTCTTTACGTTATTTATACTGCGTGTTCTTTGCAGTTGAATGTATATAATGTTACGGCATGCGGGAGGTGCCCCCTTGGGGCATTGGTTTCTGCGAGTATGTAGAGGAATTACGGCATTTGGAAGAGTGAAGTCCATGGTGTAGTGGTTATCGCGTCTGACCGGCAATCGGAAGATCCCGGGTTCGATTCCCAGGTGGTACTTCATTTTTTCATTTGTTGTTTTCTCTTTCTCGTCTTGCGCGGAATATCTCCTATACAAGCGTCGTTCTTTACGTTATTTATACTGCGTGTTCTTTGCAGTTGAATGTATATAATGTTACGGCATGCGGGAGGTGCCCCCTTGGGGCATTGGTTTCTGCGAGTATGTAGAGGAATTACGGCATTTGGAAGAGTGAAGTCCATGGTGTAGTGGTTATCGCGTCTGACCGGCAATCGGAAGATCCCGGGTTCGATTCCCAGGTGGTACTTCATTTTTTCATTTGTTGTTTTCTCTTTCTCGTCTTGCGCGGAATATCTCCTATACAAGCGTCGTTCTTTACGTTATTTATACTGCGTGTTCTTTGCAGTTGAATGTATATATATATATATATTAGAGTATCCCAATTTTTTTTGTTCCTGAAGTTTGTCATGCACACACCCCTAATTTCTTCCACTCGTGAAAACATGCCAGCAAGATGAATTTCATTCGTGTTCTTTAATTTTAAGGGTCCCCTCAAACCATGTGTTACTATTGCTGAACGACTACTCTCTACCTTATACTAATTGTAGCATATTTCTTTTCAGGTTATGGATACAAGAAAGCAGGAGACTGTGTGGTTGGTGGGGGTGTTGTGAAATGAACCCCTGGAAACGCTGTGTCAACTCCCGACAGTGGGAGATGTTCTTCGACGTCTGTTGTTCTTCACTCGGAAGAAAAAAACGTCCACGGCAAAAGCTACCAATGTGGTAGCTGATGAGGTTATGGCGGTGTGGGCTCGGGCATCTATTCCGACCTCCCACAAGCCCAAGTGCGTCGAGAGGATTAAGGCCCTCTCCACGGACTACGAGAAGGTTGCCAGAAACCGAAACCGTGGGGGAGAGAAGCAACTGGAGCGGGAAAAGGGATTCCAAGCCAACTTGAATACACTGTTCGAAACAGCTCATGCCAATGCCATGAAACTCATCAAAGTCCCCGAAGAATGAGACTTTCTGAATGACCAGCGAACTGTGCGGAAGATGTACATCGGAGGAGAGGACCTGGAGTTTGCTCGCAGGGCAGCGGAGCGGGAGAAATGCTGAGCAGCTGAAGAGAAGAGGAAGAAGAAAAGCCACGAAGAGATGGACTCACTGCAAGCAAAAGGAATGGTGAAAAGTGGGTCTTCTTCTTCTTCGGAGTCCATGGCCGAAGCATCCAATGATGATGTCCAATATTCCTCTCCTGGTCCTTCGGCTCCTCGATCCGCTCCCAAGGACGGCCAAGTGTCGGCAAGGAGGATCATCCAATATCCCAATTTTGCTGCAGCCCTGGATCGAACTGAAACCTCAGTATGCCAAGCGATGCACATTGTGGCTCCAGCACTCGCTGCTGCGGGAGTTGAGTTATCCTCGGTCACCTTGTCCAAATCAAGTCTTCACTGTTCATGGCAGAAGTCCAGGAAGAACTTGGCAGCCGGAATCAAGACCGTGTTCAATCCTGATACGCCGCTTGTCGTCCACTTTGATGGCAAACTCCTCCCTGATTCGGATGGAGGGAAATTGGATCGCATACCAGTGCTGGTCAGTGGGAAGAATCTTGAGAAGTTGTTGGCGATCCCAAAAATCCCTGACAGCACGGGACAGCGGATGGCTGGAGCTGTTCTGAAGGTGCTGGACGATTGGCCGCAAGTTCAACCATGGATTGCCGGTCTCTGCTTTGACACAACAGCGACAAATACCGGTATTCACAGCGGCGCTTGTACAATTATCCAGGACCAAATGGACCGCCGTGTTCTTTTCCTGGCTTGCAGACACCACATGATGGAATTGGTAATCACCTCAGTCTTTGACCTGTTCTTCAGGTCTTCTGGCCCCGAAATTGCGTTGTTCGCTCGCTTCAAATCCCAATGGGAGTTCATCGACCAGAAGCAGGCGTCTCCGTTCAACGGCGATGGCCCAAGCGACATCCTTTCGGAATGGGTGGCATTGAAAAAAGAGCAGATTGTCCACTTCATTGAAGACCAGCTTGAAGTTGGCCACCCAAGAGACGATTACCGGGAGTTCCTGATCCTCGCTCTGGTCTTCCTCGATGGTCATGGCAAACGAGATCTCCGGTACAATCGTCCTGGAGCATACCACCAGGCCAGGTGGATGGCCAAAGGCATTTACTGTCTTAAGATGTTCAATTATTGTTCATCTTCCGAAGCCAATTCCACCTGACCGCTCACGAGGTCTGGTCACTACGCAGGATAAACGTCTTTGCCATCACCATCTACCTCAAGAGGTGGTTCGAGGCTCCATTGACGGCGGACGCGCCCATCAATGACCTGGAGCTGTTGGAGGACCTAGAGCGGTACAAGGCAGTGGATCATGATGTAGGTACCGCTGCATTGACGAAATTCCGGGGCCACCTCTGGTACCTAAGCGAAGATTTAGCTGGACTCGCTATGTTCTCCTCCAAAACCACCGATGCAGAGAAGACAGCCATGCTCCAAAACCTGCACAAGAAGACCGAAAACCCAAAAGATCTGCGTTGGCTGGAGGGAAACAGTGTCTTGACCGTGAGACGGTCGGATTTGAGCACCTTGGTCACGAAAAGGACTCAAAACCTTTTTCATTGCCTGAAGCTGCCGGTTCCAAAAACCCCCAAAGATCTCGAAGGATGTGCACCATCGTTGAAGTCTGTGAACGACGCGGCAGAATGGGCAGTGAAACTGGCGGAAGATTTCAACGAGGGCCTGACAAAAAATGAGGAGGAACGGCAGCTCGTGTACCAAGTCGGCGAATACCACCGCCAGCAGTTCCCCTCAGCAGACAAAAAGATCCTCTGTCCTCCGAAATGAAATGTGCCATTAGGAAGAATTTCCATTTCCTTTAATTTAGTCATTAGAAAGAATTTACATTTCATTCTTCCATTCTAGAATGATTAATGCTGAGCATTTACGTTGTTCATATAGGGTCGAATAAACAAGGTCAATGAGGGGACCCTTCCCTCCTAATAGGCCACTGAAATTTAGCCCATTTTTTCCTTTCTTCAAGTGTAATTAATTAAAGGGGTATGCGATTTGACTCTTGCAAATTTTTATTTTCACATGTGAGGCTGGGACACCCTAATATATATATATATATATATATATATATATATATATATATAATATATATATATATATATATATAATACAGTAGAATCTGCTTATTATAATCACTTTGGGACGCAGCTATATTGATAATTATAACCGACTGATAACATAAAGCGGTGTATGTTAAAACAGAAAAGTTAAAATAGTTAAAAGGCAGTAATAAAACAATTTAAAAAATTCATACCTTTAATATTTACTGTCGAAATTCATCTAGTGTTGTTTGCCTGTGGTTTGTTTGCAGTAAGTCATTAATAAAGCGCTCATAATCATAATGCTTTTGAAATTCAGCAGATTGGTATTGCACGCCGCGACGAAGTATTTGCAGAGCTTTTCGCATCTGAGCGTTTGTTGGAGGGTCTTCTGGACTATCTTCTTGTTTAGTGTCTTCATTCTCTTCCCTTTCTTCAGCCAATTCAGAGCCTGCTTCAGTAACAGCTTGGCATATTTCTGATGATGTCATGTTAGCTGCCACTTGAATTTCCTCATCAATGGCCAACCAGCTTTTAAAATCTTCTTCTGACATACCATCTGGGGGTTTCTCCATGATTTCCTCTTCAATAGCATCAGGTTCTTCATTTGGAGATGTTTCCGTGCCCTTCTTAAAGAAGCCACCCTTTGTGAAACAGTTTTCAATGGTTCTCTCAGTCACTTGTTTCCATGACATTGTTATAAGATGTAGGGCATCAAGGAGGGAAATTCTTTTAGCAGTATCATTTGCATCAGTTTTTTCTTGAGTCTCATCTAATTCTCCTAAAATTCTGTTACGCATTTCTCTTCTGTAGTAAGCCTTTAGAGTCTGTATGATTCCTTGGTCACATGGTTCAATCAGTGATGTTGTGTTTGCAGGCAAGAAGATTATTTTAATGTTTTTTAATGACACATTACATGTATGTGCTGTGCAGTTGTCTACCAACAAAACAATTTTTCATTTCGGGTTTGTATCCTATTTAACTAACCAGTTGTTAAAAATGACACTTGTCATCCACGCATTTGAACTTGAGCAATAATCCACTGGTAAACTTTTCACACCCTTAAAACACCGAGGATTTTTACTTTTTCCAATCACTAACAGTCTGCATTGTAAACTTTTTCAGGTGAATATTCAGCAATAATTTTTGGCCACTCTGTCTTAATCCACATCTCAGCTGCTGAAAAATCAGCACTTTTTTCCTCGCCATGAGTGCATCTGTACATGATATTTTATGAGTCATTTTAAGATTCTGATAACTATAACCGAAACTCTGATTACTATAAGCGGAGGTTTTATAATATAATTTAATCTCAATGCTTTGGGACTGTTAATTCTGATAACATTAGGCGATTGATAACAATATCGGTGATTACAATAAACGGATTCTACTGTGTATATATATATATATATATATATATATATATATATATATATATATATATTATATATATATATATATATACACTGGTCCACAAAAGTATTTACGAATTGAGAAATATTAGCCAGATATTAATGCTAACTTTAATTTTTGCGATTTAGTAAAATTTATTTTGTTAATATATTTTTTATGGTAATTTAGGTTATGCAGAACACAAGTGAATTAGTATAAGACAGTAATTATTAGATTAAATACAATATTTTGCCACTTTAAAAGTCATTGTAATTAATTCCTATAGAGTTTCTTCAATATTTTGATAATTTGGCATCACTAAATTAAAAGTCCTCTAATTTTGAAATTAGTGGCACAGACTATGCACAGTTTAGTGTGCTGTCAGCCTCAATAGGGGAAGGTTCATTTTAACCCTGTTCAACGAAATTTTTACTTAAATATTTCCAATTTGAGAGGATGGTTAAGACATGCGAGTTATCTAGCCAAGAGTTAGGAGAATTGACTGCTCTTGTTAAAATGGGTAATTATTCCAATACAAGTATTGCAAAAATACTGAAGATAAGTGAAGGTACAGTCAGATACCATGAGAAATGTATTATCAAAGAAGTACATGGAAGTTAGTCCAAACTTGAAGAAAGAGGGTTTTGTCAGAGCGTGGTGTAAGGCATCTAAAATTTCTGGCTTTGGAGAATAGATCTATGACAGAAAATGACTTGAGTAAAGAATTAGTGAAAGTGGGAGAAACAAAAGTTAGTGCTGATACAGTAAGAAGAAGGTTAACAGATAATAAAATATTTGTTAGAGTAAGGAAAAAACCTTTATTGTCAAAGAAGAATGTGATAGCATGATTAGAATTTGCTATTCAATACAAAGATTGGGATGCTGAGAACTGGTCAAAAATTGTATGGAGTGATGAAAGCAGATTCAAAATTTTTGGTAGTGATAAAAGGAGGAATATTGTTAATAGATGAATTGTTAAAGAATATAAGAATAAATGCCTTATTCCGACAGTGAAAAAAGGAGGTGGGGGAATCAATGTGTGGAGCTGCTGCTGATCAAAGGGAGTTGGAAAATTACACTTGATCACTGGGAATGAAAATGGACACATGGATCAATATGTATTCAAACATCTATTCACTAATGTTGCAGTCCCAGCTGCTAAAGAACTTCATGGAGATTATGCAAACTTCATATTTCAACAGGATAATTCAACAGGAAGCATAGTGCTAAATCACTAAAGCAGCTCCGCAGTAAGCTTGAAGAAGAAGGGTTTAAAATGCTAGGATGGCCATCTCAGAGTCCAGATTTAAATCCTGTTGAACATCTTTGGGATGAGCTTGATAGAAAAGTAAGAACAAGAGAAGATAAAGCAAAAAATAAAGAAGATTTATGGAGAGTTCTTCAAGAAGAGGTATAAAATCAGTCCTGAATCATGCACGAAGTTGGTTGACTCAATGTCTCGGCTTCTTGAACTAGTCTGAAAGAACAAGGGTGGCCATACAGGATACTAATTTTCATAAGTTTTTATAAATAAATTTTTATAAATAAGTATGGTATTTTTCTTTTATTAACCCATTTTATTGTCAAATATATCAAATATTATTATATTACAATTAAATATCTTATTTTATATACACATTCTTATTCCAAATATATTACAACTTACGATTCATAAATAATAATAGGAATCAAACATGCAGCTGAAGGAAAAAGTATGTTCTCTGGAAGTGGATCTTGATAAGGAGAGAACTTGCAGTCATGAGTTGGAGATAACCTTGAGTTCTGAGAAACACCAGATGAAGATGATAAAGGTAATTTGAATTGTAATTTGGAAAGGTTTTAAGGACTTTTATGTGTGTTAACCCTTTCATGCTGTATGGGCGTAAATGAGACCATCAAATTTTAGATTTTAGTCATTCTGGAGATATAACACTAGTTTTTTTTTGGCATAAAAAGTAAATGAAAATCAGGCATGAAAGGGTTAAGTATTGTAGACTGAATGTTTTTAAGTTTTAAGTGTGAAAGATCATTTTACATCATAAACCAAAGAAAATCTCTCTAAGAGTAATGAGAGTGTGCTTAGAGATAAATTAATGGTAGATTTAAAAATTGGTATCTAAAATGTTTGTTGCAGGATGTAGCCCAATGGGTGTATTTATGAATCAAATGTTTCTACCATCTCAACACCCTAGTTTTTTGACAAGCTGTGCTTAGTGTTAATAAATCTGAATATAAAATAGTTTTTATAAAAACTGGAACTCAAACCAATGCAACTCCAAAGAAACAATTACTAAATTAATTAATATTTATTACCTGAAATGTATCTACTACACCACCTTGAAGTTGATTAAACTGGAACAGTGACCAGTATAACAATCAACACTTTCAAAAGGAACAAGAGAAATAATAATAATAATAATGGTAATAATAGTAATAATAGTAATATTACAATAAAATAAAATGATGCAGAAGAAAAAAAATAACTTGAGAAAATTTTACACTGTACTGAAACTCTAATTTTAAAGGAAAGTAACAAATTCCTTTAAGACAGTTGGAGAAGATTACTAATCTAATTGGCATAAAAATAAATCAACACTGGAACCAAATTACTAGTTAACTCTTCAGTTAATCCATGCTACAGTTCATTATACAAAAATATTAAAAGCAAAACTAGAATTTTTTTGACCAAGTTAATAATAATTATGATAATTGCTCCCATAAAAATACTAAGGATATTAAGTAAAGTTAAACAAAACATTTTTTTGCCAAATTTTATTTTAATGTGCAGGGGGAAAATCTTCAACTTCAATTATGGATTTTAGATAAAATGTGCTAATTTAAGATCCTAAGCATTTATTTATGAAAAAAAAAGCCCAGGCTTAGGTTGACATGATATGAATGCTATAGAGTCATTCCAGCTCAACTGGTACAGATTTCAGAAAGTTGGTCGGGTGACCATCTCCAATTTTCTTCAAATTTTCAGGGTTGATTCATACGCCATTCAATAGCTTAAATCTAAAATTTTAGCTTCCTTAGTCAAAAACTTTTAATTTTATGGTCACTTAAATGGCTCCCACCTTTGACAAAAAATGCCTATGTTGGACTTGATTGGCCAACGCCTTCATTTTGAGAGGCCTTGAAAAGTGTCTTCTAATAGGAGTAGAAGCTTCAAATTTGTCATGCCAATACAACTTCTGGTGGGCTTTTCAATTTTGCAAGCTAAAAGGCTGTGGAACAAATAGTTTCTGAGTTACAAGGGCTTAAACATGGCTCCATTTTGAAGCTTGCATCAATTCCTCCCACTTTTACGACTCTACCATTTTCAAAAGTTTTAGTTCTACATCAATCACAGCTGTTTTAATACTCCTAATAGTCTCTATGGGTTGTAAATTTATGAGTGAAATAAAAAATAACCAAAAAAGGATTTATTTTTATTTTTAAAAATGTCAAAAAATTGATATTTCACAAAATTTGCAAAATTAACATCAACTTTGGGGCTTAATATAAAGGTGTCTGAAATTAGTCAGGGAGTTGATACTTCTAGTAAAGAAAGATACATATGTGTACAAAAACATATATTAAGGAATAGATCTCAACTCAACTCCTTCATATAGTTTTGGCTATTCAAAGAAAAGTACTTTTTGTGAAAAATTCTGAATTTTTTCAAAATTTTGAAATGTTTAAATTTCTTTTTACAACATTGAATTATAATTTTACTTCCATTTTATTACTTGGTAAGTTAATTCACAAATGTTAAATTATCTAAAGTTTTACTCATAAAAAAGACATAATATATACCTAGATTATTACTACATTTGCAGTTAACACAACAGATGGACCAGCTTGTAGGCTCAATACTTGGATCTACCTAAGTAAATCATGTAGAACCGTGTTCTACTGCTCTTTAAGCACTTCCTAGTAATTTAAATTATGCAGTTAGTACAGATAAACTAGCAGTAACCACCATTTTCAGTACAAAACCTTAAATTTAAGTAGCTTTGTTGTATTACTTCCCTTAATGCAAGTGTACAGTACTTAGCTATATACAATAATGAATTCCTGAGTTTTTAAGCATGTGAATTATTGGCTATAAGTTATATTCTTTTTTTAATATGTGTTGTTTTATGTAAATTCGTATGTAAACTTATATATAGCTAATAACTCTTATGTTTAGACACTGACTCTGGAATTTATTATTGTACTCAGGCTTTAAGTCTGATTGTCTTCAACACTCCATGGCCTCACAGCCATAAATTGGCAATTTATTATTCAGCTTGATACAGGTCTGTAGTTACTTAAGCTTTTTTTAAAATACTCCTCAATTTTAGATAAACAATCATTTGATAACTTGTACTGTCTCCCCATTTTCCCAGCAACTGTAGGTGGTTCAATTGAACACAAAACATGTTGGAATGGAATCCAGCAAACGTCCTCTTGTTCAGGCCATTTAAAAGGATTCTTTTTCATGAAATTTACTAATAGATCCTTCTCAGTATCACACACTTCAACTATGTTTCCAACAAACCAGTCACCTTCATAGAAACAGGCCACATATGTACCAGGTTTATATTGGTAAGCCACATTTTCTTGTGTAGCATTGCTACGGTGGTGGCGTAGGCCGTAGTCCCCAAGTATCTGTTTTTCCAACCACCCAGCACCTTTTCACATTTCTGGGTTTGGAATAGTCAAGAGACTGGGCAAAGATGTAATCTCCTCTGGTATCTAGGAAGGCCTCTCTGGTCAGTGGTTTATTTCCAGATTATTCAGGTCTGACTCGCACATTAACTGTAAAGGACTTCCCCTAGTGCAGGTGTCTCAATCTGACTCTCCACTGAGTAAGAGACCCAACCGCTCAGGGTCCAAGAAAGGGCTAGAATTCAAAGGTAGACCTAATAGAAGTAAACTACTTGTGTTTTTCTCTTTATTATATCTGAAATAAACAACTATTCAGTGTGACAGTATAAACATAACAAAAGGACTGGCAATGAATCGCACTTGACAAAACACCTGGAGCCCCAATAACCCTTAGTGAGATTTGACAGAAAGGATAGAAAACAAGTGGGAGACAAGTACCGGAAATGACTTGCACAGAATGTTAACCCTTGTCCCAGCTTAACTACCCTCCAAACTTGACCCCCCCTTTTATGACCTGAGTTCCAATTCCTTTATTGGCTGGCTAGTTAGTAGGGTTAGGGTCACAGGCCTGATTTCAGGGCAGATCCAGTGGCCAACAGTGGTTGACACGAACTGTGTAGCTCCCACTGGATGGGACCCACAATCCAAGCCTGATGAATCCGGACCACGTGAGTTGAATCCCAACTGGTTGCCTAGACAACACAAGATTATTAGTTACAGGCACCAAGCACCATTAATCAATAATAACAACATAACAGGCAATTAACCACAAACATTAACTGGAATCATGACTTCATAATTGATCACTGGAAAACATAATTTACTCATGAAATCAAAGCACATAAATAATAAATAACCAACATAAAAAATAATAATTATAAATATTGACAATTATGGCAAACCTATCTCACATGAGTTAATCAACCTATAATCAGTGCCAAACAAGCATGGGCAAAAACCTAACTCTGGAATAATATGACTGGTGACCTATAATAGTGATAATTGGCTCTCTAGCTAGTTACATGACAGGGTGGCAAACCTATCTATACTCAGTCACAGTTTCAACAACCTATATATATGTCTACTCTTAATAATAATAATAATTAACCATGATAATGATGGTGAAATACAAATGACAACACCACAATAACTGGGAATAAAGATTATGAACAAATCTATTATACTCTAGCCAAGGATTACAAAGACCCGTACCTTTATAGGCTTTCCACACTTCCTTGGCTTCCAACAGGACACCTCAGTTTTGTAAATAATCTGGATGTTAACACTAGGTTTTTATGAGCCTAACTGAACTCCTGCGGGAGAGAAAGACTTGTGAGAAGAACCAGATAGGACTTGAAAATTAGGGTGAGGTTTTTGTTTTGTGAAAAACTCCACAACCCCCAAAAAAGGGGAATTTGAAAATCAAGGGGGGGTTGTGAGAAACTTCACAACCCCCACAGCATTGAGGAAGGAAAGTTGTATGTTAAAGAAATTTTCATCACTAGAAATTTTGTACAGTTTAATGCCTGTTGATGAAGGTCTAAAGCAGTGATATGAACGGGTTCCTGGGATTGTCTTAATTAAGGAATACCTTTTTTCTAACTCAAATAAATTAGCATTTTCCTCAATTTTAGCTGAATCAATGTACAGAAATTGTATACCATTAATATTAGATTTGCACCAATCGAACATCTCTTTTGGATTGGTGATGTGACCTTTACTTGTTGCTTGTAGACTTGCCCGGGCAGCTAACCTTTTGATGGTGCCACCAACACCATCACAGGGGCTCTTTCCGTGAGAGGTGGCAAAAAAGTTCCATTCACGTGTTAGTTGGAAATGTTTTTCATGTAACACTGAATTAATGATGTTTTTATAGTTTTTATATTGACTTGCTGCGCCATCGCTAAAGTAACAAATATGTTTTAGTTTAGGATTCTGACTTTTAAGTAATTTCAAGGCTTCACATAAAAAAGAATGAACTGCAGTTGTGTTGTGTGTAAGTGAATCTGATATTACACAAAAATTTGTAACTTTTAGTTCACCATCAACTTTTTGATAGCAGACTACCAGATGCAAGGTAGCCTGGGTATTGTCCCAGTGATGCCCTTGTACGGCATCCTGAATTATAAAACTAGTTTTCAGAGAAGTCAACAAGCACTAATGCTGTAGAATCATTGAGGTTTTCTTTACAGTCGGACAAATATTTTGATTGGGCTTTTGCTATGAAATGGTGTACTTTCAACTTTTTTGCACTTTCACATATGTCTTCTTCTACATTTGAAACACTTTTTGTCATTGTGACCAGTTGGGTATGGTCTGTATGAAGCCACTGCTTAAAGGAAACCTCATCATCCATGTCATAATCATTGTTTTCAAAAATGGTAAGAAGCCAATCCCGTAATTCATTTAAACCAGAACATGTTTTGCAGTTATTAATCATGCAGTTTCTGGTTTCAGTGTTGCAGACTATTTTCCCTAGTAACACTCTTAATTCTACTTTGACTGGGAGTGATTCACATAAAAGTTTAAAGTTCTGGTGTATTTCACAAACGCATACATTGTGTGATCCTTTACTCCCCACACCCATACACCATTTTGGTCTCAGTTCAAAAAACTTTGATTTGGAGATTTTGTCGTTTGGATATTTATTTTTGTAAAGCGTACATAATTCTCTGATATTTGTCAACAACAGTATTTTCTGCTTGTGAACCTTCCCTTGTGGTGTTTTTATTGATTTGTAGTCTTTTTTACCAGGGCATTCTCTAGTATATTCATTGTTTTGGAAAAATTTTATCACTCCTTTATTTCATCGCTTATACCCTTGCTACTCTTTTTATTTCTCATTATAGGAAGGATACCTTCTTTTCTCTTTAAGGCCCTCACAGCATTAACCATTCTGGCTGACACTTCAAATTCTTTCATAATTCTTTCTCTGGACCAGGTTTTACCAATTGGAAGGAGCGTTAGAATTTGTATCTTTTCTTGTCTGGTACTAGTTTTACACTTTTCTTTCAGTTCCTCTATCATATGCTGATAACACTTTTCTTCCTCACTCTCTATAGGTTTCTCCGCTTCCTCATCCAAAATGCTAGGCTTCATACGAAGTACTTTTGACAGCTTTGATTTTGTTGATGTTTCAATTTGCTTTAGTTTCCTTTTCACGTAAAACTTTCGATCTCTTGCTCTTACATACTTAATGGGTGAGCATTCTAGTGAACCTAACGTTTCGTCAAATGTCTCCTTAACTATTTCTTCTGGAACATATTCATCACTACCTGAGTCTTTTTCATCTTCAATCGTCTTGGCTCTAGAGAAGCATGTTGAGCAAAGTTGTCCTGGTATCAGATTCAGTCTAGTTGCTATGTCTTTGTCAATAATTTGTAGTGATTCTGCAAATAAAGTAGGGTAATGTAAACTCTAAACACATTGGAAAATAATTTTAAAACCTCAACATTTGGTTATAGGCTATTCGTATAAAATATTCAAAACATATGCATTCAGTAGCACAGTATATAGCCTACCCTATTAAAATTAAATAGCTAATTTAGGTTACAATTTACAATATAAACTTCTTTATGAAATATAAATATATTAGTACCTATATTTACTTACTTGTTATCTTCTTTCGATGATTTCTCCATGGATCTTGGCAGCTACGTTGCATTTGTTGGTAATGCATTCCAAACATTTTTCATGGTGGTAGCATACAGTAGCACTATTTGGGTTGATTACAGTTGCTTTGTTCTCCACAATAGCAGTTTCCTTGTTTCATCTGTCAGCTCATGTAAGGTATACATACCCACCTTCCTGGTGAGTCTGTGTTCATGACATGGATCATCCAAGTACATACCAAAGCTGCACTTTGATTCTTGATTAGAATAAGCCATTATTACAGGCAGTAAAATTAAGTTAATTGCTCTAGTTAAATTTTCTGAAAATAAAAGATCATGATCTATAAAATAGGCCTGGACATTAATGATTAACCATCATGTTTTACATTTATAAGAATATACAAAGTGAAATGAGCAACCCAGAGCCCTTCGAGTTGCTGGTTGTTTTTACAGACATTAAATTTCTTGTATGTTTTAGACTTATTTACATATTATTACAATTGTAAATCAACTTAATATGTAATAAAATGGAAGTAAAATTACAATTCAATGTCATAAATAGAAATTTAAAAATTTTGCAAAAATTTGAGATTTTTCATAAAAAGCACTTTTCTTTCAATCACCAAAACTATATGAAGGAGTTGAGTTGAGCTCTATTCCTTAATATATGTTTTTTTACACATATGTATCTTTCTTTACTAGAAGTATCAACTCCCTGACTAATTTCGGACACCTTTATATTAAGCCCCAAAGTTGATGTTAATTTTGCAAATTTTGTGAAAATATCAACTTGTGGAAATTTTTAAAAATAGAAATAAATCCTTTTTTGGTTACTTTTTATTTCACTCATAAATTTACAACCCATAGAGACTATTAGGAGTATTAAAACAGCTGTGATTGATGTAGAACTAAAACTTTGAAAATGGTAGTCATAAAAGTGGGAGGAATTGATGCAAGCTTCAAAATGGAGCCATATTTAAGCACTTGTAACTTAGAAACTATTTGTTCCACAGCCTTTTTGCTTACAAAATTGAAAAGCCCACCAGAAGTTCTATTGTCATGACAAATTTGAAGCTTCTACTCCTATTAGAAGACACTTTTCAAGGCCTCTCAAAATGAAGGCATTGGCCGATCAAGCCCAACATGGGCATTTTTTGTCGAAGGTGGGGGCCATTTAAGCAACCATAAAATTAAAAGTTTTTGACTGAGGAAGCTAAAATTTTAGATTTAAGCTATTGAATGGTGTATGAATCAACCCTGAAAATTTGAAGAAAATCAGAGATGGTCACCCAACCACCCGTGTACCAATTGAGCTGGAATGACCCTTAACCTAAATCGAAGTATGCCAAACTAAGCCCACCAAAGGGCAAGAGACCCAACTGACACTACCCTGAATTTAATTTTGTTTTCTGCCTCCAGCCTTGCCTACTATTATAAATTAATTACTCATTGGGTGAAATATCTCTTAACCAAGGTTGCACAAAAAAAGTTTTTTTAAAAATATTTAGCTTTGTAGTGAAAATTTCTCAATATATGAAGGTAAATCCTGAAAGTTATGAGATGGGACCATATTTGGAAGATTTTGGAAACATTCAAGTTTTCTTGGAGTGACTAGGCTAGCTTGTGCTAAGGTAAAAAGACTTCCCTTCCTGGTATAGTTACTCTATTATATTTTAAACAGATATTATCCAGTTTTCTACCTGTGCTTTATTGCACCTTTGGCATTTTGAACACAATAGCTTTAGCAATATTCAATGTTACTTGTAGCTTATTTAGCCTTTAAATTTTAGGGCTTCCTAAAAATATTTTTTTGTTACTTTTAGTCTACACCCAAATAGTTTTCTGTTAACTCTCATCAGGAACCTTCAATTTACTTGTGTTGTTGGAACCATGGGGTCTATTTGACCTCAGGCCTAAAATCTTACAAAATGGTGCTATAAAAAGTTTGTAATGAAACATTGTATTTGATGTTTAAGAACTTTTAATGAATAATATCATCTCTCTCAATGTTTTGACTACTGATATTAAATATGAAGATAAAAAATCATCCTAATGGTAGTGATTCTGGTAGTGCTAGTGATTCGAGCATTTTTATAATTTCATGATCATCAGGTATTCTTTCTTGACATTTTTATCAAAATTTATGAAATAAATCCATGAATATGCGTGTGTGTATGAAATAAATCTCTGAAATAAAATAAAATTCCTGAAAATAATTAGGGGTGCACCAGATGTTCGGCTGGATATTGCGAAATATCTGGTATCTTGGCAGGATATGGGTCATATCTGGCCAGATATGCCGGATATAGGCCATGACATTAGAAAATTAACACCTGTATGAAAATCTGCCATAATATGATGATAACACATTACAAATAATATTTTATATAAAAAAAAAATGGAAAGCCCTCCAGGGCCCACCCCTAAACCAGTCCAGCAACACTTTTTATATTAAATCAACACAATACTGATGACAAGAATAAATAAAACATCTGTCCATCCTTAATGATTACAGTTCTATTAATATAATCAGAGCTTTTTATAAAAATGTCTAGACGTTAAATTTTTTAAAGAGTAAAATATTGCTAGACCCCTGCACTTGCTTTCCATTCTTTTTTCCTTTATTTTCAAAACAATACAAAACATTACAAGCTTGACAAATGTAAAACAATACATTGAATACAATATAAAATGCCTGGAATGAAATCAATGAATGGAGGGCAGTATTGTGTAGGTCAGATGCTGCCATTCAGCCTGGAGGTCTTCAGAATAAAAAAAAACTTGCAACAGTGATTTAGAACTTTTTTCCGTTGTGGGGCAGAAACAAGAGCATTTCTCCTCTTTTAGGCAATATTCAGGATTGCCTTGCTTCATAGATGTTCCCATATTCAGAAAACATTCTCTCTGAAAATACAGAAGATGCGGGTGTGCAGAGAAGCTTTGAAACAATACGGTAGTTTTAAGGAGAGGAAATTGGTCCTCCTGCTTCCAAATTTGAACTGGACAGTGTTTCCTATCTACAAGAGGTTCAGATGCATATCGGTCTAACTCCCCTGCAATCAGTAGAACAGGAGCAGTCTTTTTTTCAACCTTTCTTCTCTTGTAACTTACTTTACAAGATTGCTCTCCATAAAACACGCTTCAGGAATGCCCTCTTCATCTTTCTTCTTTCGCATAGGAGAACTGGAATTTGAGCTTCTTTCACTTCCACTTTCATTATCTTCTTTCATTTTCATTAGAATCATTACCACCTTCGTCATTTTCAATACCTATGACTTCTTCAATCAGCCAGGATTTAGCCTGCTCTTTTTGATCTTGTTGAAAGAAAGATAACTTATACCACGGATCTATTGCAGTCGCAGTCACATAAGCCCTGTTTTTCATTATGTTCAAAGACTTCCCATCATTACTCTCTGACAAGAAATGTGCTCAAAGAGAAGTCAGGAGTTCTCTCTTTGTCGTTTGAACACCTTGGTCATCATGGCCAATCTTTGAAAGAAATCTTTGTAAAATACAAATGCTTGGGATTACGAAGACAAAGTTGATTTTTCCAAACTCATTTCCTGAGTTAGTTGGAAGAATGGTTTTAATATTTTAAGGAGATTTCATATCAGTGTCCACTCGAAGGATATGATGGTAGGTAATTCACTACAATCAGCCCAATACAGTTGCACTGGAATTTTTAATTTATATAATCTTTTGAGCATCAAATATGCACTGTTCCAGCGTGTTGGGACATCTTGAACCAATAGGAGAGGCTCAAGATTTTGCTGCACTTGAATGTGTTTGAAATTGTTACAGGCCAAAGGAGAATGATTAAAGTGAGTTGCAAGGTGGTGACTTTTTGCAAGGATATCAATTACACTCCTCTGAACCATAATTGAGTCACTAATAACCAGTTGGAGTAAATGAATGCTGCAGTGTATTGAAGGTATTTCAGCCAGGTCACTACCAAGAGCCATATTACTAGCTCCATCCCTCACCAATAAATTCCTCTTATTTGCATCAAGATCCCAACTATCCCACATAGAGCGAAACTTTTCAGATATATTCTTGCCAGTATGCGACCCTGAGAAATGAGAGGCATGTAGCACAGCATTGTATCTTTCAAAATCTTTACTTATCCAGTGACCCGATAATGATATAAAACTTTCTTGAGAGGTTGTGCATGTCCATATATCTGAAGAAAAGCTGACATGCTTTACTTCTTCCAGCTTCTGAGCAATTTTAGACTTGAACTCATTATAAAGACGAGGAATTATAGTATCAGAGAAGTACCTTCTGCTCGGTAAGAGATATCTAGGTTGGAGGTAGGCCATTAGATCAATAAAACCATCATCTTCAACTAAAGTAAATGGCTGGTTGTCCAAAGCCATCATCACACCAATTTTACGGTGAATCATCACAGACCTGGAGTCATTGATGTCCTATATTTTTTTAGATGAAAAGCTTTCCTCTATTGAGATTGCTTACTCATTTGGTCCATTTTCTTTTCTTTCAGAGTACTACTAGTAGAAGTTGATGGTCTAGCCCAGTGGTTCCCAACCTGGGGTCCGCGAAGGTAGTACTGGGGGTCCGTGAGCTTTCAATATTTCGAGAGGCTCCAATGAAAATCGTACATTTACCCACGATAAGGGCGCTCAGGCTAAAATTTCAAGTTTCCTTGCTCTTGGCTGGAATTATTAATACTTTATTTAATATGCTGTATTTTAATTGCATACTGTACTCTCTTATATGTCTTTTATTTGATAGTGAAAAATGAGAAAACGAGTTAATTATTAGTTAATAAAAACAGTTTGTTTGGTAGACGGAATCTTTCAAAAACATGGGGTCCGTGGGAAAAAAATAAATAAATAAAAGGGGTCCTTTGTGGTGAAAAGGTTGGGAACCACTGGTCTAGCCCGTATTCTATCTATGCCTATTTCCTTTGATTCAGTCGCAGCTATTCTTTTTTTGTCATTTTCGTTTTTGGCTTCATCATACTCTTTTGGGTGATTTATCTTTAAATGATTATGAAGAGGTGTTGTGCTAAAAGACTTTTGGCCACCTTTCTCCATCCCACATTTGATAATCTTTTGGCAAATATTACACTTTGCAGTGATATTGCTAGGATCATTTATTGTATACAGTGACCACACAAAACTTTGTCATGATTAATACTTAATAGTTTAATACAACACAAGAACCTGAAAGAGAACAAAACAATTAAGCATCTGAATATACTTAAATTATTATTTATCTTATATTTGGGGGGGTGCTTGCCCCCAATGCAAAACAAAACATAGCAATATGAGTGTAAAAATAATACGGTACCTAATAATATATATCTGGCCAGATAGATATGGCCATATCCGGTATTTGGCTGGATATGAAAAATTCATATCTGGTGCACCCCCTAAAAATAATTAGCTACATAAAAATGAAATACTCGTATACATCAAATGACACAACAGGAACTCTGGGGTCATTTTGACCCCAAATGGATAAAATGATACCCCTCTCCCAAAGGAATACAGTAAAAGCAAAGAAATTTTGATATATTATGGAAAAAAGTGTCATGTAGGATTATATGGAAGTGGAGGTCACCACACTGCCTGGTCAGTTAGAAGCAACTATTTAAAAAACACTGGAGTTAAATAGATCCCATGGTTCTGTATGAGTCTTAAAGGAGAAATTTTATTAGTGAGTAGGCTAACCTATAAAGAATATTAAATATAAACGAATACTGCTTATAAAATAAAGTAGCTTCAAGACAATCCCAAAATGAACTTAACTTTGAATTGTCAAAATCAGTTTTATGTGGCTATAGATTAGGACATGTGTGAGTCTAAGACACTTCTAGGTGACTTCCCCTTCCTGAAATGATTAAGAATTGGCAGTAGTTTCATCTCCTAATACCACTTCCTAGAATTTTCTCATAAGTGCAGTTACTTTTAGGAACTTTCCAAGTTTCTCTTTTTAATAAAACTAAAATAATAAAATGGTTTAAATCAATGTTTTTTAAGTGGTTTAAACCATGGATTTAAATTGGTTGGTTTAAACTATGCAACCCTACCCCTACCCCAAAAAAGAATTTGGCCCAAGTCTACTTGCCTATTAACAAAAAAAATAAAGGGAGACCCACATTTGTGTAATAATCAGAGTTGGGCACATTACTTTCTATAAGTAATGGCATTACCACTACCATTACATTGATAAAAAAGTAATATCATTACCGCTTCAGTTACTTCTATGAAAAGGTAATGTGTTACTGTTATCGCTACTATTACTGTTACTTTTAAGAAAAGACTAAAGAGTAAAAAAGCCTTAATAATTGCCAAATTATGCTGTATCTTACACCAATAAAAAAATACATGAAAAAGTGAAAAAAAAAAAATAGTGCATATATGCAATTGCAATGTTGATAAATTGTTGCAAGGTGCCAGCTCCCTTCCTCGCTGGGGGGGTAATGGGAAAGGTGGGGGAGGGGGGTAGCCCCCAAGTTGCATAAAGGGGGGTGAGGGTGTTTTGGGGGAGAGGGAGAATGACCTCCCCCCCAAAGGGGTAACCCAGGCACCAAAGGTGCCCTCACCATAGGCGAGTTTGCGAAGCACAAGCAGTGCCTGTAGGGCAGTGAGCCGAAGGCTCTGCTTGTATGACATAAAATCAAAACATAAACTCAAATAAAAAAATGGCTTGTCCAAAAAAAACTAATCTTGCAGATTTGTTAGGAGTGTGTTGTTTGATTTCAGGAACACTAGTTTTTCAAAATTGGCATCTGATAGTCCTCCTCATTTGGAGGAGCTAACAGTTGATTAACAGCTAATAAATGATACTAGTTTGAAAGTAACAAGTAGCAATTGAAATCACTCTAAAAAGTAGTGCCATTACCATTTTCGTTACATCTCAAAAGTAACGGGGTTACAGCTACTGAAAAAGTAATTCAGTTACATAATGGCATTACTAGTAATGCTGTTACTCCCAACACTGGTAATAATACACCATAAAGTGCAGTTAATTACAAAAGTAGATGTGAAATGTATTAATGTTAACCTCAGGGTATTTAGGGGAGGTGAAGTTCTGGAAAAAGGTTCACCTAGAAACAAAATTTCCAAGAAGCATAAAAAATTACTAATTAGCAGTGTTGGGAACTAAAGCGTTAATCCGATAACAGTTAATTAACGAAGTTAACTTTTTTTAACGGACTATTAACGGAAGTTAATTTCCATTTATCGTTATCGGACCAGTTAACTTCCGATAATTTGATATTTAGTCTGTTAAAGTCCATTAACACGTTAACTGCGAGGAGTCATTCACGGAAGATCACCGCTCCGCGAATGAATTCAAACCACCATAACTTCAGTCTGCCAATTCTGTCCTCTGCCGCAGTGGAACGGCTCTTCTCTCTCGGCAAGGACATCCTGAGGCCCAAGAGGTCAAGACTGGCAGTTGGGCCTAACTTTGAGAAGTTGGTCTTTCTGAAGGGCAACCAGCACATTGTGTCATAGTCTTTAATAAATGTGCCTAAAATTTAATTTTACCTTTCAGTTCCCTCCATAATAATTCTCTGGTAAATTAAAATTTAGTTAATGGTTAGTGGTTACAAGTAGTGATGGGACGATACCAAAATTTTTAATGATTCCGATTCCGATACCACTAAAAAGTCTCGATTCCGATACAATTCTCGATTCCGATTCCTGAAAAATGCTCGATTCTTCCGATTCTCGATTCCGATTCCGATTCCGATTAATCGTCCCATCACTAGTTACAAGGGTTTCAAAACATGTAATCAGTACATTTTTTATTAAAAATATAAAAAAAAGTTAAGCAAAAAAGTTGCAAAACTTGATAAAAATAGTTACATACCTATTTATTGTTGGATTTTGCATAAATAAACATTTTCTATGGGTTTTAAAGCTTTTTTCCTTGATTTTTTTAAATGTTAGTAAAGAAATAGTTATCATTAACGGATTATCGTTAACTTCCGTTAACTTTGTAGTAAAATTATCGGATTATTGTTATCGGAGTTAAAAATTGGGGTTAACGGATTATCGTTATCGAAGTTAACTTTTTGGTTAACGGTGCCCACCACTGCTAATTAGTAATGATTAGGTTTTGTTTTGGAAATTTTATTAGTGTTACCATAAAAAATAAAAATACCGGGTATCCAAAGAAAAACAGTAATATATTTCTAATTAGTAATTTTTTACTTATTACTTTAGTGATTTGAACTAAATAAAATTTTAAACTTAATTTTAATGTAACTTTGAATCTTAATGACTTTAATCATTCATCTATGATAGCATACAACCTGAACATTTGATTCATCAAGAAAAAATTAACATAAAGACTTCGAGAGTATCCACCCTAAATTAACTTTTTTTTAATGGGAACCTTCCATTTTATAAAATTTTAAGCCCTCATTAACTGACAGAGGTGTCATATTTTGATCAGAGTCGTGTAGAGGAAGTTGAACAGCAGTATCAGGTTCAACTGAGTGCAGCCAAAGCAGAGATTGAGAAATACAAAACTCAAATTAGATGCTTAGAGGATAGTTTTCAAAAGCGTGTGGAAGGTACTTTAATAAAAAGTTTGGAGTTAATAAGAACACTTGATGCACTGCTTTAGGTCTAAGATTGCACTGGTATGAATCTTATCTTTTGAGGTTGGGTGTATGTATCTATGCTGCAAACATGCACTGCACTGCTTCTTTATCTGGATCATTATATTTCAGGGAGAGGTATAGAAGTATAGAAACTTGTATCAGAAGTTTACTGTAAATTATATATATATATAGCGGGCTACGTCGTGGCCAATGTCATAACACCGCTTCCCGGAGATCAGTGAAGTTAAGTGACATTGGGTCTGGGTAGTAGTTGGATGGGAGACCGTCCTCCGCACTCAGATTATGTAGTGACCTGTGGTTCGGATCCCACGTAAAGCTGTAGGTCCCCTCTGTCATATGACCTTAGATATTGTGAAGGAGGTCAAACAACCACAATTAAAAAAATATATATACATATATACAGTATATATGAGGAGTGATCAAAAAGTATCAATAATTTTATTGCTATGGACAAATGAATGCAAATAAGAAATAACTGTTTACATATGTGAGTCTTCCTGCCCTCTGGCATCTGCAGTCTGAAGCAAAATCTGCTACCATGAATCAATAGTTGGTTGGAGTGCTTAAAAGGAGGGTGTGTTTTTGCAGTATGTATAAATCTCTGAAATGGAACAACGCACATTCGGAGATAAACAAAATGATTAAAACAGCTTTTGGAAATGATGCTCTCAGTGTAGCTAACGTTTATAAATGGCACAAAAAGTTTAAAAATGGAGAAACATCGCTTGAAGACAAGGAATGCAGTGGCCACCCTTCCACTTCTTGTATGGATGAAAATGTCCAACAGACTCAGTTTCTGGTACAAGCAAATGTTTCTCCATTTTTAAACTTTTTGTGCCATTTATAAATGTTAGCTACACTGAGAGCATCATTTCCAAAAGCTGTTTTAATCATTTTGTTTATCTCCGAATGTGCGTTGTTCCATTTCAGAGATTTATACATACTGCAAAAACACACCCTCCTTTTAAGCACTCCAACCAACTATTGATTCATGGTAGCAGATTTTGCTTCAGACTGCAGACGCCAGAGGGCAGGAAGACTCACATATGTAAACAGTTATTTCTTATTTGCATTCATTTGTCCGTAGCAATAAAATTATTGATACTTTTTATCACTCTTCGTGTGTGTGTGTATATATATATATATATATATATATATATATATATATATATATATATATATATTATAAGCAACACTTTATTTAGAGAGATTCTAAGTACAAACAACTTTTGAGCACAAACAATTGATTTAAGTAGCAAATTTAGTTGCTTAAAAATAGTAGTAGTATGTGCATCCATGTGATCTACAGGGTGTCCCATAAGTCCGGCATCATAGGAAAAATAATTAAAAAAAGCAAAACAAAAGCTTTTATTTACAGAACGTGCTCAATATGTCCACCATTGTTTTCAATACACAAATTCAGATGTGATACCCAGTCAGCAAGCACACGGTGAATGATGTCAGGAGTAATGGTGTTACATGCCCCAATAATGCGCTGCCGCAAATGTTCAACACTTGTAAATTTCTCTGCGTATACCAGCGCTTTCAAGTGGCCCCAGAGATAAAAATCTAGTGGCGTGAGATCCGGGCTTTTAGCTGGCCATTCCACAGGCCCTCGACGTCCTATCCAATGACCAGAGAATTGTTGGTACAGGTATTCCCCTACTTGGGTGCTGTAATGTGCAGGAGCGCCGTCTTGCTGGAACCATGTTGGGAAATTTCCTTCTTCATTCAAGACACTGGGAAATGCTTCTTCCTTGAGCATATGTAGGTAGGTGCTTCCAGTGACATGTTCTTCGAAAAAGAGGGGGCCTATGATGCGATCTTTCCAAATGCCACACCATACCATCACCCGAGATGCACCTTGTTCCTTTGAAGAGGTATACCAGTGAGGGTTGTTTTGAGACCAGTAGCGGGTGTTCTGTCGATTTACCTCACCATTTCCATAAAAAACAGCCTCATCACTGAACAGAATGGTGGACCGGAAATTGGCATCCCGAGCATAAGAAAAATATGAATTATGGTTTGCAGAAATAGAAAAATATGAATTTCTCCTATGATGCCGGACTTATGGGACACCCTGTATATCTACTGTACTTTCAGGATTTTCTTGTAGTTGTAAACTTTGTGAAACCTGCTTTTTAGCTTCATTGATAAACCACTCTTAAACGCATAAAAGTAATTCTGAGTCTTCTTGTCACTATCTTAATTAAATACTTAAAATCAGAAAATAATTATAACTTAGTTATTGTGGAAAACATTACATGGAAAAGTTTATTATTATCCTGTCAAATTTTGTCAGAAGCCTTCCATCGTTATAAAGGGAAATTTTTTATTACTCATTCAGAGTTGAAAGAGAGTCTTGAATTGGAGAAAAACTCCCATCAGGAGGCTAATGAAAAAGTCGCGAATGCTGAGAGAGAAGCGAAGAGGAAGCGTTCAGAGCTGAAGCAATTGCACCTTTCTGAGACTCAAAATCTTCTTCAGGAGAATAGTAAACTAATGAAGAAAATTCAGGTTTGGCTTTTAGTCATATTTTCTTATTTGTAATCTTTATTTTTGTTGTTTTAAAATTGACCTCATATGTTTCTTTGATGGCATATTTTAAAGGCAAAATTGTAGTCATATTGTTGCAAATTTTTTTTTATATAGTATATAATAAAAATCAACAACAACAACAACAACAACCACTTGTATTTTCCTCTCTTTACCTGAAACCTATGAGTGCATGTCAACCTCACACTAGAACTTTTCAAAACTTTTGCCCTTTCTGAAATTTCTGTCTTATTTATTCATTGTATATAACAATGGTGGCCAAACCCTGGCTTGCGAGGTTGTTAACTGCGGCTCGCGAGACAATTTTGGTTTTTATTGTATTTATCATAAAAGACAAAATTCATAATACTGTACAAATATAATTTTTTTTAACATAATAAAAAAAAATATGAAAAAAAAACGGAAAAATTGAATTGACAATAAAATGCATCATGCGTACGACAATTTCTCTTGCGTGACAGGCACTAAGCGGAATAATTACGTAATTAACATCAATCGCCACTCACCACTGTCCAGTACCCCTCGAGCTACCCTGCGGGCTGCGTGTAGTAACGAGTGAGTGTGTTTTAAAATTGGCTTCTTAGATCAAATAGTGGCTATTTTTCTCAGCTATATAAGTGGAAGTTATAGAACCCCTTAGTTGATTAAAATGACTGAGCAGACAAAGTGTAAGAAACGGAAATATGAAGAAGAAAATAGTTTTTAAACAGGAGTGGGAGGAGAGCTTTGCCTTTACTGTTAAGGGTGGGAAACCTGTGTCTTATCTGCCACGTGGCACTCAATCACTTTAAAGCCAGTAACTTAAAGCGTCATCATGAAACTATCACATCAGCCAAACTAAGCCTTCTACAAGCAGTAATTAAACAATTTAATAATGTGAGTATAACTATATGTATATGTTTTTAATAATTAAATTCTTTTTAAAATATTTTGCGGCTCTCGTACATCTGAAAAACGTCGTATGTGGCTCTTGGGTCCAGGAAACTTGGCCACCCCTGGTATATAATTTTCCTTATTTGGTACAGATAATTGCATTTAGTTTGTTCTTGTTTCATTTACCAGTTACAGCATTGACCCACTTCATCTTTACAGACCTTGCAACAAATTCAAAGTGGAGTTAATTTTCCTGTAGAAGGAGATAAAGTGGAAGAAATTTCCAAAGAACTGCAATTGAAAACCGAGGAATTAAATGCCATGAGAAGAGAGAGATTAGTGCTACAAGTAGGTTATCTTCATCTTAAATTTTGGTTCATCTCTAAATGGGGCTCAAACATGAAACTCTTTCTAATGTAGAAAGCTCTATAATGGCCATATAGGGCCCACTCTTGCTAATATAGAAGACTTGTACTCATTTATGGTAGTAGGCCCTAAGTGGATCTTATGAAATGTTTATTTCTTTGTGTGTGTGTGAAATGGGAATTTAGTTTTTTGGTAAGGCATTTAACACTTCAAATAAGTCAAGCGAAGAAGTCATCATACAGGGGGTTTCTAAAGTTGCCCAACCCCTATATACAGGGTGTTTCAGGAGGAAAGGTCAATACTTTGGGAGGTGATAGTATCGGTCATTGTGAAAAAAAAAGTTCATATGAACATGTGTCTAATTCTGAATGGTTACGGAGATAGAGCTGTTTGAATCTACAAGTACAAAAGCATTGTTAATGGTAATCAAGAAAGAGAAACCAATTATTGTTTCTAACATTTAATATTTAAACATTGGCATTTTGAATGGTGTCAGATACAGAAGTGACAAATTTGTTACAGTTTACAATACGTTTTCGAAAATCCCACCGTCAACCTCAATGCACTTTGCAACTCGTGTGCGAAGATCGCGTGTTGTTCGTGTGTTCGTTTGAGTTGATCTTGACGTTCCTTTATGCGGGCAGCAGCATCCAAAATGCGCGCGAGCAATTCGTCTCGTGTATCCACCTTTCTTTTGTAAACTTGACTTTTCATCCACCCCCACAAACAATAATCTAACGGAGAGGTCTGGGGACCTTGGTGGCCATTGAATGGGACCACCGCGGCCGATCCATCGACCAGGGAAAGTTTGATTTAGGCATTGCATCACCAGACGGGTAGAATGTGGAGGAGCTCCGTCATGCTGAAAGTACCTACCAGCGCGTGTAGCCAAAGGAACATCCTCCAATAGTCCTGGCAATTCATTTTGCAGAAATTCTAGGTAACTTTGTCCTGTAAGACGATTCTCTTAAATAACAGGGCCAATCAGCTGATCATCGATGATACTGCACCACACATTGGCAGAGAAGCGATGTTGAAAATTTGTTTTCACAGTGGCATTTGGATTTTCGTCTGACCACCGATGAGAGTTACGAGTGTTGTTGATACCGTCACGGGTGAAAGTAGCTTCATCGGTGAACAATATTAATCGAAGCAATCGGCGATTAGCATTTACCCAATGACAAAATTCCAGTCGCATGGCAGCGTCTCCTGGTTGAAGGTGTTGTACACGCTGTACATGATATGGATGCAAGCCTTCCTCACGTAATGTTCGCCATACTCTTGTGTGTGGTACACCGAGACGTGTAGAAATTTTTCGTGAGCTAGTAGTAGGACTACGCTCTACCAACTGAAGAATGTTTTCCACTTCATCCACATCTTGTTGACCTTCGCGTTCAGATGAAACATGAGCACTGGGAAGTGTACCAATCTCACGCAATGTGTTGAAAACCCTGGTAAACACACTTCGATCCGGAATTCTGCGGTTCGGAAACCGTCGACGGTATTCTGCAACAGCAGCTGTTGCACTTCCATCGCAAAAACCGTAGACATACACCGTGTCTGCATATTTGGCATGTGTGAAGGTGTGTGGCATTCTTAACACTGCTTCAAACACCAAATAATGTTACTCACAACAGTCAGCTGTCGATTGGCTTATGTTACATAAGCTTACATAGTTCAAGGTTATAGGGGAGGGAAAGGGGAGGAAGAGCTGCGCGCGCATCAGATTCAAACAGTTCTATCTCCGTAACCATTCAGAATTAGACACATGTTCATATTAACTTTTTTTCTCACAATGACCGATACTATCACCTCCCGAAGTATTGACATTTCCTCCTGAAACACCCTGTATATACATACAAGGTGTTTCATAACATGTGGGACGCACTTTCAGGATGGATTCAGGACCTGAAAACAATGAAAAAGTTTATAAAGACATGCCGAAATCGCTTTGTTTCCGAGTTACAGCCCGTTGTGTGTTTCAGCAGGTATCCGCCTTACCTTTAAAGGAAGTGCTCAAAATGACCGCCTTGCACTTGGTACACGCCTGAACACGCCTCGTCATAGACTGCCTGACGCGTTCAAACAGTCCAGGTATTGCTCGGATTTTCTGGCATCCTTGTTCTACATGTTGGCGAAGCATTTTAACGTTGTCAATGGGTGTCACGTAAACGATGGATTTCAGATGACTCCACAGGTAAAAATCGAGTGGATTCAGGTACGGGGAGCGAGTATTTAAGAAAGTACCCCCACCCCGTGAATACCCAGAACAGCCGGCTATCCCCTAAATACCACGGTCTAGGTACCCCTTAGAAATAATGCTTTAGCTCTTCTTTGCAATAGATGATCTTGCGCTTCTTTTGATTCTTCTTTCTTTTTAGTTCTTATTATTCAGTTTTCCCCCTTGTTTAGAAAGGGTCTTTATTATCTCGTTTATTTATTCAATTTAATCTCTATCTTATTTATATATGCGAGCCTGTCTTTGGGCATATATGCACCACCACCTGTAACAACAATAACACAATGAGAGTAATGTATTAACAATTCAAATATTAAAGTGTTACTCCCCTGAGTATGTGTGTCCTTTTCTTTGAACTACTGGACACAACTCCACCTCCTCATCTGTAGAATAAGAGCGATTTAGTCACTCTTATCCTCTTCTCTTCCTCCTTCAATTTTTTTTCAAACTCTCTCCTCCCACGTATCTTCTTATATTTTCTTCGGCGACTCCTCTCTTGGTCAAACACATCCGCCACCTGCTCCAGACCTCGCACCCACTCCACCTCTGTCACTTCACCACTCTCCAAAGTTTCTTTAATTGCAGCTATATCAATTCTCAGCCGTTTACTACTGACACCAGTGTTTGATTTTATCGCCTTCATTAGTGTTTTGCTGTCAGTTTTCACTCTTATTTCAATCTTTCTGCCCCCCTATCTCATCTCCTTCCATAGTTGATTGTAGTAAATTCCTCCCTCAATAGCCTCTCCAACACTCAGTGCCTCAGCTTCAATTGTAGCTTTTGCCACTCTTTTTGCCTTCCTCGACTTCCACCATATTGGACATTTTCTTCCCATATCATCTGCTAATGATATTATGTATCCGATTTGAGTTTGTTCGTTCTCCACATTTCCAAACGAGGCATCTGCATATATTTCCCAAAATATTTTCTTTCATCCAATTTTTCTAGGACGATTTCTCCCCTTGATCTTTTGCCTTCTTCACGATTTTTATTAATTTTCTCATATCCTGTGTCGTTCCCTCTTTAAACGCTCTACTTAGATCACTTACATCATAAGCTATTTCGGGTAAGATATGTTGTGATATCCAATTCAGTTGTCCCACAATTGATCGATAGAGAGTCAACTCTTTCCTTTTTAGGACTCTAAGACCTTGATAAAGCTTCCCTTCGGGTTCTTGTATACTCTCGATGTATTTCCTTTGCTCAATGAGTATTCTCTCTTCTTGTTGTCTTACGTGAACTCCTATATACTTGAAATTCTGCCTTCCTTGATCTCCCACCTTCAATTTTTCTTTCATCTTCGTAATAACTGTCTTAAGAAAATTATCATCTCCGTAACGAAAATCGTCTACATGTGCACATAGGACTCCACTTACACTTCCTTGATCATCTTTCCAATAAAACACGTTTGGTTCCAGTTTGCTTTTAACTCCAAGCTCCACCACCACCTTCACCACCTTCATATACCATGCTTTTGCCGCATCTTTAAGTCCGTAAACTGCTTTCTTCAACTGCCATAGAACACCACTTTCTACTTCACTGGGTGGTTTGACATACACTACTCTCTGTATTCTTTCTCCTTGTAAATATGCAGTTGCAATATCTAAAGTATGACACTTCCATCCCTCTGATTAATTATGCATAGACACAATTTTAAAGTTTCTGGGTTACAAGTGGGTGCATCTTTTCCCAGTCTTCCATTTCTTCCTCGAATCCTCTCGCCACCAATCTTGCTTTACAAATCCTTTTACCTGCTTTCACTTTTTCAGTCACCACCACACCTTGTGGACACACTTTTCTGACCAACATCTTCTACTTCTTCATACACTTCGTTATCTAGCCAGCTTTGTAATTCCTTTCGTTTGGCTTCCTCTACCTTTTCATCCTCAAAGCCGAGCAGGACTTCCTCCTCGTCATCTATCTTCCTTATCTCTTCGTACTCTCTTAAATCAATCCAATCTTTCCTGCCGGTATTTATTTCTTGTATATTGTAGCTGTCTCCCCACTTTTTACTCGATCTTTTTCCAGCTAAACCCAAAATCTTCCATTCTTCTCGTTCGCCTGTTTCCTTATGCCGGGCCCTGACTCTATCTCCTTTTTTCAACTTAGGTATAATCTCTCTCTCTACCTCCTCCTCCATCATTTTCGTCAGCCAGACTCTGTACTGAACGGACGCATTTCCTGAGCTCTCTGATTTTGCATCTACTTTTATATATTGCTGAGAATTTTACTTTTGGATAGTTTTGAATTTTATATACTTGCGTTTAAATTTACGTTGTTATAGATAAGTAATTGATTTAGTGGTTTTTAGCGATTTAGAAGTTTACATAGCGTGCCGGCTTAATTTAACTTATACCTGTGACGGTTTAAATTTTTAACAACGCGATGCCGTCGCAGAAAGCGTCGTGTGTTAGGTGTAGGGTTAACCGGTGGTATTCGGAATTTAAGGATTATAACGGCGGTCCAATGGCGATTACCGATAGATCAGTTTTTTCTTTTGCGAGTTCATGGAGGAATTAGTTGACATAAAACGCAGTGTACGTGAGGTAGCGGATAGACTTGCAACGCTTGATGAGGGCAGGGTTAGGGCTACGGTTGACGGAAGCCGAACCAATACTAACGTTGAAGACGTTAGTAATTTGAAGGGTGAGGTGCGTAACTTAGTTTCTAGTTTAGGTAGCTTGTCGGGAAGGTTAGATAGAGTTGAGGAAGAGGTTAAGGTTAGTCCGAGAGTAGTAGATAGCGAGGGATTTAGAGAGGTTAAGGGTGGAGCTAGGCCGCGTACGTTAGGTGATAGGAATCCCCCCCTATCGAGGTTTCGAACCCTTTCGCCCATTTGGAAAGGGACGTGAATGAGGGGGAAACTATTTAATAGGGGACTCTTTAGTGCGCCACATGGACAAAGAGTTCGTTAAACGGAATCCAACCAATAGGAGGAGGGTCTGTCTCCCAGGGGCCAGGGTTGACAGAGTTAGAGACGAAGTGGATAGGGTTGACGTTGCTTCCCGTCACTCAATGTTGGTGACGATGGTAGGAGGCAACGACTCGTATAGGCCCGATACGAGAGTGCCTGACCTTTTGGAGAGATATAGGGGGTTAATTAGGTCCCTGAAGGCGAGGTCAGATAGGTCTTAGTTCTAGGTATTACCCCTAGGCACGGTTTGGGTCTTAGAATTACGTCTAAAACAATATTTTGAATAACAAATTAGAAGAGATTTGTGCTGAGGAAAGTGTACCCTTCGTAAAGCTGTGGTCCGAATTCAATGATCCTAGCCTTTTTATAAAAGATGGGGTGCATTTTAATGAAATAGGTAATGCTAGGCTAGGTAGGTTAATAGACGAAACGTGCGAAAGCTGTATAGGTCGAAGCCTTCTTTAAACGTTGTGGGTCCGGGAAACGCGGGCCCGACGTGATAAATAGTTTAAAACGCGGGCCCGTGGTAAAAAATAACTTAAACGTCTTTTATTGCAACGCGCGTAGTATTAGAAATAAATTAAATGAATTTAAGGCGGTAATTTATTCCGGCAACTATGATATAGTTGCTATCACTGAAACTTGGTTAAATACCGTGACTCGGGACTTGTTGGGGAACTTGATATACCGGGTTTTAAACTCTTTACTAATGATAGGTTACATAGATTTGGAGGCGGCGTTTTGCTGTACCTTCGTAATTCCCTTAGGGCTATCGAGGTTAAGTTAGATTTTCCGGCAGCAATTAATGCGATCTGTGTTGAAGTTAGGGCGCGTAGTATTAGTTTTAAATTTGTTGTTGTTTATAGACCTCCCGTTCAACCCCTCTATATAGACACTAGATTTTACTCACTTCTTGGTAATTTTATTGACAATCGGAATAGTATAATTGTCGGAGACTTTAACTGCCCTAATGTTAATTACGAGAATTTTACGGGTAATGAAGAGGGTTGAGACTGGTTGAGTTTATGGACGATAACTTTTTACGACAGATAGTTACCGAACCAACGCGCGGTGATAATATCTTAGATTTGGTGATGACGAACGGCGAGAATATAGTCGAAGGTTTAGAAGTAGGCGAGAGTAGGATGTAGCGATCATCAAATTGTTAGGTTTAAGTTATTGATAGAAAACACTCAGGATAGTAACGTAATAGAAGTCCCTGATTTTCGTAGGGCTAATTTTGATAGTTTTGCTGATAGGATGAGAGTAGTGGACTGGGATAACTTATTTATGGGTAATGACACAAATTTGCGTTGGGTGGCGTTTAAAGAAAGTTTTAGGAATATTGAAAGGGAGTTTATTCCTCGTAGGCCCAAGCGCGTTAGAAATCGTGATAGGCCGAAGTGGTGGATTAGGGAAGTAGGCGAGTTCATAAACGAGCGTAATAGAGCGTATAGACTTAACAAGCGCAATGGCCAGGTAGCTAATTTTAATAGATATATCGAGCTTAGACGTCAGGTTAAAAGATCAGTTAGGAATGCTAAGCGTAATTTAGAGATAGTTATAGCTGCGGATAGTAAACATAATCCAAAAAAGTTTTTTGAATACGTAAATAATCGTAAGCCGGTAAAAGTAAATAGGCCCTCTAGTGGATGTAAATGGCGCTTTGGCTTCTGACGCTCAGGCGATGGCGGGTATTTTCAATAACTTTTTGCGACAGTTTTTACCGTAGAAGACGTAAATAATGTCCCCGACGTTGACGATATCGTTCCATTTAGTAGCGAGACTATTTTGGATGAAATAACTGTTTACGAGGCTGAGATTGCGCATTATATCGATAGGCTAAAAGTTAGCAAGGCTCCAGGCCTGACGCTTTTTATCCCAGACATTTGAAAGATTTGAAAGACGTTATCGTAGGCCCCTTAGCGAAGATTTTTAATCAGTCACTCGAAACGGGGATTATCCTGAAGACTTCAAATTAGCTAACGTCACGCCTATTTTTAAAAAAAGGCGATCGCGCGGTAGCTAACAATTATAGGCCCATTAGCTTAACGTCAATTGTCGGTAAACTTTTGGAATCCGTAGTTAGGGATCGTATTATCGATCACTTAGAAAGTAGGGGTTTGATTAATAGTAGTCAGCACGGGTTTCGATGCCATAGGTCTTGTTTAACTAATTTGTTAGAATTTTATAACGAATAGTGCGCGAATACGATAGGCATAGGGCAGCTGACGTTATTTATTTAGATTTTAAAAAGGCGTTCGATACAGTTCCGCATAGGAGACTAATTGCGAAGGTTAAAGCGCACGGTATACGCGGTCAGGTAGCTAACTGGTTAGAAGAATGGCTTCGTGCTAGGAGACAGAGGTCGTAGTTAATGGTAGTGAATCGGGGTGGTTAGAGGTAGGTAGCGGTGTCCCACAGGGTTCAGTGTTAGGCCCATTGTTATTCGTAATTTACATTAACGACATAGATGTAGGATTGACTAGTAACGTCAAAATTCGCGGACGATACTAAATAGGCGGTAAGGTTGTTAACGAGGACGATAGAAATAGGATCCAAGACGATGTAGACAGGATTATGGAGTGGACGGATAAGTGGCAGATGCAATTTAACGTAGATAAATGTAAAGTTTTGCATATAGGTTCTCGCAACAATAATTACGCGTACACGATGGATGATAGGGAGTTAGCGAGCGTTGACGAGGAAGTAGATTTAGGCGTACGCGTAACTAAAGATTAAAGGTTAGGAACCAGTGCCTGGAGTCTTGCGCAAAAGCTAAAAGGATGTTAGGCTTCATAGCGCGTAATTTCGAATTTAAATCGAAGGATATTATATTGCCCTTTACAAGTCCCTAGTCAGGTCTCATTTAGAATATGCGTTCAGTTTTGGTGCCCGTACTTGCGTGAGGATATTGATAGGTTAGAAAGGGTTCAGCGTCGTGCCACGAAACTTATTCCGTCATTGCGCAATAAGCCTTATGAAGATAGGATTAAAGAGTTAGACTTGTATTCACTCGCTACTAGAAGATTAAGGGGGGAGCTTATTGAAGTTTTCAAAATCGTCAATAACGTCGATAACGTAAATTTGATAAATTGTTCACTTTCGATAATAGTAATACTCGCAATAACGGATTTAAGTTGCGTGGCAGACGTTTCATTACTAATATCGCTAAAAACTTCTTACGTTTAAAGTAATTGATAAATGGAATAATCTTCCCGCGTCAGTCGTTCATTCTACCAGCGTTAATGTGTTTAAGAACAGTCTTGACAGACATTTTAAAAATATTAACGTTGTTTAAATTAAAAAAGAAAGTTAACAACAGGAGCTCTGGTGGTGGTGCTCGAGGATGAGTCTGTTGACGATGAATGCCAGCTTGTGACATGCCAGCGTGTGATGCCAGCAATAAAAAAAAAAAAAAAAAAAAAAAAATTAGACTAACACGAACGTAGATGTAGCTCGTAGCGTAAACTAACCCACTTTTGTTTAACTGTACCTACTTTTTTTTTTATTTTTTTATTTTTTTTTATCTCCTTTCTTTGCATGTCTGTAACTCTCTTTACTTGCATGTTTGTAGTTTGCATGGTATGACAGTGAGTTAAGACTGTTTGCATGGTTTGTAAGCGTTCTTATTTTACTTCTTTTCATCATTCACCCCTCTCCTATTTTCTCCGACTATTTTTCTGACTTGTCGGCAGTGGCCGGCGGATGATGATGGTGAGACTTTTTTCCTCTTTTTCTGAATGAATGTTAACCCACGAATGATAGGTGTTGCTCCTTACTTAACCCCTTATTCTCTTCTCTTCTCTTAACCCCCTACTCTTTCCTTTCTCTCGGGCTAGCCTTAGAGTGGATCTTAGGGTCTTTGTTAGCCTTAGCTTCTGTAGATCTGTAGATCTTCTACCTCATCTTCTGATTCCTCTTCATCTTCCATCGCCTCATCATCATCACACACTGGATCTCCTCCATTACGTTTAAAGTAATTGATAAATGGAATAATCTTCCCGCGTCAGTCGTTCATTCTACCAGCGTTAATGTGTTTAAGAACCGTCTTGACAGACATTTTAAAAAATATTAACGTTGTTTAAAATTAAAAAAGAAAGTTAACAACAGGAGCCTGGTGGTGGTGCTCGAGGATGAGTCTGTTGACGATGAATGCCAGCTTGTGACATGCCAGCGTGTGATGCCAGCAATTAATTATTAAAAAATAAAAAAAAAATAAAAAAAATTAGACTAACACGAACGTAGATGTAGCTCGTAGCGTAAACTAACCCACTTTTTGTTTAACTGTACCTACTTTTTTTTTTTTCTCCTTTCTTGCATGTCTGTAACTCTCTTTACTTGCATGTTTGTAGTTTGCATGGTATGACAGTGAGTTAAGACTGTGTTTGCATGGTTTGTAAGCGTTCTTATTTTACTTCTTTCATCTTTCACCCCTCTCCTATTTTCTCCGACTATTTTCTGACTTGTCGGCAGTGGCCGGCGGATGATGATGGTGAGACCTTTTTCCCTTTTTCTGAATGAATGTTAACCCACGAATGATAGGTGTTGCTCCTTATTTAACCCCTTCTTCTCTTCTCTAACCCCCTACTCTTTCCTTTCTCGGGCTAGCCTTAGAGTGGATCTTAGGGTCTTTGTTAGCCTTAGCTTCTGTAGATCTGTAGATCTCTTCTCACCATAACCATGTCCCTTTCTTCTCTGTCAAAGTTGTTATCGATCTCCTCTTCCTTTTCATACTTCTTTCTCTCTTCTTTCATGACTTCATTTGTTCCTTGAATCCGAGTGATATGCACTCGCGCCACTTGCCTTAATGAATCCCCATGCTCACAATCACAGTTTTCCCATCTACGCCAATTACCTTTGCTGGTCCTCTCCACTCTTTTTCATTTTCTCTTTTGTAGTAGACTTCATCATTGATAATCACATCTTCTATCTTATGTACCCTTATATTTTCCTCAGAGCAGTCCTTATTTTAAACAAGATTCATTCTTAATGAATATTTCTCTTGCCTTATGCATCGCTTGTAGATTTTCCCTCACCATCTGTTCTTCATTTCCTTCTACAACACCACCAATGCTGAAGCCATCATTCAGAAGGCTCGGGTGTATCGGATTATGCCCAAACACTAATTGGTTTGGCGAAAAACCACCATAATTACTCAGACAATTCTTTGCCAACACCACACATCCTAGAGCAATCTTAATGTTTACTTCTTCCGCCATCTTCCTCAAACTCTCCTTCAGTAATCCGACAGTCTTTTCACACAGTCCATTGCTCCATGGACTTTCTGCTGGTGTAGTCATCATTTTTATCTGCCATTTTCACACATAATTCTCATTTTTTCGTTTTGAAATTCACCTCCATTGTCAGTCAGTATTTTTGCCGGTGTTCCGAAAATAGTCAACCATCCCTCCATCATTCCATTCATCACAGTCTCTGGTGTCTTGTCCTTTATCCACCTGGCTTGACAATATCTTGTCGCCATATCTACCATTACTAAGAATCTTCGTCCCTCAAGTTCTCCCAGATCAAGGGCTACCACCTCATTAAATTGTTTACTCCAACTCAAACCCACTACTGGCTTTGGTGGATTCTTCTTATATCTCTTACAAATATCGCACTCAGTTAGTTGTTCCAATAATCTGTTTTTCATCTTTTTTCTGCTCTTCCTCCAGTCCCTCACTCCATCCAGCATCCTCCGTCAACCTCCAAATTCTCTCTCCACTAGCGTGTCCGAATTGTAGATGTAACTTTCTTATGGCTGCACCAATCTCCTTATCTCCTTTTTCTTTCCATCCTTCTGTCCACACTTCTTCTCTTCTCCTTTGTGGTATCAAACCAATTCTCAGGTGTCCTCTTCTATCTTCTTTAAGCGTCACTTCTACGTTATTCATATCTCCTCACCACCTTTTCCTCCTCCATGCATACCTTCATATCCATTTTACACATAGTTTCCTTCCCTATTAACCAGGGCACATCTCCTTTCAGTATTTCCGTTTTTATATACACTTTTGTCCTCCTATATTGACAGGAATTTCCATGATGCCTCTTGATGGGAAGCTCGTCTTCCCAAAGGTAAAGACCTTTTTTGATGTTACAGTCTTTGCCCTCATTCTCTTAAGCTCCTCCTTATCCAACTCCATCACTATCTTTGATAGTCATAGTTCTCCACATACTGTTGATTTGCATCCAGTGTCTAAAATAGCTTCAATATCTCCCCATTCTTCTTCCTCAGTTATGACCCCACTCACGTAAATCTTCTCTTCTTCTCCTCCTCCTGTTCCTCGTGTTTCTTCTCTTTATCATTATCAGATCGACTAACCATCCCTTTGTTTTTATAATGCTTTGGACAATCATAGGCCCAATGCCATTCGGATTTGCAGATTGTACATGTTACCTTTCCCTGTTGGTTCATCGGGTTTCTTCTTCCGGCTCCTTTCCTGCTCCAATTTCCTCTCCATTGACCTCCACCTCTATTGTTTAATCCTCTTCCTCCACCATATCCACGATTCATCTGGTCATGTTCCAACCACTCCTCTCCTTTTGCTTCCTCCTCCAAGGTTTCAAATATCTCCTCATTATTCGTGTCACCGTTTCATATTTCATCTCCTCCTTTCCACATGCTGATAAAACTAATTGTTTTTGTTGTTCAGACAGGCTCGCTTGTTCCAGCACATGAAATCCCTTCACTTCTCCTTCAAACATCTCTCTACCTAATGTTGTTTTACAGTCCTTCGCGTTTTTTTCATACCGGAAAATGTAGTCCTTCATCGTTTCACCCACTTCCCTCTTGATCTTGAAATACTTCTTCATATTTTCATAATTCTCCATCAAAGTCTCCTTTTTATACACTTTATCCAGAACTGACAAAATAATTGCTGCACCGCCTTCTTGTTTAAGACTTCCTCGACTAATATCTTCGGTCACCTCCCATGCCTTCCCTCCTAAATTCATCCTTATTTCCAAACCAGGGTATACCACTTCTTCGCACACGATCAACCAATCCTCTACTCTCCCTCTCCAACTTCTAAATTCTTCTTGCTTCCCGTTGAAATGTGGACATCCTCTTCTCATCCTCCAGTCTCCACTGTCTTTATTGCTCATGTTGTCGAATTCGAACCACGCTCTGCTACCAGTGATAAAAAGTAGAATAATTTCTCACCTTCAATTTATTTAAGATGTTCCTCGCTTTATTCTCGCCAGTATTTAAGAAAGTACCCCCACCCCGTGAATACCCAGAACAGCCGGCTATCCCCTAAATACCACGGTCTAGGTACCCCTTAGAAATAATGCTTTAGCTCTTCTTTGCAATAGATGATCTTGCGCTTCTTTTGATTCTTCTTTCTTTTTAGTTCTTATTATTCAGTTTTCCCCCTTGTTTAGAAAGGGTCTTTATTATCTCGTTTATTTATTCAATTTAATCTCTATTATGAAAAAACTATATAGGGCTATGGGTTGATTGCCTGTGCCCTCATCCGTTGGAAATTTCCAACAGACGTCAGTGGAGGGTTACCGACAAAAGCCCTATGTTTTTTCGTTAGAGAGTTATGAATATGTAGGTGTTTAAAGGACCTTTTTATATTTAAGTGATTACGGTAATTCTAGCGTCGGGATTTGCGCGACGTACAGTATACTAGAATGAAAATAATTTGCCTCACCTTATTTTTGTTGGGTCTTTGTTTGCTTCGATGTAGGGCGTTACGATCATCTTCGGTGTAGGGCCGCCACGATCGAGTTTCGCGACGAATTTACTTAAGGTAATTAATATAGGCAGTCACTATATAAACCCCTGAAGGAATAGGCCTATCCTTTTATCGTCATTAGGTTTTAAATTATAAGGAATTCACTCAGAACTAGAGGGGGGACAAAGACATCCTCCCAGTTTAAAGCTTCGCTGTAACATAAACAGCCCTGAGAGCCGTTCCTTGGTTCTGGTGTATTATTTGCCGAACTAGCATGATTTTGTTGTGTCTACTACCCTTTTGGTAGACTAAATAATAAATTGGGTTTTCTTGTTGCTATGTGGGGCTGATTCATACATACAGGTTCTTTGTACGTATGGCAATTCAATTATTTCATTCCCAATAGGCTATGTCGCCAATCCCGAGGCAATTTTGTATAGATATTTAATTCAATTAATTAATAATTTATATTTAATTATGAAATAAATGTACCACATATGATACCATGTTGTGAGCGCGTATAGTTTTTCCATATCTATCTTATTTATATATGCGAGCCTGTCTTTGGGCATATATGCACCACCACCTGTAACAACAATAACACAATGAAAGTAATGTATTAACAATTCAAATATTAAAGTGTTACTCCCCTGAGTATGTGTGTCCTTTTCTTTGAACTACTGGACACAACTCCACCTCCTCATCTGTAGAATAAGAGCGATTTAGTCAAGGGAAATGGTCATCCAAATAGTCTCTGGCTACTCGACTAAAATGAGGCGGAGCGCCGTCATGCATAAACCACATACGACGTCGGACACCAAGAGGAACTTCATCTAGTAAATCGCTTAAATCATTCCTTAAAAAATGGAATAGATTCTCCTGTTAATCTTCCAGGCAAAACAAAAGGACGGTTAAGCTGTCGGCAATAAGTCCTGCCCATACATTGATAATAAATTGTTGTTGGTGCCTTGACTGGATGATGGCATACGGATTCTTTTCGGCCCAGTGATGAGTGTTGTGAAAATTGATCACGCCATTTCTTGTGAAGGCAGCATCATCAGAAAACAACACGGAGGATAGAAAAAAAAGGATCGCGAGCACACTGTTGAAGGAACCAAGTAAAAAAAGCCTCTCGTGGTGGGAAATCAGCTTCAGTAAGGCCTTGTACTCCCTGAATGTGATATGGGTAAAGCTGTTGTTCCCGTAAAATTCTCCACACAGTTGTGTATCTTACACCCTCTACTGCTGCTATCCTTCGGGTGTTGACACCAGGATGTTCCTCCACGCGATTCAGGACCCGCTCCTCCAACTCAACAGTTCTGGCGCTGATTGGTCTACCACCATCTAAAACTCGCTTGTTGAATGGTCCTGTATCACCAAGACGCTCGTCTATTCTCTGAAAGGTCTTCTTATCTGGCAGACGGCGATTCGGAAACCTTTCCGCATACAGACGTCTTGCTGCGGCCGCATTACACTTGGCAAGTCCATACATGAGATGCATGTCTGCCATTTCTTTGTTTGAATAAGCCTCCATCCTCACTTCAAATGCACACTATCACTGAATAGCACAAAAACTTTTAAGGTTTTTTTTTTAACTGGACTGCACTTATTCACGGTAAGAAGTTATGAATACGAACAGTGAAACACCACGATGCACCTCTGACTGACTGATGGCTCTACACTCAACGATATTGAAACATGTCATAGAGTGTACGAAGCATTACAATCGGCAAGGCCATACATGAAATAAGTCTCGTACACATTCACAAACATTGTCGGCAAGCAGTGTTTGTAAACAGTTTGCGGAAAGAATTGCTAGAACACAAAACTGGCTGTAACTCAAAAACAAAGCTATTTCGGGCATATGTTTATATAAACTTTTTTCATTGTTTTCAGGTCCTGACTCCATCCTGAAAGTGCGTCCGACATGTTATGAAACATCCTGTGTGTGTACACACACACACACACACACACACACCTTGTTGATGTTCCGTGTGTTGGTCTCTCTTCACACGAAGGTCAAGCTGGTGGCCCCGCCTCTAGGCCTGGTTTGGTGAGGAGCGAGTTGCTTTCTTGCACTCTCCACCGCACATAGCCAGGTACACCCGACTCATCTGGTACCGTCCTGAGCCAGGCATCTAGTCTTGAAGACTTCAACTTTGACTCCTGTAATACAGGGTGTCCCGTAAGTCTGGACCCATAGGGAAAAATAATAAAATTACAAAATAGTCCAAAAATTTATTACATAATCTGTTCAAAGTGTCCGCCGTTGTGTCGCACACATAGTTGAAGACGCAATCTCCACTGCGACAGCACTTTCTGAATCACAGTCGCAGAAATTTCTTGACACGCCTCCACAATGGGTGCTTTAAGGTGGAAAATGTTCTGAAGTTGACCTCGTACACTTTGGCTTTCAAGTGGCCCCACAAATAAAAATCATAATAAAAAATAATAAAAAAATAATAATAAAATAATAATAATAATAATAAAAAATATATTATAAATCCCTATGGGTCCAGACTTACGGGACACCCTGTATATATCTTTGTGGAATATTTATTTGCTTCACCTATAATTTGCTGTATTGGGTTCCATAGATTACATAAAGTGATATAAAAGAAAAATCAATTTTGCCCTACCCTACTAGCGTATTTTTGAGAAAAACAAAATGGTTGCTAGTCAAACATATAAATGCTTATAACTTGAAAAATATGCATCCAATTAAAAGACACTATAGAATAAAAATGATTCAAAATAAAAAAATACATTAGAAAGTCCCCTTTTATAAATTATTTTCTCAATTTTAAATTTTATCAAAATTTACCTCAGTAAATATCACAAATAAATCACTTTTTTCGAAGTAAATGAAAAATCCTTTGATAACCGAAGTATATTACTTTGATAATAGTTAATAACCTTATATAATTTTTAATATTCAAACTATAATCTGCAACACTAATCAACGAGAGAAAGTATTGACATTTTATTACCATAATTGCAGAAACATATAATCAATACACTTCCAAAAAGATCCATTTTCAAAAATCGTGAAGCGTTTGCTTTTATGAAATTTTGGTGAATTATTTCAGTCTCTAATTAAAAGCTAATTGTCAAAAAGTGAAGTCATTTCTTTCTTGGTTTCCATACATAGCAGCAATGAACGAGACCTAATTCTTGCTCTTATAAATCCATCATGGGATTCTTGGGAATATACAGATGAGGCCGCATCGGTGACAAGTTTTATTGCCCTCTCGACACTTTGTGAATGAAGTGGATAATTGGGTAGGCATAGTTTTTAACCCTAAGTGCATTGCGTTCAATATTTGTGAGCGCCATAGTGAGGGGAGGTTCAGTCAGCATTTCTTTTGACCAGTAAATAATATCATCCCATGCGTTTGCGTTGAAATTTATCTCAGGAACCTTAAATTCTCTGATTTTGGACACATTTTCCGTCTTTGTTCTAATGTTCATGATGAAATCAACTGCTCTGTTTCGTTCTTGTTCTGATGTATCTGATAATATTGCTATTAGAACATTTTCGCAATGAGCAAAATATCCATTTCTAGCAATGTAAGGCTTCACTAATTCTGAACATCCTTTGGAAGAAGATGAAATCTTTTAATTGCTCCAAATATGTGATGTGGTCCATTCCATATATATGGTCTACTCTTGATATCGAACCAGCTTGGTCCATAATTTGTAACAATGAAGAAAATTATTGAATAAAGAGCCAATGAAGGAGTTTTCTCTGCAATGTATAGGCGGCAGACACGATTTGCTAATGTCAGCCATCGAGAATGGTTCACTGGTCCGGGTTTTGTATTTTCCAAATCTTTTGGGACATTCCCACTTCTTATAGCCACAATAATTTTGTACAAATACCGTTGATCTTGGCTAAGATCATCGATAACCTTTTCTGATATGTGTGTTAAATCAATGCTTTCTCTAATTGGTTTGAAATTGACTGCAGACATTTTTTCACATTCTTTCAATGCTACTCCGATTTTTCCAGTGAAACATGTTGGACCTTTTGTTTTACCATCAAAATAAGTGTCGAAGGGGAAGTTCATTTGTATGCAGCATACAAATGCTCCATTGTAACGGTTTCTTTAGTTTTTCTTCTATGAGGTGGATGATCCCACCCTTGGCACCTGTGTTGGTATTTGTACTGTCACATCCTGTGAGACGAATGCTCTCATTAATAGCTGACTCTTGAAAGAAGGCGAACAAACTATCAGCTATATCTTGAGCTTTACCAGAAGAAGGAACTACATGGGTTAAATATTCATTTCCTGGCTCAGACACCAAAACACAGTGTTCCTCTCTAATGGAGTCTCCGTACCATTTGTTTCCTTTCTTCACCTTCACCAAAGTCTTGTCCTTTCTTCCGTCAAAAAATATAGCAGATGTGATAGCAGGATTAGCTTTACTCTCCATCACCAAACTTTTTCTCATTTTCTCTCTTTCCCGTTGGATTTTGTTCTTGTCAATCAAAAGCGTACTATCTTCTTTAGTGATTGCTCCATAATCAACTAAAGCAGCTGCTGCTCGATCTGAAATTCCAAATGTATCGGCTTCCATCGCTACAGTAGGCAATGGAAGTCTCATTTGACCTTGTATGGCAACTGACTCTCAGTCTGATTCACTCTGATGTGGGTCTAATTCATATTGTGTGGAAGTACTCTCTACATCTGCAAAACATTCTATTTCGGTTAAAATACGAGAGTCCTTCATTTCTCTTCTTTTAACCATTCCTCCTCCTGTCCGCAATTTCCTAGACTGCATTTTTTTTAATTCTTTTTGTCATGACTTTATCAACGCCCCCTATTTTTATTGTACGCGTCGATCGCTGATCCTGTAAAAACAGAAGCTCTTCTTTTGGTACCTTCAGTTCTCTTCGACAGGTGCATCTTATGTGAACATCTTCGCAGCTCTCAGGACAGCCAAAGTTTTGATGGGGGATAAAAGGGCCTTTACAGGCACTGATATCGAATAATTCTTCCAAGGTGTCATTAAAATTTTCTCTCATTTTGACACTACTTTTTGATCTACTAAAATCGTTTGCTTTGCCGATGAACCGCTTTAATTTGATATAAACTAATTTGTCAGCTATTGCAGGAATTGAAGCTTTTCTCCAAATACAGAGTATATCTTCAGTAATTTTGTTGAAAATATTAAAGTTATGTGAAGTCACTGAAGTGGCTTCTTTTAAAAGAACATGGTATTGGCCCACCTGTTTATTTGTTGGCAATGTTGTAAGAGGAAGCTCTTGTGCGGTTCCAAATATAAAATGTGGTTTTGATTGACTCCTTGTAGCTCTAATGCTTGAAGCAGAAGCTATATTTGTTACTAATTATCAGAAATTACCAATTCCAAATCTCACAAAAACCTGAAAAATAAAAAAATTTCATTAAACATCTGAAACATTTATATGAGGTAGAAAATGTGAAATAAACAATTTTGCTTCAGCAAACGTTTTTGTAAAAAGAATACTTTTCGAGTTATGAAGCGTATAATGACTGGCTGGCGGCCATTTTTTTGGGGGGGGAAAAATGGGGTACTTAGGATGAATTGAAAATTTTTTAATTCTCATATTCTTTTTTTATCACTCTTCAATCTACCTTATTACCAGTGAAGCAATAGTTGAAAAATTTTTCACCCCACCCTAAACACACACACACACACACACACACATACAGACCGTACATGGAAGAAGGAACTCTTCTGGGAAAATTAAATCCAGTATAGTTCGTATAAGTAATGGTATACGACCTTTATTATTAATTATTATTAATAATTATTACTAATAATAATAATAGTTTTTCGTTTTCATGATGTTAGCCCGACGTGGGCAAACGGGTCACTCGCAAAAAGTATATATATATATATATATATATATATATATATATATATATATATATATATATATATATATATATATATATACTAGCTGAGGTACCCGGCGTTGCCCGGGATAAATTTCACATTAGATCCCCAGTTTAAATAAAATAAAGTTTAAGACAAAAGGCTGAATTTGATTAAAATGATTTATCTTAATTCTTCATCCCATAAGAGGTTCCCGTGCAAAATTTGGTAGTTCTAGGTCAAACGATTTGAAGACGTCCTAAAAAATAATATGTGAAGCTCAAGATTTTCATGACTGTTCTTTTCTATAGTTTTATTGACCAAATAATCAAAATTTTCACGGCTGCGTTCTTTTCTGTAGTTTAATCGCGATGCTGGGGTCTTCGGGCCCAAACAGACAGGCTGACCGACTGTGTTGACATTTTTCATCCCATAAGAGGTTCCCGTGCCAAATTTGGCAGCTCTAGGTCAAACGGTTTGCGCCCATAAGAGGTTCCCGTGCCAAATTTGGTAGCTCTAGGTCAAACGGTTTGCGTTTGCATAAAGGACAAACAAACAGACAGGCGAAAATATATAATACTAGCTGAGGTACCCGGCGTTGCCTGGGATAAATTTCACATTGCTGTTGCGTGTCGTTCACGGTCAGCTTCAAGGCGTGATTATCTTTCTTGGGGTGTTTCTCTTGCTCTGGTAGCTGCTACACTTTCTCGGACAGCTTCAAGACGTGATTGTCTTTCTTGCAGTGTTTCTCTTGCTCTGGTAGCTGCTACACTTTCTCGAACAGCTTCAAGACGTGATTGTCTTTCTTGGAGGTTTTCTCTTGCTCTGGTAGCTGCTACACTTTCTCGGACAGCTTCAAGACGTGATTGTCTTTCTTGGAGGTTTTCTCTTGCTCTGGTAGCTGCTACACTTTCTCGGACAGCTTCAAGACGTGATTGTCTTTCTTGGAGGTTTTCTCTTGCTCTGGTAGCTGCTACACTTTCTCGGACAGCTTCAAGACGTGATTGTCTTTCTTGGAGGTTTTCTCTTGCTCTGGTAGCTGCTACACTTTCTCGGACAGCTTCAAGACGTGATTGTCTTTCTTGGAGGTTTTCTCTTGCTCTGGCTGTTGCATGTCGTCAGGGGCGGATTAACATTTTCTGGGCCTTAGGCTTAGTATGTATGATCGGGCCCTTTTATTCATATACTATAAAAATTTAATTTTCATTGAGGGAGTAATGCATAATAGCGCACAAAACAAGTGTGAACGTGGTTGAACGTGTTCTATTATTATAAAGGGTGATCCAGAGAAATGGGACCCAAAAGAAACCCCTGTAACTCTTAAAGTATAAGTCCTTTTATAAAATTATACGCATCATTCGAAAGAGGATAGTTACAAGTTTGTACAGGATTGTATAGGTTTTGACAATACAAGACATGATAAGATACAAAACAAAATAAAAGTGTTAGTTAAAACTAACCCTTCAAGATGACTGCATGGACTGTGGAACAGCTGCGTTTCATAACTGAGCAATATTATGAGCATGGAAGAAGTGTAGTTTCAGCTCTTAGAAGGTGATTTTGACATCTGAAAATTTGTCTTGAAAGATCTTTGAGCTGAAACTACACTTCTTCCATGCTCATAATATTGCTCAGTTATGAAACGCAGCTGTTCCACAGTCCATGCAGTCATCTTGAAGGGTTAGTTTTAACTAACACTTTTATTTTGTTTTGTATCTTATCTTGTCTTGTATTGTCAAAACCTATACAATCCTGTACAAACTTGTAACTATCCTCTTTCGAATGATGCGTATGATTTTATAAAAGGACTTATACTTTAAGAGTTACAGGGGTTTCTTTTGGGTCCCATTTCTCTGGATCACCCTTTATATGTATTTCAATTTTTATGTATCTCATTTTCCGAAATAAATACTTTGGTTTGATTGTTTTTTTTTACTTATACACATATTTTTGGCGGGTCCCTAAGACATCCGGGCCTTAGGCTTCAGCCTGTGCAGCCTATAGGGCTATCCGCCACTGCATGTCGTTCACGGTCAACTTCAAGGCGTGATTGTCTTTCTTGTGAGCTTTCCTGCTTCCGGGCTTCTTTATTTTTTCTGGCTGCTGATGTAGATCTGCCCAAACTTGCCCGTTTCTTTGGTGGCATGGTAAAGTTGTTGGGATTTTCAAAAACTGCAAAAAAACATTGCCACATTAACTTTGTGTAACTATTCGCACAAACAGACAGGCTGACCGACTCTGTGTTGACATTCTTCATCCCATAAGAGGTTTCCGTGCCAAATTTGGTAGCTCTAGGTCAAACGGCTTGAAGTCCTAAAAAATAATTATATATATATAATGCAAATCCACAAGGAAAAAAAATTATTCCAAGGGCTTTCGTGTATTTAGAAGTACACCTCGTCAGGGAATGAAGGGCGAAGGCGAGATGACCAAAATATATACAGCGGGAGGGAAAAACAGAGATTAGCACATGATTAACAAGAATTAATGAGAGGCAAAAGGAATTTTAACGGGATATTATCAATTTTATACATTCCCGCACTGTTGAAATTATTTTTAAAAAGGATAAATGCACCTTCTAGAATATTCCTTTCAGTTATATCTCTACTTTTAACCAGCGCTTTAGAACTATCCCACTTGATACTATGATTCTACATCTATATACATATGGTTAAACAATGCATTAGAATTATTTGCTGTTCTACACAGACATTTATGCTGTTTTACCCGTTTGGCCTATATATACTGAGTTACATTGTGTACATCCGATCGAATGTATAAGGGTGGTCCTTATTTTTGAACTTTCGAAATTCAGTGCGGCTACCCCTGGATATTTTTACTAGTCTCAAAAAAGTGCTGTAAGCAAAATTTTAGCTCAATTGGCTTATATTATCTGCTATATTATCTCAGTTTCTCCCATAAAGAAGAAAATTCAACGACCTTCAGTGACCTTCATCAGTCATCGACAAGTGCAAGTATTTGCACTTCTGGTATTTGTTTGTCTCCTGAATATTTGGGTTCAGAACATTGTATCTCTAATATTATCTCTTGGTTGCTGCTGTTTTGTGTGTTAACGGAGTGTTCCTTCTTCCTCAGGTGAATCTTGAGAATGACATCGACAAGGACGTCTACTGAAGTGTGGTTAGTTGGCCAGCCAAGAAAGGAATTGATTGGAGGGAAGCTTCTTTATTCGGGAGAAGTACTCCAGCGCCTGTTCCACCAGCTCCGAAAGGAGAAAATGTCCCTCCGTGAGGCTGCAACGACTGTTTGCCGAGATGTGGGGGACTTTTGGGAGAGGGCCAGGATTCCGACCACGGCAAATAGAAACCTCATCCCGAAGATCGAAGGTCTGTATGAAGAATGGCGGGGTCTTGGAAAGACGAAGTGTAGGAAGTCGGAGGCAGAAAAAAAGGAAGAGGGAGGGTTTCCTTCAGAAATTGGAGGAACTCGTCGACGTCGCCCATGCCGATACCAACAACTTCATAAAAAATGAAGCGGACAAGGAGTTCCTGATGGTGCAGAGGGAGAAAGGAAGGCGAGGCTGCATGATGGGACTGGATAAGAAGCTGGCGGAGAAGGAGTCCCGGAAGTTGAGCCGAAGCCGCGTTGAGACAGCACGTCAGGAACAGGACATGAAACGCCGCCAAAAAGAAACCAACGTGGTGGAGCTGGAGAGCTCTTCCAGAAGCAGCGCCCATGAGACGGCGAGCGATGAGGACTCTCCAGCACCGGGTCCTTCTACCTCCATGGTGGCACCTCCGAAGCGACGACGAGCCTCCGGAGCTCCGTTGACTCCAGCGATAGCCACAGCATTGGATCGGACCAAGACCACCGATCGCAATGCTGCATACATCCTGACGGCGGTTTCTTCTGCGTATGGACGAGACCCATCGACGGTGGCCCTGAACCGGCAGAGTATCCGCCGAGCCCGCATGAAGTTGCGTCAGGAGAGAGCTGAGGTCTTGAAGGAGTCCTTCAATCCAACTGTCCCCCTCATTATCCACTAGGATGGTAAAATCATTCCCAATCTCATTGGTGGTGATGCCGCTGAGCGTCTTCCGATGCTTGTTTCTGGCGAAGGAATGTTGAAACTGCTATGCGTGCCCAAACTGCCTTCCAGTACGGGCGAAGCCATAACGAATGCCGCCATCGAGGCTCTGGATGAGTGAGGTATTTCAGATTGTGTCAGTCATGTCCTTCGATATGACGGCAAGCAATACGGGAGTTTGTAGAGGAGCTCGCGCACTCATCCAGCAAAGGCTCGACGTTAACCTCCTCCATCTTGCCTGCCGTCACCACATGCTGGAAATTGGCCGAGCAAGTCTTCACTCTCTGTTTCAGGCCTTCCTCTGGTCCAGACATACCCCTCTTCAAGAGGTTCAAGCAGAGGTTTTTTTTTTTGACTTGATTGATTTCGAACCGATGAAAGATGACTCCGGGGCTGATGACATCATTGGCTTCTGCAAGCGCCAACTCGAGGAGGCACAGCCACGGGACGACTACTGTGAGTTGCTAGAGCTCACCATCGTAGTCATGGGGGGGGGGGGGCGTTCCCCTTAGTGGTATCTGGTTCATCCGTCCCGGTGCTTACCACCGCGTCTGATGGATGGCTTGGGTCATATACGCCATCAAGATCTTCCTCTTCCGCAACCAGTTCGAGCTCAGTCGACGAGAGAAGCGAAGCCTCAGCTATTTCGTCCCATTCACGGTGACAATATACATTCCCGCCCCCTTTGCTTCGTCCGGAGCGATGGGGCGCGTCCCTCTGTGGCGAATGTGGGAATATACCTTTCTTCGGTGTAAGGGCTTTCTCTGCCCTCGTGGACCATTGGACCCGTTTGGGGACCCGGCTGATCTCCTGCTTCTATTTCTTTCTTTCTCCTTTCACCCATTCTTTCTGGCTTCTCTCTCCTTTTTGGCGTTGTTTTTTGGACCTTGATTTTGACCCCTTCCTAGGCCCTTGGGCGTGGGAGGTGGTTTCCCTGCACCCTTGTCGCTTTTCAACCAAACCCAAGGCCTGTCCCTGCCACTTTTCACCGCGCGTTGGATGAGAGTGGCAGCCTTTCAGGCACAGGGACTGGGTACGGGTGTATCTCCCCTGCGTGACATCTATTGGCGGTGGGACCAAGTGTGCCCACGATTAGCCTTTCCTTTGTTGGAGTCGGTGGTGGCTGGATGCGCGCGGAGGATGTTCTCTTTTTGTTCGCTATGGATACTTCTCCCCCTCGGCTTACGACTACTACTACTCTCAACACTCGGGTGGTGGGCAACCAGGCCCTCGAGTCCTCTACCACTGGAAGACCGCAACCTGATGGGGTTGACCCCCTTGTGGAAGCGGAACGCTTGCACTCTCCTTTTCGGTTGCCGACCCCAGTCCGTCCCTCGACTATGCCCTTGGACCTACACTCTGGAGCAGGGGTCTCGCCCCAGCCCACCTCAGCCACCTTCGGGCAAGTCAAGTTTCACCCAGGACTTGCCCCCAAAACCCGGCTTCTTGCTCTCCCCATATGCCCTCCTCACCCGCCGTCAGCCCACCTCCCCACGGAGAGAGCCCCGCGGCGGACGGGGGAGCCGGCATTCACGGCCGTCCTATCGACCGTTTAATATCCCAGTCCACTTCGACTCTACAGCCTCCCTCTCCCTTCCAAGTATCCACAAATTCCTAGTGATTCGGCCTACATCTGGGTCCCTTCCGACCAACTCTGAACGGACGTTCCAGGCGATCCAAACCCACAGCAACTCCAGCCGCTATGACGTACGCCCACAGAGGGATGGCTCCCTCCTCGTAAAATCATGCTCAGCCGCAGAGACAAAAGCCCTACTCTCCGTCAATGAGGTCCTTGGATGCTCGGTGTTCGTTTCCCCACACCCTCGCCTGAACCAGAGTCAGGGCACTATTTACGCCACCCGCCTATTGTCGATCGCAGTGAACGAGCTCCTGGAGGACCTCGCACCCCAAGGAGTCACTAAGATTTATCGCTTCACATCCCGACAGGGAGGCACCCCCTCCCCCACCCCACGTCTGCTCCTTACTTTCAATACCTTAATCCCCCCCGACCGCATTGTTGGGGTATGGGAGACCGCGCGTCATGCGAGTTTTCTGTCCGCCCATACATCCCAGACCCGACCCGTTGCTTTAAATGCAACAAGTTTGGACACGTTAGTTCCGTTTGTCGACAGCCGCATCAACTGTGTGTTCACTGTGGACGACTCGCTCACCCTGACAGGTGCCCCAACACACCCAAATGCTCCAACTGTGAAGGCGCACACCCTCTTCATCCCGCGAATGCCTTTTCTTCAAGTTCGAGAAGGAGGTCCGAGGCCTACAGTGACGGACTTCCTTAGCCCCCGTGAGGCACGAGACAGGGTGCGGAGTCGGGAGGTGAGGCCGGGGGTGTCTATGCCGCTGCTCTCGGCTCTATCATCTCGGCACGCCGCCCTGGCCTGCCGCCGAAACCCCCCCAGCCACTGCTCCCTGTTCCCCCAAAGAAAATCCTCGCAGGACCCGACGGTCTCCTGTCCCCCCACCATCCTCCTCTTCCCGCACCTCACCTGCCACGAACCCCCAGGAGTCTGGGACCAGGACACCCAGGTCCCATCCACCTCAAACCCTGCCTTCCCAGTACTCCTGCACACGCCCGAACCTGCCGCCCGGAGCAAGCCGTCGAGGCGGAGACGCCGGAGCGTGTCGCCAGACCCTCCGGCCTTCCAACGTGTCTCTCCCTCTTCCCCTAGAACCAAGAAGACGGCTCGGACCCTCACACCGCCCACACGTCTACTATGTCCATCTCTCCCCATCGCAGAAGTCCCACCACTCTACCCCACAGACTCTGACAATAGTGCTGAAATCCACGACCCGCCCCTACGACGAGACCAATCGAACAATATCCTCTCCCCGAGGATCCAGTGGATGCGGCCCTGGCGCAGCTGCACGGTGTGACCGAGGGAGCTCGGCCGCGCCCACGAGTCTCATGGATCTGCCCTTGCCTCCTGGTGCCATTTTCTCCACCCCTCCACGAGACCACTCTGGTTCACCTCCTTCCACCCCCAGTACCTCCCCAACATCCCCGGCCCCCTCCTTGTCAGCACCCTGAGTACGCCCTCCCTCCCACCCGCCCGGTCCTTTGGTACCCCTGTCACCACCTAGGGTCCGCCGTGAGACCCCGGACAGGCGGGGTAGCGCCACTTTTGGGGTTAACGTGCCCCCTCCTGGCCCGACCACAGAAGCCCGTCAAACACTTCTGACCCTCTCAGCCCACGATGTTCCTCTGCCTGCCGTGATCCACGCCTCCGGTCTCGCTCGGCCGACTCGACCCCGCAACCTCCGCGGGGTTCGACAGGCCGACCGATTCCTTCCCTGGTGAACGGTAGATAGCCAGCCATGCTCCCGACCCATCCTTCAATTTCGCGAACTCCAGATCTCCCTTCACACTCCAACCTCCTAGCGCCTACACCTTTACCCATCCCCTTCATCAACTAATGGATCCCCGAAAACCACAATAGTCCACTGGAACTGTCGAGGAATATTCGCGAACTATGAAGGCCTTAACTCCTTGATTGCCACTTCCCGTCCGGTGTGTGTCTGTCTCCAGGAGCTAATCCTGGGGACCAGGCCCATGCCCTGCCCTACTGGTTATTCTGCATCGCCACCCCGCCTCCTACCTGCACTCGAAGGGGAGCTGCCATCCTCGTACACCACGCAGTCCCCTTCACAATCTCTCCATCCGGTCCCCGCTACAGGTGACTGCCGTCCGGCTCTCCCTGGATAGACAGTACACCGTCTGCTCAATCTACCTCCCCCCCACGCTCAAGTCTCCCGCGACGACCTGGTGGAAGTCGTACAACAACTCCCCAGGCCCTTCCTACTACTGGGCGATTTCAATAGTCGCCACCCCTTGTGGGGCGACACACACACCACCTATATGGCCCCAACCCTGATATCTGTCATGACCGAGCTCTCCTTCGAGTGCCTCAATGATGGCTCCTACATTCTACCATGCCACCACCTGCACTCCATCCTGTATAGACCTGTCCCTCGTTTCAACTGATGCCCTCCTAGACTTCACGTGGCAAGTCCTCCGAGAGGACCATGGAAGTGACCATTCCCCATTCAACTCACCTCAATCGACCCGACCAGACTGTTCGGGTACCGGTAAGGTGGGTTACTACCAACGCGAATTGGGCCCGCTTCCGCGACAACACTATACACCCTTACAACTGCCCACTTCCCATCCATCGACGAGTGCATCGCATACTTCGAGTCCGTCGTTCTAGCGGCCGCAAGCACTAGCGTACCACAATCCTCCGCCTACCCCCGCGCCCGACGGGTGCCTTGGTGGACCCCGGAGTGCGCGGAGGCCGTGCGCGCCAAGAAGGCAACTCGGCGCTTCTACCGGACGCGACTCCCCATCCATCGCACGGAGATGCAGCGGGCAGGGCCATCGCCCGCCGCACAATGAAGACAGCGCGCCGAGCCTCTTGGCGTGCCTTTGTGTCCGGCATCACCGCCACACACCTTCGGCTACCATCTGGAAGAAGGTACGGGGTGTCGAGAGGCGACATGTCCCCTCCCGACCCCCGGTCCTCCGGACTAACGACGGACTCCTATGTGAGCCCAAGTCGGTGGCAAACCACCTTGCTTCTACCTTCGCCGCCGTTTCTTCCTCTGCAGCCAATTCCGTACCCGCCCCTGACGATAGCCCCTCTCCACCGTCCATAGACAGCACCTACAACCGATTGTTTACCATGCGTGAACTACAGGCGGCACTGGCCTCTCGACGATCCCCTTGTCCCGGTCCGGACGGTATTCCGTACGGCATGATCCAGCACATCCACACTACCTTACAATTTTCCTGCTAGACCTATACAATCGCATATGGATAGAGGGCGCCTTCCCCTCTAGGTGGAAGGAGGCCCACGTCATCCCTATCCCCAAACCCGGCAAAGATTCCCTGGACCCCACAAACTACAGACCAATCGCCCTGACGTGTTGTGCCTGCAAGATCCTCGAAAAATGGTCGCTACGCGATTATCGTTCGTCCTTGAAATAGCAATTCCTTCCCGCTACCCAGTCCGGCTTCAGACAATTCCGCTCCACCACTGATCCCCTCCTGCTTCTCAGCCGAGACATACAGGATGCCTTCGACAATGGACAGTTCGTACTGTCAATTTTTTTCGACATCCAGAAGGCCTATGACACCACCCGTCGAGCAATGATCCTCGGTCAGCTCCGACATCTGGGCCTCGTCGGAGCCATGCCGACCTTCATCAGGGGCTTCCTTTCCTCCCGGACCTTTAAAGTCCGGGTGGGCTCAGTCCTCTCTGACACCTTGTGCAGGAGGACGGGGTCCCACAGGGAAGCATCCTCAGTGTTCTCTGCTTCTCCGTCGTGATGAACACGGTCTCACAATGCCTTCCACCCACCATCCGCTCTTCCATTTACGCGGATGACCTTGCGATCTACTTCGCAGGGCGAGAACCGTCCGTCGTTCAACGCAAATGCAGCTCGCCATCTACCGGGTGGAAAGGTGGGCGACGTCGGTGGGTTTCCGCCTCTCCATCCCTAAGTCCAAGTGTATGGTCTTCAGTAGAAGAAGACCCACAACCCTTCCTCTACCCTCTGTCACATTATACGGCAGTCCTCTTGAGGTGGTACCCTCCACGCGTTTTCTGGGCATGACCCTAGACCGACGGCTCAATTGGGTTCCCCATCTCAAGCACCTAAAGCAATCCCTTCGACGCCCCCTCGCTCTCCTGGATCACCTCTCCACACCACATGGGGTGCAGATCGACGCTCTCTTCTTCGCCTTTACACTTCCATAGTACAGTCGAAGCTGGACTATGGTAGTGCAGTTTACGGTTCAGCCTCCAACGCCCGCCTCCGTATCCTGGACCCGGTACTTAATAGAGGCCTCCGCCTCGCCACCGGTGCTTTCCGCTCCTCCCCAGCCTCCAGCCTCCATGTGGAATGCGATCATCTCCCTCTCGCCCTCCGACGGGGTCTACTCCTCATGAGGACATACCTCCGTGCACAGAGGCTACCTTCTTCGCTTCTGGGCACGGCGGTTTCAGAACTACCACCTCAGGGACGGAGCTGGCACTTCACTGAAGCGGTCCGCTCTTTCCTTGATCTTTTCAACATGCCCCCCCCTCAGTTATCCCCATTTCATTCAGCATCTACCCCCCTGGATCCTCACCCCTATCAAGTTTTGCAAAGATCTGTGTGCCCTACCGAAGATACCACGAGCGCCATGATATACAGGTCACTCTTCCGCGAACACGCAACCCAACACCCGGACGCAGTCGCCATTTACAGATGGTTCCCGCTCGGAAGCTGGTGTGGCCTCCTCAGCGGTGATTCTGTCCCAGCCGCTTTCCCGGGGCGTCGGCCTGCCCCGCGAGGCCTCCGTTTTTTCGGCGGAACTTTTCGCATTACGGAGGCCCTCGATATTGTGCGCACCCACTCTGCCAGCTCTTTCGTCATTTATTCGGATTCCCAAAGCGCACTTCTCTCCCTAGAAAGATTTAAACTCCTCACCCGCTCGTCTGTACCATCCAGCAAACCTTCCACTTTTTAACGACCTTCCAACACAAGACAGTCGCCTTCTGCTGGGTCCCGGCTCATGTCGGCATCCAGGGTAACGAGGCGGCGGACCGCACAGCAAAGACGGCCTGCTCACTGCCGGCCTCCTCCCGACCCCTCCCCTTCTCCGACTTCCCGACTTTCCGCTCCCACTTCCGCTCCATATGGCAGCGGGAATGGGACCAGGCCACACAAAATAAACTCCACGATCAAGCCACAAATAGGATACTGGGCCTCCTCATTCCACCGGTCCCGCCATAAAGAAGTAATCCTAGCCCGTCTCCGCCTAGGCCACACCCGCATCACCCACGGACACCTTATGGCGAAATCGCCAGCCCCGCTTTGCCCTACCTGCCATACCCCTATCACTGTCATACACCTCCTGGTGGAATGCCCAAAGTTGTCCGCTCTTCGTCGCAGGTGTTTCCCTCTCTCGGCCGAAAATCCCATACCCGACCGTCTACGATCCATACTCGCCGAAGGCCCCCACTTTTCAACGGAAGCGATTTTTCTTCCTTACTCACTCCCATCTGCTCCATCGCATCTAAAACCATACCCCTCCTACCCACTATCCAGCAACTGACCCTTACTCACCCCCCTAGTCTACCACCCCCAGCACAGTAACACCACCCACCCACTGCCTCGCCGAGATATGTACCACTTTCTATAGGTACGAATCGGCGGTAAATTAGAGAGAGAAAAAAAAAATACATTCCCGTTTGGTTCGAGGCCCCACTAGCTGCTGCTGCTCCAGCCAACGACCTCCGCTTGTACAAGCAGCTGGTTTCTTATGAAGACGGGGAACTTGCCACCGCGGGGTTCAAGGCTTTCGGCCAGCATCTGTGGTATCTGTTGGAAGAGCTGACTGGACTGGCGTTCTTCGACGTAAAGGTCACCGCCGAAGAAAAGAAACGCATGATCGCTGCTCTCCAAGGTGAAGGATCCGGGGACCCACCAAAGTGGATTTGTGTCCCCGCGGATAAGATGGTGGCCAACTTCGTCACCTCGCGGTCTCGGAGCCTCTTCGTGGCTCTCGACCTCCCCGACAGTGTGGACCCCACCAAGTGGGAAGGCCGAGAGGATTATGAGGCTGCTTCTCGCCACATCCGAAGCCTCCCTGTGATCAATGACTGCGAAGAGTGAAGCTGATTCAGGAGTTCAGTCCTGTCGTCCCCAGGAACGAGGATCAGCGCCAGTTCCTCATCCAAGCTATTGAGGAGCGTCGAAGGCGTTTTCCGGATGCGCGGAAGAGCTCTTGTCCAGAAATAGGCAACAGTGAGTGGTAGTTGGGATCCCATGAGTGTAATATTGTACCTCTCTTAATATATATTGTTGTTGCACTTCCCAGACTTTGTTTGTCTCCTCATTTTTTCTAATTTTCGAATTAAACTATATAATCGATTGATGTTTGAAATATATTTCCATTGAAAAAAAGTTTTATTTTCAGTTCTAAAGTTCCATCCCATTATCCCCAAATATGGGGTTTCACACCGTAGACTATATAACAATATCAGCGTACTAGTAGCGTGCTGACAACCAATGTGGCACCAGATAATATAAGCCGATTGAGCTAAAATTTGCTTACAGCACTTTTTTGAGACTAGTAACAATATCTAGGGGTAGCCGCATTGAATTTCGAAAGTTAAAAAATAAGGACCACCTAATATATATATATATATATATATGATGAAAAACCACGAAGGAAAAAAGAAACACAAACGGGTGCTCAAGCGCTTTCGTCTAATGACATCCTCAGGAACACTGGAGTGAAAGGACAGATCAAGGCAATATATAGGTTACAAAAATAAACATACATACATACATATTCATATATATATATTATATATATATATATATATATATATATATATATATATATAATATATAGGGTGAACCAAATGTAGGTGGACAGTAAATGATAACGTTTATTTTGAGAATACATATTTAATTTTTTTGTATACTATAATACAAATAAATTTAAATAAATTTAGTTATAATATTTAATATAATATAACACAAACACCATAGTTATAATGAAACACCATAGTTATAATATAATATAACACAAACCGTATCAACCTACTGTCCACCTACTTTGGTTCACCGGTATATATATA